>CM062297.1:762229426-762569944 GCA_031216915.1 Pictodentalium vernedei
TCTCGCTCCTGCCAGGAGAAAAAGGATCAGTGAACAAAAAACCCAAACAAGCAAACAAAAACAACACTCTGCAAAATAAGTTATTTTATACACGATAATGGGGTAAGTACTGTTTTTGTCTCTCGGTATTCCGGAGTGGGGTGGGGTGGAGGGAGGGGGAGGGGTGGATCAGTTGTAAAACATAATAAATAAATAAAAACACGATTTGTTGGGGGAGGTGGCAGTTAAAAACTGCAAGGGTCCCGGGGAGAGAGGGTCCGCCGAGGCCGAAGCATTTTTTCAAATCAACTTTTTTTACATTGAGAAATAGAAGACTTTTCAGCATTGTCATGCATGTCATTAGTGGTCACTTAAGAACATGACAGTTTCATTTGCCTTGAAAGATATTTTTTTAAAAGTTGTTGTACACCAAAATTGAAAAAAAAAATTGCCCCCCCCCCCCCAAAAAGACAATTTTTTGTGCTCAAATTGTTTTCTAGATAGTCCAAGGCAGAACATTGCTTTATTTTTACAGCCCCCCCCCCCCCCACCCCCCACCCCCACCACTCACGGGTATTCCCTTTTGTGTTGTTGTATATGCGTGTTTGTGATATTGGCATCATGATGCAGTGAAATTACATCATTTAATCATTTCAAGCTTACATGCAGTCTACCTTACCACCCAACCAATCATTCGAACAAAATTATTCTTTCTTGTTTCATCAGAAAAAAAGAACTCAATTGTCACGAAGGGACTTCAGTTCATGAGGACTAGTGGGAGGTCAGCTGTAAAAAAAAATACACGAGGCCGAAAAAGCAACATTCTGCCCCTGGACTACCTAAAAACAAAATTTGAGCCATTTTTTTGAGTGTGTGTGTGTGTGTGTGCAAAAATCCAGTTTTGATGAGAAATATGAAAACAGAAGTAACTTTCAAAGCAAATAAAACCTCTATCTTTTACCTATCATGTTCTTAAGTGACCACCAAAGATATAACAATGCTCAAAGGTCTTTTATCAGTGAAATAAATGTGTAAAAGTGGATTTGAAAAATATGGTTTAGCTTCGAAGGGGGGGGGGGGGGGGGGGGGTGCACCCCACGGGACCTAGCGTCTTGCAAATGTTTTTCTGACCCAACCAGAGGTTATTCCAAGGGTTAAATTTGGGGCCTCGTGTATTTTTGTTTACAGCTAATGCCCCCCCCCCCCCCCCCCCCACCACACCCCTTTTATGAAGACTTGAAAAAAACTGAAGGGTTTTTTTTTTTAACTTTCTACTTCTTTGAAATGCAAATCCCTTCTTAAAATGAGTTTAGGAAAATGTTATACATTATTGGTCCCAGCAACAATTACCAGAACCGAGAAATGTTTCTCGAACAGCTTCGAAGGAAAGTTTTGATAGATAGTCTGAGGGCCTACTTGAATTTTGTCATTTAAAAAATTTGTTAAATGAATATAACTGAGTTGCATCACGATCACAAAATTAATAAGCCTCCAATTGAAAGAAAAACTGACACAATTGTGAGCTACCAAATTTGACCAGTAGCAGGGGCGGCGCTAGAAAATCTTGCATGGGGGGGGGGGGGGGGGGGGGGGGGCAAGTAGGGGACATGATATGCTCCCCATGCGGAGGGAGTGGGTAGAGGTGCATATCAGTACTTTATAAGGCAGGAGCAATCCTTGAAGATTTATTGGAGGGTTTTATTTTTATTTATTCATTTATTTGTTTATTATTATTATTATTATTATTTTGGAAGGGGGGGGGGAAGGGGAGGTGATTCAATTTTTCTCGAGCTCCCAGACCTCTCCTCCCAGATAAAAAAATTTGCTTTCGGACTATTCTTGTGGCTTTTAAAGGTTTACACAGTTTTTGAACGTTGAAAATAATGAGGTAGGGCGTACGACCCATATTTCGAGGGCAAGATTCACAATCAGTGTTGGCTAACTGCATTCGAGCTTGTGGTTCTTTACTGGATAAGTTCATCGGCAGGGTGTGTAATGGGAATAACAAAAAAAGCAAAGTCAATGTTTGTGAGAGAGAGGGTGTGTGAATGTGTTTGTGATGAATGGGAGAAAGGGGATGGCTGGCAAAATCTATGTTTGGGGATGGGGTAAATGCCCTTCACCTCACTCCCATCCGTAGCATCGACACGACATGGTCACAAGTTACTGCGCTTGACATGAGATGTGGCTTTTGAGATTGTAAAGAATGTAGGCTGTGGACATGCTGTATCCAGGGCTGTAGAAAACAAATCACATTCAATTTCACAGTCCAACTATACTGTTAGAAAATAGAACACCGCAATGCTTTGTCAGTATGATCTATGTGTACTGTAATGACTAGTGGTGACGGAGGTAGAGCTTGAATACAGAACAGACAACTTTTGTCATTTTTACGCCACAGCGGAACTTCAAATAAAAACAGAAACAACAACAACAACAAAAAACCTTCCTACGTTAAAAATCATTTCATTCCAGACACATAAAATTTGTAACTTGTAACTGGTTTTCAGAAGGTATTACTGCATGAACATGATGAATTCATGTTAGAACAAGTGACGGAAACAAAGATGATTTTGAAACCTGAGTTCTCGGCAACTTTCTTTTCGATGTCACACAGTGATTTAAAAATAGAAACACTCGTTGATGTAAACAATTCAGCGAGTGCGAAACGTCATTTAAACAGGTCAAAGAGAGTGAAGCAAAAAATCAGTCATTTCACGTCTGCTGACAGCCCATCGAACTCTCTTGGAAAACAATGAAATCGGCGTGTTTTTGTCAATATATCTTTTGTGTGTGTTAATTTTCATCAAAAAATGCTGTGTGCCTCGAAGTTTTATGACATTAATGTCATCAATTAATAGGAAACATGTAAAGTCATATGGAAACAACCAAACAATTGGATACGCCTGAAGCTGGTTTGCTACACAGTAGACAACACATCTTCTTGAAAGTCAAGAACGCGCGTTGCATTGTCGCTTCGGCTATTTCGTTGGCAAATTGGCAAAGAACTGTTCAATTCATCAGAGCTCAAGAGAATGTTTTGAGAGTCTGATTCTATCTCTGACATAAAACATTTATTTAGTTATGGTAACCAGTTTTAATTTATTAAATACATTAAATCAGTGCGTTCCTCATGTGGAAAGAAAAAAATAAAAAGCCGCATGTGTTTATAAAACTTATTTGATCACGCCCACAATTTTTACGTCGTTCGTTTTTGACGTCTTTCTCTGTTTTCATTGGATATCCTGTAAGGTCCCTTTTCACAGCTCACGGCCCATTTGAAAAAGGGTGTGCGACTTATAGTCTTATACATTAGCTTTAGGCAAAAGGGAGGAATTCCAAGTGTGAGTTGGGGAAGGGGGGGGGGGGGTGGGGGCTTATACACGGACATATTGGCTTTATGTCATTTCGTGCGAAGCATCGCAGACCATGTGGTTCACCTCTGTCTCTCTTCCGAAATGGAATACTGCGACAAATCAGCAGCTGACAAAGTGTTATAATATACGGTAAGTAATCTTGTATTTTTGTAGCAAAACGGGCCGACTAGTCGATTTTAAGTCGATTACTACCGGAGACTCGTCGACTTTTGAAAATAGCTAATCGTTTCAGCACTAGATAGAACGCCTATCTGTGTTGTCTAGGCAGTACCTTGACTCATCTGTAAAAAGGACAGATCGCCAATCTTCTCTGGTCCATCCAACGTGATCAATGGCCCATTCATATCGTGCCTGGTGGTGGTTCTGGGACAGATAATTGTGAATACATGGTCTTCTCGATCAGAGACCACCTTTGTGCAACTTTGCCCAGATAGTCTGCGTCGAAACATTTACCCCGGATGCATTCTGAAGGTCACTGTGAAGCTGGGTTGCTGTGTCAAAGCAGTTCCGATGGGCCTGAATGATCAAAAACCGGTCTTCAGCTGCAGATGTTGCCCTGTCTCTGCCACCATCATGTCGTCTGACTGGTGTGCCATACTGCTGAAATCTTGCCCAGGCTCTGGTGATCACCATATGGTGCACACCAAGGGCTTCACCAACCTGACGATGGGTACTCCCTTGTTCCCCCATCCATACAGCCCGCCACATTTCTGCTTCAGACAAATGTCTTCTTACATTTGCATTCACCATATTCAATCATTAAATCACAAGGATTTGTGTTGAAATGAAGACTGAAAATCAAGGGGTACATGCTTTCCATGGCTGTCAAGAAAAGTCTGCCTGTGAAGAGAGCTAATGAAAACACTGGGGACCATCTCAATACATTCCTCAATCATATCCACCAAAAATATTGCAAATGTGTCACAGGAAAATTTTACAATGATGTGTCAAATATGTGGTGCTCAGCAAACTTTAAGTAGTATATTTAACATTTTGTTGAACAGAATGATGCAAATAATATACTGTACATTAGAGCCCATTATTTGGATATCTTTCAATTGAATAAACAGAGAGTAATCGATTGACTGGACTGGTTATGTGAAATAATTCATGAGAGGTGAGGGACATTGTACAAACACGAGTGCGTGAATGCGCACGAGTGTTTTACAATATAGTCCCTCACCTCGAATGAATTATTTCACGTAACCAGTCCAGTCAAGCGATTACTCTGTTTATTACTTTTCATTATTAACAATAAATATATTATTTAACCCCTTCACCTAACGTAGCGGCCAGCGCTATTCTAAAAAATCGCCAATTAATTTTCATTATTTTTTAATTTTTTGTCTCTAAAACATAGGTTATGACCCCCCCCCCCCCCCCCCCCTCATTGGAATGGGCTCGTCGAGATCATTCCAATGAGGGGTCATAATCTATGTTTTTGAGACAAAAAATGAAAATAATAGTTATTCAAGAATTATTATGCAAGTGTCATCTGCTTTTCATATTAGGTAAAGGGTTAAAAAAACAATGAAGTCCCCATTACATTCACGGCAAAGCATCTTCGTTTGCGTGCATAGATACATGACACAATTGTTGATTGTATAATTCCCTTGTGAAGTTATCGTTTATAATCAAACCCGGAAATCCCAGTAAATCACACTTTGGAAAGTAATAATCCTATTAATTGAACACAAATTCAAATACAAAGCATTCACCATACCTTCAATACAAATTTTCATACAGATTATAAAATCAATTCCTATTGATTGCATAAAAAAATCTTGTAATGTCGACTGGACTGGACTGGTTATGTGAAATAATTCATGAGAGGTGAGGGACGTTGTACAAACACGAGTGCGTGAATGCACATGAGTGTTTTACAATACAGTCCCTCACCTCGAATGAATTATTTCACGTAACCAGTCCAGTCAAGCGATTACTCTGTTTATTACTTTTCAATATTAACGATAATTATATTATTTAACCCCTTTACCTAACGTAGCGGCCAGCGCTATTCTAAAAAATCGCCAATTAATTTTCATTATTTTTTAATTTTTTGTCTCTAAAACATAGGTTATGACCCCCCATTGGAACAAGCTCATCGAGAGCTCGTTCCAATGGGGGGGGGGGGGGGGGGTCATAACCTATGTTCTAATGTCGAGGAATTACCATGACAATGACCAAATTCACATTGTTTATAGACAAGCCTGAATATAAGCAACCTATCATTTGCAAAATAGGGTCAACAGAGGGTGAATTTGCTGATGTTATCCAAGACAGTGTGCTAATTTATCTTCTAGATACTTCTTTCTGTTTTTTCTTGAGAACTTGATTCAGACTGAAGTTCACAGATGGTAAATTTTGTGATGCTACCCTGCTGTGCAGGGTAGCATCACCAAATTCATTCTCTGGGGACCTCATTTTGCAGATGACAGTCTGCTTATTTCCAGGCTTGTTTATAGACCTATTTGGGCTCAGTACATCCAATACAAGTATTTAATCTATTGTATCTTGTTTGACAGAGCACTATGAGTTCTGTCAAACAAGATATAATAGAATAAATGATCATCTTATCTCTAAAATATGGCAAAACTGACAAAATCCCTGTCAACTGAATAAACCTGTTCATTGAATAATTTCCAGAGTCAAAATGACAATGTGATTAACAGTGTTCAACTGTACTGTCATCACAAAAGCAGAGATATATTCATTTGGATTACGACTAGGTTGCTATACAGTCACAATTATCTTTCTACTTTTCTCCCCAAAGCATTCTAGAATCAGATTGGCTGGAAACAAATGACAGAACAATGAATCTGAGATGCTATTTTCAGTTTTTTGTTTTTTTTTGTCATTTGGTCTTGACTTTGACAAATTTTATTTATGAAATGTTGACCTACGCCCATAACTCTGTAATGAGAAATCAGACCGGGCCAGTTTTCAAACTTGCTTGAGATATTATTGCATAAGACCTATATAGCAAATATTAGTCAAATCGGAGAATGTTTGTTCCATTTATTGTGCTGATGAGGTCAAAATTCATAAAAATTTACAAATTAAGGCCACTAACTCTGTAACAAAAAATCAAGCTGGGCCAGTTTTCAAACTAGTTTTGAGATATTATTGCTAAAGACCTATATGGCAAATATTTGACAAATTGGAGAAGGTCTATTCAAGTTATTGCACTATCGAGCACAAAATTTGAAAATATTGACAAAGTAAAGGCCATAACTCAGTAACAAAAAATTGAGCTGGGTCAGTTTTTTAACTTTTTCGAGATATTACTGCAAAAGACCTGTATGGCAAATATTATTCAAATTGAAGAACATTTGTTCTAGTTATTGTGCTACCGAGCTCAAAATTTGTAACAATTGACTAATTAAAGACCATAATTCTAGCAAAAAATCGAATTGGGCCAGTTTTCGAACTTGTTCGAGATATTAATGAAAAAGACCTGTATGGCCAATATTATTCAAAATGGAGAATGTTTGTTCAAGTTATTGCGCTAACAGTGTGAGGATGCCCGAAAACCAGCCCGGATGCACACCAAATATCGCCAAACCATAGATCTCAGTTGTTAACACAACTCGACCAAAAACTTAACTAGAGCAAAGTTGAAGGTGGCATATACCCCCGCCTGCAATACCATGGATAGCATTACAGAAATGAAACATTTATCACTGGGTGATGCTGAAGGATGACAGATGACAGACCTGTGACAGATTACAGACCACTGGAGCATATATCATAAGAACTATTAAGTGTCATCATAGGGTGACATAAAAAGGTACCCCGTCCTCTAATTCTGTGAAAAAATATTTTTCTACAAACTTTATATATGTTGCGCATCTGCAAGACATGTGTACACATATCCTCAAGTTTCAACTCCCTACATTAGAAATTGTGGGAGGAGTTGATTACACCATAAAGATACCCTTAACTAAACAAGTTATTCATGATTGAAATTTGGGACGGACAAAATCAAAGTTCATAAAATGCAATATCTCCTACAATAATATACTGTATAACATCTGCCTTGTACTGTAGGTAGATATCAATAGGATAGACTTACACACCAAATATGAAGTCACACCATTGAGTACTCTGCAAGTTATTCATGAATTAATTTCAAGACAGACAAATTCTAAATGCATAAAGGGCAATGACTCTGGCAATAAAATCTTGCACGAAGCCTGCATTTCACTATGGGTATACAGCAACAGGATACACTTGCATACCAAATATCAAGTCACTCAACCAAGTACTTTGCAAGTTATTCATGATTGAATTTTGGGACGGACAGATGTTTGGACAGATGGATAGATGGATGGACAAAGGCAAATCCTATACCCCCCTCCCCCCCACCCCCCCCCCGGGGGCAGAGGTATAAAACGGGTCTTAACTCCTTGCATGCTGGTGGTGGATTTTCCTGTCCAGGACACAAAATCTCTTGCCATTGAAATATGTATATTTTTTTAGCACAATTAGCTCCGTTTCCCCCTGTAAATTGAAAAGATGTTTTGACCAATGATTTCTCGAGTTAAATATAGATGAATGTTTCATCCAATCTGGTGATAGCTGCTTCACAGCAACCATGAGTAGGTCTGATGAAAAATATTGATTACCAATATCCCTGCAATATGCAATCATTAACCACAGGGGGACTAGAAATTGATTTTCAAATGTTTTAAGTTAATTTTGTCATACTTTGCTCGAAATATCAGCATGACCACCTTTCAAAATGTATGCCTGCATTTTTTTAGCCTGAGATTATACCAGGCTTTAAAATGTGGACGGGGATGAAAACATTTTGTAATGGGGTTCAGAATTTTTTGCTCTGCCCACTTTTCTGAGTGATGAAATGCATGTAATGAACTTCAGGAATGCATTAGGGGTTTTAAATGCAATTTCCAGCAATTATGAAAACTGCATTCTATGATTTCTGGGTGACAGGAGTGATCTTACAACATCTTAATGTCCTGCGCATTTCAACTCATTTGGTGTTGAACCCAGGCCCATAGGTCCTACCATGCTTGAGGTACGATCATGACCCACTTTCAATGTTAACGGCTCTGCCTATTTTTTTTTAATGAAAAATTACATGTATGAACTTTGGGAATGTACAAGGGGGCATAAAATATGATTTTCAGCAATTCTTAAAAATGCAATCAATGACCACTCAGTGATCTCAGTAACCTTGTTATCTTGTTGAATTTGAAGAAAATTGCTGCATAAATGTGACCTGCAGTGTTTTGAAGAAATCAAAAGATGACCAGAAAATTGATGCATAAATGTGACAATGAGGTAGGAAGGCTTTTATTTTTACTTTTTTATCTTTTTTGTTTGTTCTTTGGCTGAGTGCTGGAAGCCCAGGTACCACAACTGAAAGGTTTCATATTCTATGGACGGGGTTCACATTATTTTTGAAGTGAATTTATTTCATCTGTATAAATTGCCTTGTAACAACTAAAAAGGCAAAAACATGTGAACAAATTTTAGCATTTTAATCAATCTTTATTGTCAGGCCTGAAAATAAGCAGTCTGACATTTGCAGAATGAGGTTCACAGAGGGTGAATTTGATGATGCTATACCATGCAGTGAGCCAATTTATCCTTTGGGTACCTCTTTCTGTTAGTTTTGAGACCCTGATTCAGATTGAGGTTCACAGAGGGTAAATTTAGTGATGCTAACTAAATTCTCCCTCTGGGGACCTCAATTTGCAGATGACAGTCTGCTTATTTCTGGCTTGTTTATTGTAAATACGAATAAATATACAGCAAACAAAAAGTAAAATTTAAAGAC
The DNA here is from genome assembly GCA_031216915.1 of Pictodentalium vernedei. Classification (NCBI taxonomy): domain Eukaryota; kingdom Metazoa; phylum Mollusca; class Scaphopoda; order Dentaliida; family Dentaliidae; genus Pictodentalium; species Pictodentalium vernedei. The sequence goes on from CM062297.1 coordinate 762,238,589, forward strand.
TCATGATTTAATACTAATTCTGGAAGACATCGCAAGCTAATAATAACATTTAACAAGTGTATTTCATTTCAATGAGGGACTGCCTGAGAATCCTTTCCAAAAGTGCATTCAAGCAAAACATATTATTAACCAAAATAAATGTACCGAAAGGTTTATCTACTCTAAAATAGTTCTCAGCCCCTAAACAGTTAAGAACTGTCAAACAGACATTTAGCTCCTCACCAAACAAGAGCTATTGCTAAAGGCAATTATACCCACTACAGTGTTGGACCGATGAAGCATAAATGAATTAAAAAGATAGTAAAGACAAAAGCAGAGGCTCAAATGAGCCTAAAATGCACACCTGGCTTGTTATGACACAACCAAAGCAACTTTTTTGGCCATTCATTTCTGCTGGTCCTGGGAAAGCTTCCTAGCAAGCTCTGTTCTGTGAAGTATTAAAAAACAAACAAACAAAATTTTTGTTTTGTTTTAAACTACTGTGGTTCTCTCTCCTCCCCACCCCCCCTCAAAAAAAAATAAATCTGGCATAAATGAAATACTTATGACCCATTTATACACTACATGACAAATTTGGTTCAGATCTGCCCATTGGATCTGAAATTAGAAATTTAGAGTGTAGCCCAAATTTTGACTTACTGAGTTTCTTTGAAAAAAGTGAATCTGCAGCAGTAAAGTAAGTTCCAAACAAGAAATCTAAGCATTGTTGCAAGTGGCTTATAAAAAGAGAATTTTTAAAGCATTTTAGGCTTATCGTGCATTAGCCCCACCCCAAAAGATATAGTAATTTTGGAGGTGAAAAATCAGAAGAGTAAATTCCACAAGCATGAAGATGGCTGCAGCTTCATTTGAACAATGGCAGCAGCTTCACTTGAACAAAGGAGAAAAGGTTTACTCCAAAGATGGTCTGTGCCATAAATGAATGAATTTGGCCCAGTGGTTTTAAACAATAAGAAAAGTTTCAAACTAGAGAAACAGAATTTTACTGGATTTATCATCAAATCAATGAAATGCTCATCTATTGGAAGCATTCCAGAGCTGACATCATGCATGTTTTGTGAAACAGCACAGAAATGTGATCAAAAAGGAGACAACATTGACACCAACCAATAACTCTGTCCCACTCCCGGCAAATGCTCAGATGAAGCGACACATAGTACTCATAATAACTCAATTATTACAGGTAATCAACACCAATACTATGACTCTATCAGAGATATTGAAAGAAGCAGTGACAGGAGAAAATCAAAATATCAAATTATCAATATTAGAATTTTCAACAGAGAATTTAAACAAGAGGCCTCTTGGCCTCGATAGCTCCGCCCAGGGCAACTACTTTCAGGGGCAGCCATATACAGGGTAACATTTGATCCCCAATCTATGATTCTGAAAACCCTTTACCCAACACGGATAGCAGACAACATCATCATTTTTTGTCTCAAAAACATAGCTTTTGGCCCCTCATTGGAACAAGTTTGTTGAGCTTGTTCAATGAAGGCTCATTAGCTTTGTTTATTAGACAAAAATTGAAAACCTAATAAAATTTGGCAAATACATTGGTGTTACTTTGACCAGGTTGTCTGTGACCTTAACGTTGATGGATACAGACCTTATTTTGATTGATGGCACACTGTCTATTGACAATACATACTATTATATATTTTTGTTAAAAAATATCCAGTGATAAAGAAATTATGGCTCGGACAAACAAAATGTTGACGTTTTCCTGAGTGTTACCTTTACCATGTCGCCTGTGACCTTGACCTTGATGGATACAGACCTTAATATGATTGATGACACACTGCCTAGTGACAATACATACTGTTATAAAGTTTTGTTAAAAAATATCCACTGGTAAAGAAATTATGGCTCGGACAAACAAAATGTTGACGTTTTCCTGAGTGTTACCTTTACCACGTTGCCTATGACCTTGACCTTGATGAATACAGACCTTATTGTGATTGATGGCACACTGCCTATTGACAATACATACTGTTATAAAGTTTTGTTAAAAAATATTCACTGGTAATGAAATTATGGCTCGGACAAACAAAATGTTGATGCTGGACGACAGACGGATGGACAACTCTATATCAGAAAAGCTCTGATGACTTTGTCAGGCAGAGCTAAAAAGGAAGCAGACTTAACATGTCCATCAAAGTAAGCTCCACCCACCAAGTGAGTTACACCACATCGTCATAATGACCAGTAAAATGTTATCTCCCCTGGTCTATGTTCAGAAAAAATATAACTGAATTTCAGTTGAGAGTCTGCAACCTTGCCCCTACTAGGGCTGCAACGATACACCTCACTCACGATACGATATGTATCGCGATTTTTTTTCATGATACATTACATGCAGTACATTGAGAGTGAATTATCATTAATAAAAGGCCCACAAACTGCAGAGTCCAACTTTCATTTGACCAGTAACATCTAATTTCTTTTTTAGTGTTTGAGAAAGACAAATGAGTTTCAGCCAATGGACCTCTGGGAGTCTGGGTTCAACTCAGAGGTGAGAGGTCTGTTGCCTCAAACTATGCTTATAATTTACACAGAGTTGATATTTTACTGAAATACAATTGAACAAGTGGAATTATAAGTTGGAAAAGCACAAAATTGACTTGTTGGGCCTGAAAATGCAACTTCTTACTACATCATGTCGACCTGGAAGTGTATCGTTTTGTATCGCGATACACATGAAACGATACGATACGCGTATCGTGAACAAATGTATCGCGATGCATTGAAATTGAAATTGAATCGTTACAGCCCTAGCTCCTACTATGGCATTAGAAGATTGTGGAGGCTGGCACATGTACAATCAAAGTGTGGCATAAACATCTAGTAAACGAGCCTTGTGTCCCTTAGCCTTATCTTCTTAAAAAATAATTTCTTTATATTTTATATAGGCCCTATGCTTTTCAAATTTTACCAATAGGGCCTAACACCCCGCAAATATGAGAATGCCATTGGAACCAGCTCCAAGAGCTGGTTTCAATGACATCCATATTTGTGTGGTTTTTATAATTATTGGCAAAGTTTCATAATTATAGGCAAAGTTTCATATTTTAGGCTTTGTTGTGCGCTTTATAATATATATAGTATGAACATATACTAGGAGCCGGGGGAAATTTGTTTAAGAAGTATTTCCATGTATTAACTCCATAAAACCGCCCATGGCAACCATGACCCAGTCCATGACTAGACTTTAGTGCACTGAGTGCCGACTACTCTGAGTACCCAGCTTCAAAATTCCATAGTCATTTCAACACTATCTGGAAATAATGACGGTAGCACATCCATACAATGATACCCATAAACCAGGTACTCAATACTACCCAAGATTGTATAGGGTACATGATATATGGGTATTGTTGCCTGGACGATCTATTTAGAAAAAATGTATAAGAATCTGATAAAAGGTACTCACAACTTCTGAGAATTACTGAGAATGATGCCAACATAATAATCAGTTAAGTATTGTAACTGTTGTTATCGCTAATATAAATGTTTAACAAACGTTCTCAACACAATGAGTGTAATGCACCTAATAACTGCTAAGTAGGCCTATCATGTTGGATTTGAGGTTATTGTTAAGATGAGTGGAGCACTTTCGGTAATATAGAACAAAAACATACATGTAATGTTCTGTCACAAAGGAAGTGACTTAGTAATGGAAATTAAGCAAAGGGAGATTTACGCGAATCACGAGTAACATTTCTGCTTTCTCTGGTGCAGGTTTGTTTCTGTTTTCATCGTACAAATCACCTGCTTCACTAAATAAGCGCTCACTTGGAACATTTCATGGGGGATACACAAATATTTTCTGGTGATTTTTGCCAACCCAGGGCATCTCATGTGGTGAATTTTCCACCAAGATAGTGGGTTTTCATTACGAGTAACCAAGGGTTCTGATGCATATAGATTAAGTTCTCCACTGAGAGAGACTTTTTCTGTGGAACATGAGCTTGTTGCTCCCTTTTCCAGCATCATTTGCTCATAGTCTTGGTCAATCAATTTTGTCTTCTGAATTTGTTTACATGTACTAGTACCAGCATCGTCCGCAGACATGTCAACCTCTTTTTGATTTTTATCTGGATCATCAGGCTCAATATACTCCTTTTCTTCCTTTATCCAGGATTCTATCCTGTCAATAGGAACATCTCTGAAGAATACAGTCTTGTAATGAGGATCAAGGAATATTGCTATAACAAACAGTTTCTGCTCCTCAATGTCATTAAATCGACGAAGTAGGGACTCATGCATGGTAGATGTGATGGTGTGGATCCCTTTGTCATATTTATGTTGTGAAAATGCAGTCTAGTAAGACAACTGACTGTATAATCATTGCACATGATGTCTGGGCCTCCGAAGATTCTTTGGTTAATTCCTGGAAGCGTTGCAGTGCTGTAATGAGTGTTTGTGCTAAATTCCACTGATTAGCAGTTAGTATTGGAATGTCATGATAGCTTCCATATTCCACCAGAGCCAGTTATTGCTCTAATTGTCGTTCAAGCATCATAAACAAATTGTTCCATCTTGTTTGAATGTCCTGTATAATATGATGTTGTAGTTGTCCATGCTTGTCTTGGATGCTTCTTAGATAGTGGTATGTCAAGGGTGAGTGATTAAAATGTGTTGCTATTTTTCTTGCAACAGCAAGTATGTCATTAACAGAATGCTAAGCTGCTATCCCATCTTTGATAATGAGTTAAATAGTATGAATAAAACACCCAAAATGTTCTAATGAAGTTTTTTCACACTCTGAAACTGTGTTCTACGCGTTGTCTCAAATAATGGTGAAAACTTTACCACTGAGATCCCACTCACTCAGCATTTTATTGAGTTGTGAAGATATTGCCTCACCAGTGTGGCAGCCATCGAATGATGACACATTTAGAATACACCTTTTCCTCTTGAAATTTTCATCAATCCAATGGCCTGTAATGAGTGAATTTGAACCTGTTGTTGACGACCATATGTCCGTGGTGACACTTATATAACCAACATTTTTCAGATCCAAGCAAACATGATCAGTTATTTTCTTGAAAGTTAAAAAATTTATAGTAATTTATATATTTTTTATACTTACCAATGACCCAGACATAGCTGGTGCTAACTCTTAAAATATAGGGCCAAACACAAATTTTGCCCCCCAATCCCCAAAATTTGCATCTAAAACTAAAGAAAACATGTCCTGAAAGGCCCTCCACACTTCGCCCCTACTGCGCATGCGCAGTGTCAAGGACGTTCCGAAATTGGCGCCATTAATCATTCTAATAACCAGTGCCTGGTAAGCGCTATGTACTCAGCGGGGAGGCAAGAGTTCCCAACTCCTGGGAGGGCCATCCCCGTCTGGGTCATTGGTAAGTATAAAAAATATATAAATTACTATAAATTTTTTAACATTTTTATACTGTACCAATGACCCAGACATAGCTGAATGGTAAAAAGGCTGGAGGGCCAAGGACATAGAGCAAAATGGAATACGCTCAATAAAATAAAATAGAGTCATCCCCTGTAGGGAAAAGTAGTAATAGGCCTTACATGTATCTTTCTTATTTATGATAAATTAGAAAGATACAACACCTTCCAAAATTGAGCTTCATACATCCATGTACTCTATTAATATCCAATATAATCCTTATACTAATAATTTTTAAAGTAAGCCAATAAATAAAGTAAGTCTAGAGAATAGAGACTCTTATACTCCTAAAAGTGTCTGAGGATTGCATAATCATGTCCGTTGACATATGCAATATTCAAAAGCTATACTTTAAAAACTAAGACTTGAATGAATTTTAAAAACCTAAACTTCTCACTAAACAACCATCCCAATAACAGCTCAGAATTACTAACTCCGGAGGAGGTATCCCCTTGTTTTCATAGTAAAACAGGTGACCCAAGGGAACACCCTCCCCCCCCCCCCCCCTTTTTCTTGCCCTGGGTCAAATAGCCCAGAGCGAAGAGGGCAGCCGAACGGAGACACTGCCGAAACAGACAGCCTACCTAGCTATAGTAGCAACTGTTAAGTGAATGACATTCTGAGCAGTAGATAATAGACCTAACAATAGAGGCCTCCAGAAATGGACTCGATATTTCTGAGATAAAATTCATGAATGTGGATGGCTGAGCGCAATGAGCGGCCTTCAAAAATCTATAATAGCGACACTATTAATGTAAGCCCAAGAAGTAGAAGAACTCTTACTTCATGAGCCGAAATCTTAAGCACAACTGCTAAGTCAATGATATACCATAAGCAGTACCGATAGTTAATAGAATCCATTAACAATAAAATGGAGCGTAACGTCCTTCTACTAGACATCAAAGACAGAAGAAGCTTACGCCCATAGTAATAAACAGATATCTGTTTATAAATACATAAACTGTATCCGGAAAGAGTAAAGGCCTATGCCCATACGAAGACGGAAGGACCTTAAAATAATAGGTTCCGGATAATAGGAGCCTAACTCTTATGCAACAATCCAACCTAAATAGTAACGGAAGTATTGATTCCGAAACTACGAAAGTGAAAATCATCCATCGATAGTGCATGAAACTCACTGACACTACAGTAAAAGAGAAACCAACAGAATTACTGTCTAAAAGGTCAGAATTTGAAAACTACTGTTTCCAGAGGCTCAAATGATTACTTAGCTAAATAAGAACCGAAGTTAAAATCCGTATAGGAAATTAATCTAAAGATTCTAAGTCTATTTATCAAAAAGTTACTAACTGACTTAGATAAAGAGACAAAAGACTCAATTGTAAACTATCGTAGAGTGCATAGGTATGAGGTAACATAAACCTATAACCTAAATAATAACAGGCTGCAGTAGATCTTGTGAAACAAGTATACTAAAAAATAGCAATGAGTAGTATGGAGGGATCAACAATATGAACATAATGATCCCCACACCACGACGGAAGAGCCTCCACTTTAGCCGCATAGAATAGCGAAGAAGAGGATCTCCTATAGTAAGAAATCGCGTCCAAAGCTCGTCCAGTACAGTGCTTACAATGCAATACGGACCACACAACGGAATACATGAAGGTTGCGACCTTGCTGGTTGTGATAAAGATGACACGATTTACCCAGTGAAAAAGATCCTCACATAGAGGAAGATTTCACGTTAAGACCCACAGTAGACAAGAGAGTAAATTACTCATGATCTCTGTGAAGATAGAGATGCTATCAACAGAAATGTATTGTGGTTGTTTATCTTAGCAATACCTGCTAAAACAACAGCGCCGGAGGATACGCGTATCCTATCATTCCGTCCTATAGAGCAATAGAGCGTTAACAATATTAGCTCAGAGATCTGGACAAGCCAACACATACGTCTGCAATTGATTAGCAAGCTGTGTCATAAATAAATCATCATTGGGCGCTCCCATAGATAGCAAATCTGATTGAATACTTGTTTGTTGAGAGTCCATTCTGACAGCAACAAGCGACCCGTAAGAGAACGGGAGTCCGATAAAACAATCAGACGACCCGGAATATGACGGACCAAAACTGAACTTGGTGTACTATAACCAACAGACGGATTCTTTCCATTAAATTGAATAACGGAAATGAAAGAGTGCCTCCCTGGTTCCGGAGATACGCCACTACTGTCGAATTAAAGGACAGGAATTTGGGCATGCGTTTCTGAATAATGTTCATGCAATGACATAAAGCAAGCCTAAAAAACATTATTCCGCGGAAGAAAACTGATTGCTAAAAGACTGCGGAACCCAAAGACCCTGGCACTTCGAATCCGTAGGGATCAGTATAATATCCCAATCTGTTTGACTGGCAACCGTCATAACAGCCACACTCGGGTCCGGCAACTGCGGCGGCACTCTCTGAGTCAACCACCGAATGTTTGCCCCAGTCTGAATCTCTTGTAACACTAGATAAACAAGAGAACGTGTAAATCGAGCAATTCATGGATTGCCGAAAAGTTGCCGTCGAAGAGAAGCTCCTCCGAGAACGAAGCGACTCTGAGAGAGTTCTTAACCTTACTATCCACGCGTGTGGATGTAGCTAGGGCTGCGTCACGTCTAACTAACTCCAATCAGCCACTGAAGGGCGGAGTTATACGTGAACAAACTACTGTCCTCAAAAGAAATTACATTGAGAATAATATCCCGTGTATAGGCCTCGTGTCTCTTGGCTACCGGATGGCGCGACCTATTCGCCGTGGAATCACTGAATGCCGAAACTGATCGGATACTCGAGGTCACGTAGCCAATGTGCGGTCGTGTGCCCTGCTGTGAGGATGAGGAAGCATTAAAGACAGTCTCTCGGACTGTCAATATAACGGAGCGTCCCGACCAACGGACATATGCTCCGAATGTAAAATATCTGAACCACAACATGCGGTCCCCTATGTTGTTGGGCGAGAGAGGGACCTCTCTCGCTCACAGCCCGGACGGACCTGGACAAGCCAGGAACCGGACTAACAGGCTTCCTCCGATCTGTCCTCAATCTGCCGTCACTGGGTGAGTACTAAAGTAATTAAAGTGCTCGCATCACCCAAATCTCCTTCCTAGACCGCAACGGACGAACCCGGCAGCCGAACCATTCGATGAATGTACGCTACACCGGGTGAGCTAGCGAATGTCACTCCGTAGGCGAAAGACATATTCCATGAGCACTTATTGCCGCTAACTCTTCATTAACTATGATGACAGAGGCACACTTTTGAAAGACATCTCCATAACTCTTCGAACAAGAAACCAGAAATGCTTGGTTAGCAAGCATAAAATAATAATATATATAGCGTCGTTCAATAATTCGAAAGTTTGTGTGACATTATTGGACTATGTCGGAACTGAGGGACGATGTCCCTGAACCGAACCAAAAATTTCTAAGTCCACCGACGCTATCAGTTTCTTATCCGGCATCGCAGCATTCTGGTCCGACGAAAGAAGCTGTAGAAGACCAAGTCAGATGACATACACAACAGCATATGTTGTTCCGAAAGGGAAAGCTCGAAATCCTCCGAATCCCTTTCGGTATCCCGTCGGACCGGATGAAACTTTCGGACGTCCGTACCCGCTTCCGCGGAGCGTCCCGACCCAGCATCGTCGGATAAAATATATGCGACAGATTCAGTTGATGCTGGGATGCTGCGATAAACTGTGCTATTAAGGAAAGCACGTCCGTTCCCGAGGCCTGTGCAGTAGCGGTCTTACGATGCATTGCCGCCGGAAGCTCCGTGTACGTTGACTCCCGCACACTTCCTATGCGAACGTCCGGAGTCTGCAGGCCTCGTGTCCCTGGCTACCGGATGGTGTGACCTGGTCGCCGAAGAATCCTTGATCGGCGAAGCTGGTAATATATCGGCGGTCACGCAGCCAAGGTGCGGTCGTGTGCGCTGACGAGAAGAGGAAGCCTTAGCAGTCTCAGCGGACTGCCTATACAACGGAGCGTCCCGAGCGACGGACGTATGCTCCGCTTGCGACACATTTTGTACCACAACATCTGGGGCCAGATGTTGTTGAACGAGAGAGGGGCCTCTCTCGCTTGCCGTCCGGATGGACCGGAACGAGCTATGAACCGGACTAAAAGGCTTCCTGCGTTCTCACTCCGATCCGCCGTCACTGGGTGTGCATTAGGTTAATTTATAGTGCTCGCATCACCCCAAAATTCCTTCTAGACCGCAACGGACGAACCCGGCTGCCGAACCATTCGGTGAATGGACGCTACACCGGGCGAGCTAGCGGACGTCAAAGGCCGTCGAACCTACTAGGGTCCTCTTAGGCAATTGGCGTATTTACATGAGCACTTTTCCGCTAGCCCTTCATTAATTGTGACGACGGAGGCACACTGTTGGAAGACATCACAGATACATCACCCTAATCTTGATCGTCTGAAATAGAAATTGATAAAGTGGAGTGACCCTGCGGGGAAAGGACCGGAGTGTCCAAATCCCCAATAACATACCGTGACATACGCTTCCCATATTGTCATCGAAATCATACGATACAGAACAGGAGTTAATGCGAGTACACTGACCACATATAGAATGATAATAAAGTCAGAGGAAGACTTCCTCTTAAAACAATTGATCAATATCCTTTCAATGTGAAAAGAAAACAAGTCCTGGTACTCGCACTAACCCCTGGCAATCAAAATACATAATAATAATATGATCCATTAATATAGAAAAAATAATTGAAATCAAAATATTTTGAAAAAATATTTTTTCAGAACAGCCCAAGTTTCTGAAAAGTAACGTTGAGCCCCAATGGATCCTAAGCCTAAGTGTGGACAAAAATTTTTAAAATATTTTAAACAATTTATTCAACACTTACGAACAATAATAATGTATCTAGTTATGATTAAAATAACATCAAGATATTATTTTTTAGAAATCCCCCCTCACACAGAGGGCTGTTGTAAATGTAAACAATGAGTGTAAAAACACTAAAATAAGACTCCAGGCACCCAGGCCCGAAATCAGTTACCAAAAATACACTATCTGATGCAAAACAGAGACTTCCAGGGAAGAAACTGCAGAACATCAGATGGTAGATGCAGAACACAACGCCTAACCACCCGTAGGTGAAGACGTAAACATGGGGAAAGAACAGAATTCATTCTGTTATTCAGCTAAAACTCCCAAGAAAATTTAGTAATAATAATTACAAAAACTATGCCAAAAGCATGGGAGAATAGCAAGGGGGAACTTAAAGGACAGGGAGAGAGGAAAACACTTAAAAAACAGTGTAACTAAATAATCAGAATGACAACAAAATGGCTGCTGCCTTGAAAATAGGTAACTTAACATAATTTCATTAAAAAATTTTAAGTTACAGCCCTGATAATATTCTGTCACACATTCTTTTCCTCTCCTCCTTCTCTATCCTCCTTAGAATCACCATTTCACTAATATTTATGTGTCTGGCATCATTTAAACTGAGATTTATAAGCACAAAGATCAGTCAGATGTTAACTGATGAAGGGCCAAACTTAGAATGATTAATGGCGCCAATTTCGGAACGTCCTTGACACTGCGCATGCGCAGTAGGGGCGAAGTGTGGAGGGCCTTTCAGGACATGTTTTCTTTAGTTTTAGATGCAAATTTTGGGGATTGGGGGGGCAAAATTTGTGTTTGGCCCTATATTTTAAGAGTTAGCACCAGCTATGTCTGGGTCATTGGTACAGTATAAAAATATGTCAGGAATCACAGAGCGACTAAGAAGCACATCAGAGGCTAACGTATAGCGTGGTTCTAGTTCCTGGCAAAAATGCTGAAAACCAACATTCCTTGTTAGTGAAAATGGCTATAAGTTGATCGCTATCATTTCTGCGATATTTCTATTCAAAGAGATTGTCCAACTATCTGTCTGATTCCACGGGGTCACTTTCTCGACAACTTCAGTAAGTTTTAACTGCTGGTAAACTTGTTTGGTTGCTGAAGAAGTTGATGGTTTAGCGTCATCTTCTTCAAGCTTTCGCTTCTGCTCAGTCTCAGCTTTCTCGGCAATTTCCAATTCTTTGTAAGAGTTAGGGTGCTTGCTTTTTAAATGGTTTCTGAGATTTGTCCTCGTAAATTTTTTTGAAGACAAGCCCCCACGAGAAATTAAATTACTACAGTTGTTGCATTTCGCCTTCTGGTCGACTGGCGAACTGATAGTGAAAAAAACCAGAGTTTACTGCGCTGTTTTGTTCCCGACATTGTTGAGCGATTGAACAAGAAAAAAACAATGCTGAAAATCATCAAGTTCAATCATACCCCACATTAAAAGGCTCAGATTCCACCAATGGAAATGAATTTTGTTACGACTGAGAGAAATCAGTGGATGTAGCAGCTGCATCACTGCATGGGGAAGTGACCAGCTCTCAGAGTTATTTCAATCTATTAGCGATACTGTGCCCATCTCCATTCTGACACTTAACAGACGACAATCACACTCTCAGTGTGAGAGTCGCGTGTTTGATGTAAACTTCAAAGGAATCAAAGCCACCAAAGAAATATATTTTGCGTGCGATAATTAAAGCCTGTCGACACCAAGGTCGTGCAAAATACACACAGTCATTTCATTCTAACATCCTACCTTTGAAATATATTTAATACAAGTGATATTTTTTGGGTCAGACAGCTTCTAGTGGGATTTAGAAAATGTACGGACTGCACAACATGGGTACTCAATTATCAATCAGATTCGTAATCAGCCCATTATGACTCTGAATAATCGGAAATTGGTTCGTGGACCTATGATATAATTGGTTGATCACTAAATCACCCGTGGAGTTGAGTTATCACCCAAGGTATCACTTTCCAATTTTCTACATATCGATGAAAAACACAAGCAATGTTTCAGCCAATGGGCTTCTGGGTTTAATCTGGAGGTTCATTGGCTCGAACTTTGCTTGTGCTTGTTACGTTTTTCATCAAATTAGCAATTATTGTTTACGTGGAATCTCCACTTTACGGGTGATTTAGTGATAATACACTCTCCACGTGCTGTAGATAAATAGCCAATTATTTACCTGATCTGGATCATTCCAGTTCCCAGGTCCAGCATAACTACTAAAGTTATCAGGATCTTTTCCATAAAACTGAATGATGTCATACATAACTGCCCAACTATCTTCCATGTCTACGTAGTTCCTCCACATATTACAATGCTCAGCTATAGCTGTATAGTTAGTCTGTAAAACAAAGAGTCATATTAGAGCTGTGTCATTATTTCTTTATTTATTAGTGGTTAAGGTCACATATTTCTGCACAATGTCTAATCGTGAATACAAAATGAATATAAAGTCAAGTTGAGCTAATCATTTACAACCATGTTGTCCATTTTAGAGGACTTCCACCTCAGGCACTGGTGACCAAGATCTATTTCACCAGCAAAACAGGGCTTGTTTGCAACTGTAATTATGCACTGGTTCACTTTCCAGAAATTGCAACACTGTTTCAGTTTTGTAAAAAAAACCCTTGCTTTTAGGGTTTCATTTGCAGTTTTTTATGCACAAAAAAGCAATCTCAAAAATGCCCATTTGCAGTAAATTTGTGTTGTTTATGATAGTAGATGAGAAGTTGGATGTGTATTTTCTATAAATGATGGAAGTATGTAAGCAATATTATTGAATTATATACATCAAAACAGAACACCTCAGAGACATACACAAAAATGTCAAATCATCCACCACCAGAGTTCAAAGAAAGCAAATGTGAAGATTTTCCAGTACAAAGCAAGGTCATTTTAGTAAATCATCATTTTAAGTCTTCTTGGAGGCTAATGGTTAGGGAGAGAAGGAGAGAGAGATTAAAATGAAAATGTCAACTCCAGCTAAACTTGATTGTGTGTAATGTTTGATGAAAAGGATAATGTTCAATGTTTATGAAAGGATTATGAAATAAGACAAGAATTGTGATAACTCAGCATATTTAAGTTATGTTCCCTGCATGCTACGTTTTCAACAAGAATAATTTGAGGTGCAGACTGTACTAAATTGAGGCCTGGGTTGATGTGGCGCTCACAGTTAAAATACGTCAACCAAAGTTACCAAGTTACAGTAAAATCATTCCAAAAGGAGTCATCCTACCAAGGTACAATGAAATCCCTTCATAAATACAACCTGTAGAAAGTGCTAAGGAAATCTAGGTCACATGCTCAATCGGCAGTAATGACTGACCAATTGTGACCAAAATATGACAGTCTCATCTATACATTATACGGAATCACCCTACCAATTTACAATGAAATCCCTTCATAAATGCAACCTGCAGGCAGTGCTAAAGGAATCTATGTAACATGCCCCTGTGGCCATCATGGTTGACCGAACATGACCAAAATAGGTCATTCTCATCTAGACATTATACAGAGTCATCATACGAAGTTACAATGAAATCCCTTCATAAATACAACCTGCAGACTGTGGTAAAGGTTTTCAGGTTTAGAACTTGCGCAGACATCACAGCTGACCAAAAGCGACCAAAATGGGTCATTCTCATCTAGACATGACCTTCAACCTGCATGAAATTTAGGGTGCGGACAAGAACTAAGGGGTGTAGTGTGTGTGCTAAAGACAATGTGAAAAGACTTACAGTCTCACAGACTTACTGAATCACAAACTTCCAAAAGCGTGATGGCAATAGCTTATCTTGACTTTGTCAAGTTAAGCTAAAGAAAAATAGAGGCTCAAGTGAGCCTAAAATTATCACCTGGATCAAATTGTCACCAGGAAATGGAGATGGTGTAAGTGAAGGCAGTGAGAGCTGTTTGATTTTAATCCATGTAAGAATCATTTTTGAAAACAAAAGTATTTTTCCAGCCAGTTTGAATTTCCCACTCATAAAAATATTCTACAGCATGTAACAAATATTTGTCAACAGCAGCTTATAAAAAAAGCATTTGAAATTCAGTTCTATTTTTAGCCAAAGGGTTCTACAGAGAAGAAATAAATTCTTTTTGCATGTATCAAGTACATGTCACCCATTAAAACTGGATCAAATTTGCCAATCAGTTCCAAAAATTTAAAACTGGGGTGATGCTGTGAATTTTGCCCCTCCAGGTGGAGCTGTGAATTTTGTCCATCCAGGAACACGCCAAATAATGCCAGAGAAACATTTTTTAATCTGAATATATGCCATTACAGTAAGCAGCATACCATATATCAAATCAATGCAGACGGATGTTCATGAGGAAATGATTGTTAACATGCGGTCCCTGTATAGTGCCCCACGAGGCAGCTGATAACTATTTCCCAGTTGATCCCACTACGGTGGAGCTAACTTAATTCATATCTCTAATCTGAATAACCATGTTGATTGAATCTAACTTCCAAACATCCAACCATTTACAATACCATCAGTACAAATTGGACCTGTTAACTGCATATAGGTCATTGACTAAACTCAAGTTAATGGAATAAAAAATCTAGTAATTTATTGAGAAACTGCCCTGATATTCTCCGATTTCCCCTTGTTTACTTGTCCTTAGTACATCCAATACAGGAATTTAATTTATTATATCTTGTTTAACAGAGCTCAATGAACTCTGTCAAACAAGATATAATAGAATATATGCTAAGTTTATCTCAAAAATACAAGAAAGTGAACAAATTCCTATTGATTGAATACTCCTGTCAACCCTTTACCTAACACAGTATTTTTAAAAAAATAAATTAAATTTCACGATTTTCGAAAAATTTCACAATTTTTCAATAAAACCATACAAATATGGATATCATAAGAACCAGCTCGCTGATCCATATTCGTATGGTTCGGTTCAGAAACTTCAGAGATATTTTAGGTTGCTTTAGGCTTATTCCGGTTAATTTTCTGGACATTTTCGGTTGCTATTTTAGGTAAAGGGTTAACTGAATAATTTTCAGTGATAAAGTGGCAATTCAATTAACCAGATCCCACGGTACTCAAAAGAAAACTTTGCATCACAAAATGAATATTTGTCTTGTGTATTTCTGGAAACACAGACTCTAATTTTATCTATTTTTAGCTCTTGCTGTTCCTACAGGGATACAGGAAAAATATGTTTCCTCTTTACCAATCACATGTCACTCAATCATGCAGCATACAAACTTTGACACAAATCAGCAGACTGGTTCAAACCCTGAAATTCTGGGTGGGAACATGAAATCTGTCACTCCCAGGATGAGGCCAGATATTGTCCAAGGAACTTTCTTTAAACAAAACTGAATCTACACAATTAACCCCCTTCCATGCCGCTGGCAGAAATTCCTGCCCAGGACAGAATATCTCTTACCACTGAAATACGTATAATTCAGGTATATTTATTCAAAATTTCCCACTGTAAACTGAAAGGATTTTTTCTCCAATAATTTCTTGTGTGAAATTTAAATGAATTATTCATCAATATCATGGCTTCTTTACAGCAGCAATGATTGATTTGGCAAAAAACATCTTGAATATACTCTGGTTAAGAGTTAAAGAAGGATGTATACCAAATATCAAATCACTGCAGCCAGTAGATCATGAGAAGAACATTTTGGTTGAAATCAATCGTCGGGTTCTGAAAACAGGATTTAAATTTTGCCCATGCCAACACAAGCCCAAATATTGCTAGAGAAACTTTCTTTGAACAAATTTGAATCTTCATCACTAAAGAAGTTGCATACCAAATCTAAAGGCATAGTGATTGTTGGTTTATGAAAAGAAGATTTTAAAAGAATTTGAGGCTATTTGGGCACCACATCCAGCCCATTGGGCTTATCAACTTCTATTTAACGAACTTGGAAGGGTATACCCCAAAGATACTTTGTGCAAAGTTCATTTGGATTTAGGCTAGTGGTTTGAAGAAGAGGAGTAATATACAATTAATAGACAAGTTTTGTTTGATAGAGCTCAATAATGCCGATTTAAATTTGGATAGTTTGAAGTCAGTGTGCAGGTGAAATTTCTGAATTGTACAGGCCTGCACTGTACCTCTCAAAATCAGGCATCAATTGCAAATGTCTTGTTTTAACAAGTGTTGAGCTTTGGGAATTTGCCCAAGGCTGGACATTTGTTGCAAGTGATGCATACACTCAATAGTGTCAGGCATTATGTACTGAAATAGGAATACTGACACAGATTCATATTTACTATATGCATGTATTCCCAAAGTCTTATAGCCCAGTGTGTGACTGTAATATATGTAAAACAACTTGTGATGTAGTTTTCATTTTAATACAACTCCCAGATTGCAGAATAAAATATAACTGGTTGAGTGCTAAATTATATTTGTCCACCAAAATTTGTTCACATATCCTTGCCTTGTTACAGTTTATAGAAAAGTGCCTGTAGGCACTCTCCCATAAATTGTAACAAGGGAAAGTCTTTCAGACTAAATAATTTAACTTCAAAGATGCTATGAAGCACATCCACTGAGTATGAAGCCTTCAAGTTGTGGTACTTTCACCTCAGAATAAAGCCCAAATATGGGCTACCAGCGGTCTACCAGTTAAAAAACTTTTCCATTGCTTTGTCATTTCAAAGGACAAACCAGTGTTATTATAAGTTTTTTGGACCAGCGTTTGTTGGGGATTTTTTTTCAGTTTCAACAAGTATGTGTGGACTTTTTGTCATGCACAGTTTTTTTCTGAGGTCTTGTAGCAGTAAAATGCCAATGAGATTCACAGAATTAACAAGTGCACTGCACGGGTATCTCCTGAGAAGATAGCTTTCTGAGAAGGATGCCATTAAAGCAAGAGTTTTAGATTTTTATTGGCAGGGATCACTGATATGTAGAAAAGTTGAAATGAGATATCCTGCCATAATGTCAATGCTTTAGTTATTTTAGCTACTGGTTGTGAAGACATGAGCTCGGATAGAGCAACAGACGCTGATTCACACCAAAAAATTTATGTCAAAAGTTTGTTACCCAGGAAAAAATGGCCGGACTGGTGATTTGCAAACTTGTTTCACTTGGAATGTCTTGGCAACTCACATATCACTAATATTTTGCGTCAGTTACAAAATGTTCGAAAAAGTCCTCAGACAATTTTTGGTGGTGTGCCGATTTATAAAAAAAAAAAAAATTCAATTTGGGATAACGTAGTGAAAGTTAAAAAATTTATAGTAATTTATATATTTTTTATACTTACCAATGACCCAGACATAGCTGGTGCTAACTCTTAAAATATAGGGCCAAACACAAATTTTGCCCCCCAATCCCCAAAATTTGCATCTAAAACTAAAGAAAACATGTCCTGAAAGGCCCTCCACACCTCGCCCCCACTGCGCATGCGCAGTGTCAAGGACGTTCCGAAATAGGCGCCATTTATCATTCTAATAACCAGTGCCTGGTAAGCGCTATGTACTCAGCGGGGAGGCAAGAGTTCCCAACTCCTGGGAGGGCCATCCCCGTCTGGGTCATTGGTAAGTATAAAAAATATATAAATTACTATAAATTTTTTAACATTTTTATACTGTACCAATGACCCAGACATAGCTGAATAGTAAAAAGGCTGGAGGGCCAAGGACATAGAGCAAAATGGAATACACTCAATAAAATAAAATAGAGTCATCCCCTGTAGGGAAAAGAAGTAATAGGCCTTACATGTATCTTTCTTATTTATGATAAATTAGAAAGATACAACACCTTCCAAAAATTGAGCTTCATACATCCATGTACTCTATTAATATCCAATAATCCTTATACTAATAATTTTTAAAGTAAGCCAATAATAAAGTAAGTCTAGAGAATAGAGACTCTTATACTCCTAATAGTGTGTGAGAATTGCATAATCATGTCCGTTGACATATGCAATATTCAAAAAGCTATACTTTAAAAACTAAGACTTGAATGAATTTTATAAACTTAAACTTCTCACTAAACAACCATTCCAATAACTGCTCAGAATTACTAACTCCGGAGGAGGTATCCCCTTGTTTTCATAGTAAAAACAGGTGACCCAAGGGAACACCCTCCCCCCCCCCCCCCTTTTTCTTGCCCTGGGTCAAATAGCCCAGAGCGAAGAGGGCAGCTGAACGGAGACACTGCCGAAACAGACAGCCTACCTAGCTATAGTAGCAACTGTTAAGTGAATGACATTCTGAGCAGTAGATAATAGACCTAACAATAGAGGCCTCCAGAAATGGACTCGATATTTCTGAGATAAAATTCATGAATGGATGGCTGAGCGCAATGAGCAGCCTTCAAAAATCTATAATAGCAACACTATTAATGTACGCCCAAGAAGTAGAAGAACTCTTACTTCATGAGCCGAAATCTTAAGCACAACTGCTAAGCCAATGATATACCATAAGCAGTACGCTAGTTAATAGAATCCATTAACAATAAAATGGAGCGTAACGTCCTTCTACTAGACATCAAAGACAGAAGAAGCTTACGCCCTTGTAATAAACAGATATCTGTTTATAAATACATAAACTGTACCCGGAAAGAGTAAAGGCCTATGCCCATACGAAGACGGAAGGACCTTAAAATAATAGGTTCCGGATAATAGGAGCCTAACTCTTATGCAACAATCCAACCTAAATAGTAACGGAAGTATTGATTCCGAAACTATGAAAGTGAAAATCATCCATCGATAGTGCATGAAACTCACTGACTCTACAGTAAAAGAGAAACCAACAGAATTACTGTCTAAAAGGTCAGAATTTGAAAACTACTGTTTCCAGAGGCTCAAATGATTACTTAGCTAAATAAGAACCGAAGTTAAAATCCATATAGGAATTTAATCTAAGGATTCTAAGTCTATTTATCAAAAAGTTACTAACTGACTTAGATAAAGAGACAAAAGACTCAATTGTAAACTAACGTAGAGTGCATAGGTATGAGGTAACATAAACCTATAACCTAAATAACAACAGGCTGCAGTAGATCTTGTGAAACAAGTATACTAAAAACTAGCAATGCGTAGTATGGAGGGATCAACCATATGAACATAATGATCCCTACACCACGACGGAAGAGCCTCCACTTTAGTCGCATAGAATAGCGAAGAAGAGGATCTCCTATAGTAAGAAATCGCGTCCAAAGCTCGTCCAGTACAGTGCTTACAATGCAATACGGACCACACAACGGAATACATGAAGGTTGCGACCTTGCTGGTTGTGATAAAGATGACACGATTTACCCAGTGAAAAAAGATCCTCACATAGAGGAAGATTTCACGTTAAGATCCACAGTAGACAAGAGAGTAAATTACTCATGATCTCTGTGAAGATAGAGATGCTATCAACAGAAATGTATTGTGGTTGTTTATCTTAGCAA
Organism: Pictodentalium vernedei; assembly: GCA_031216915.1. NCBI lineage: Eukaryota > Metazoa > Mollusca > Scaphopoda > Dentaliida > Dentaliidae > Pictodentalium > Pictodentalium vernedei. The sequence goes on from CM062297.1 coordinate 762,258,296, forward strand.
TACCTGCTAAAACAACAGCGCCGGAGGATACGCGTATCCTATCATACCGTCCTATAGATCAATAGAGCGTTAACAGTATTAGCTCAGAGATCTGGACAAGCCAACACATACGTCTGCAATTGATTAGCAAGCTGTGTCATAAATAAAACATCATTGGGCGCTCCCATAGATAGCAAATCTGATTAAATACTTGTTTGTTGAGAGTCCATTCTGACAGCAACAAGCGACCCGTAAGAGAACGGGAGTGCGATAAAACAATCAGACGACCCAGAATATGACGGACCAAAACTGAACTTGGTGTACTATAACCAACAGACGGATTCTTTCCATTAAATTGAATAACGGAAACGAAAGAGTGCCTCCCTGGTTCCGGAGATACGCCACTACTGTCGAATTAAAGGACAGGAATTTGGGCATGCGTTTCTGAATAATGTTCATGCAATGACATAAAGCAAGCCTAAAAAACATTATTCCGCGGAAGTTAAACTGATAGCTAAAAGACTGCGGAACCCAAAGACCCTGGCACTTCGAATCCGTAGGGATCAGTATATATCCCAATCTGTTTGACTGGCAACCGTCATAACAGCCACACTAGGGTCCGGCAACTGCGGCGGCACTCTCTGAGTCAACCACCGAATGTTTGCCCCAGTCTGAATCTCTTGTAACACTAGATAGACAAGAGAATGTATAAATCAAGCAATTCATGGATTGCCGGAAAGTTGCCGTCGAAGAGAAGCTCCTCCGAGAACGAAGCGACTCTGAGAGAGTTCTTAACCTACTATCCACGCGTGGATGTAGCTAGGGCTGCATCACGTCTAACCAACTCCAATCAGCCACTGAAGGGCGGAGTTATACGTGAACAAACTACTGCCCTCAAAAGAAATTACATTGAGAATAATATCCCGTAAATCTTTTCTTGAAGACGTAATGATAACGCCTCAGTAAGGCGGATTACGTATAATAAAGCGTCTAAGTTAAGTCTACTATACATAATGTCGTTCCCAACATTGAAATTGGAAAAGACATAAACGGCGAAAAAGAATATATGCAGTCTTTAATCACACCGTCTAGACGCATATGAACTCTCGGTATGCCCTGCTCTGCCAAAATAAACTATATGTAAAAAAGATAAAATGGCAGAAATGAGCCACGCGGACAAGAAACTAAACGATCATGCTTAGTAGCAGGCTTGTATATATATATATAATATATAGCGTCGAAAAATAAAACACATGTTGTAATGACAATATTGGACTGCGTCGGTAAGTCAGGGACAAAGTCCCTGTACCGATCGAAAAATCCGAGTCCAATGACGCTATAAGTCTCTTATCCAAGATCGCAGTAATGAAGTCCGAAAAATAATCACTGGAAGAAATGCCAGAAGATATGAAAGGCATCTTCCGATACTACTAAAGGGAAAACTCGAAATCTTTCGAATCCCTTTCGCCATCCTGTCGGACCCTATAAAGCGTTCGGTCGTCCGTAGCTTGATGCAACCGCGGACCGCACCGACCCAGCGCCGTCGGATAATTCCTGATTCGACCGAGAAACCGTCAATTGCTGGGATGCTGCGAAACAACTGTGCTAACTCGGATAGCACGTCCGTCACTGAGGCCTGAGGAGCTGCGGTCTTACGATGCATTGCCGCAGGAAGCTCCGAGATCGTTACCCCGTGCATACTTCCAGTATGCGATTGAACGGAGTGTATAGGCCTCGTGTCCCTTGGCTACCGGATGGCGCGACCTATTCGCTGTGGAATCACTGAATGCCGAAACTGATCGGATACTCGAGGTCACGTAGCCAATGTGCGGTCGTGTGCCCTGCTGTGAGGATGAGGAAGCATTAAAGACAGTCTCTCGGACTGTCAATATAACGGAGCGTCCCGAGCAACGGACATATGCTCCGAATGTAAAATATCTGAACCACAACATGCGGTCCCCTATGTTGTTGGCTTCCTCCGATCTGTCCTCAATCTGCCGTCACTGGGTGAGTACTAAAGTAATTAAAGTGCTCGCATCACCCAAATCTCCTTCCTAGACCGCAACGGACGAACCCGGCAGCCGAACCATTCGATGAATGTACGCTACACCGGGTGAGCTAGCGAATGTCACTCCGTAAGCGATAGACATATACCATGAGCACTTATTGCCGCTAACTCTTCATTAACTATGACGACAGAGGCACACTTTTGAAAGACATCTCCATAACTCTTCGAACAAGAAACCAGAAATGCTTGGATAGCAAGCATAAAATAATAATATATATAGCGTCGTTCAATAATTCGAAAGTTTGTGTGACATTATTGGACTATGTCGGAACTGAGGGACGATGTCCCTGAACCGAACCAAAAATTTCTAAGTCCACCGACGCTATCAGTTTCTTATCCGGCATCGCAGCATATGTTGTTCCGAAAGGGAAAGCTTGAAATCCACCGAATCCCTTTCGGTATCCCGTCGGACCGGATGAAACTTTCGGACGTCCGTACCCGCTTCCGCGGAGCGTCCCGACCCAGCATCGTCGGATAAAATATATGCGACAGATTCAGTTGATGCTGGGATGCTGCGATAAACTGTGCTATTAAGGAAAGCACGTCCGTTCCCGAGGCCTGTGCAGTAGCGGACTTACGATGCATTGCCGCTGGAAGCTCCGTGTACGTTGACTCCCGCACACTTCCTATGCGAACGTCCGGAGTCTGCAGGCCTCGAGTCCCCGGCTACCGACCCAGCGCTGTCGGATAATTCTCGATCCAACACCGTTTCTGTCGGCTGCTGGGATGCTGCGATAAGCTGTGCTATGTGCACAAGAATGTCCGGCGTCGAGACCTGCGGAGGCGCAGTCTATCGGTGCTTCGCCGAGGGCAGCTCCGCATCAGATGGCTCCCGCATACTTCCTATGCGAACGTCCGGAGTCCATCGGTCTCGAATCCCTGGCTGCCGGATGGTGTGACCTGGTCGCCGAAGAATCCTTGATCGGCGAAGCTGGTAATATATCGGCGGTCACGCAGCCAAGGTGCGGTCATGTGCGCTGACGAGAAGAGGAAGCCTTAGCAGTCTCAGCGGACTGCCTATACAACGGAGCGTCCCGAGCGACGGACGTATGCTCCGCTAACAACACATTTGTACCACAACATCTGGGGCCAGATGTTGTTGAACGAGAGAGGGGCCTCTCTCGCTTGCCGTCCGGATGGACCGGAACGAGCTATGAACCGGACTAAAAGGCTTCCTCCGTTCTCCCTCCGATCCGCCGTCACTGGGTGTGCATTAAGTTAATTTTATAGTGCTCGCATCACCCCAAAATTCCTTCTAGACCGCAACGAACGAACCCGGCAGCCGAACCATTCGGTGAATGGACGCTACACCGGGCGAGCTAGCGGACGTCAAAGGCCGTCGAACCTACTAGGGTCCTCTTAGGCAATTGGCGTATTACATGAGCACTTTTCCGCTAGCCCTTCATTAATTGTGACGACGGAGGCACACTGTTGGAAGACATCACAGATACATCACCCTAATCTTGATCGTCTGAAATAGAAATTGATAAAGTAGAGTGACCCTGCGGGGAAAGGACCGGAGTGTCCAAATCCCCAACAACATACCGTGACATACGCTTCCCATATTGTCATCGAAATCATACGATACAGAACAGGAGTTAATGCGAGTACACTGACCACATATAGAATGATAATAAGGTCAGAGGAAGACTTCCTCTTAAAACAATTGATCAATATCCTTTCAATGTGAAAAGAAAACAAGTCCTGGTACTCGCACTAACCCCTGGCAATCAAATACATAATAATAATATGATCCATTAATATAGAAAAAATAATTGAAATCAAAATATTTTGAAAAAATATTTTTTCAGAACAGCCCAAGTTTCTGAAAAGTAACGTTGAGCCCCAATGGATCCCAAGCCTAAGTGTGGACAAAAATTTTAAAAATATTTTAAACAATTTATTCAACACTTACGAACAATAATAATGTATCTAGTTATGATTAAAATAACATAAAGATATTATTATTTAGAAATCCCCCCCTCACACAGAGGGCTGTTGTAAATGTAAACAATGAGTGTAAAAACACTAAAATAAGACTCCAGGCACCCAGGCCCGAAATCAGTTACCAAAAATACACCATCTGATGCAAAACAGAGACTTCCAGGGAAGAAACTGCAGAACATCAGATGGTAGATGCAGAACACAACGCCTAACCACCCGTAGGTGAAGACGTAAACATGGGGAAAGAACAGAATTCATTCTGTTATTAAGCTAAAACTCCCAAGAAATTTTAGTAATAATAATTACAGAAACTATGCCAAAAGCATGGGAGAATAGCAAGGGGGAACTTAAAGGACAGGGAGAGAGGAAAAACACTTGAAAAAACAGTGTAACTAAATAATCAGAATGACAACAAAATGGCTGCTGCCTTGAAAATGGGTAACTTAACATAATTTCATTAAAAAATTTTAAGTTACAGCCCTGATAATATTCTGTCACACATTCTTTTCCTCTCCTCCTTTTCTATCCTCCTTAGAATCACCATTTCACTAATATTTATGTGTCTGGCATCATTTAAACTGAGATTTAAAAGCACAAAGATCAGTCAGATGTTAACTGATGAAGGGCCAAACTTAGAATGATAAATGGCGCCTATTTCGGAACGTCCTTGACACTGCGCATGCGCAGTGGGGGCGAGGTGTGGAGGGCCTTTCAGGACATGTTTTCTTTAGTTTTAGATGCAAATTTTGGGGATTGGGGGGCAAAATTTGTGTTTGGCCCTATATTTTAAGAGTTAGCACCAGCTATGTCTGGGTCATTGGTACAGTATAAAAATATAGTCAGACAAGGCAAGAATGCAAACTCTTTTCACTTCATTGTCCTATGATGTCAGAAACCAAAAAAAAAATAATTGGAATTGGTCAGCAATTAGAAAATGTTTGAAAAAGAAAACCCCAGACACTTTTGGTCAAGTGTTGATTTACAAAAAAAAATTGTGTGGCTTGTGACTCATACCAATAATGTTACCATAGGAGCCCCCATTCAGTACCCTATGATCCAACCAATTGCAATTTTTTTACTACAACTACTGGGTCTAAGAATGCTTCATACCAAATAACAATTTTATGTTCCACACTGTTTCAGAAATATGGGCTATTGAAAAAAATTTCTATTTTAAGTTCCAGGGGTTCCCAGGATGCAGGAAATTTTTGGGGGCATGAATCAAATACTTATCATCCAATAATACCGCATAACAATTTTGGTTCAAATTGGTCTATCCATTTTGTAAATATAAATTTAGGGCAGGGCCAAAAAACCTCACTCCTTCAAATTCAACTGAAAATATTGCCCCACAAACTTCCCCAGACCAATTTTTAGTGTACACCTCAAAAGGAAACAAAATACCAAATATCAACTTATTATATATACTCCATCAGGGCATGAGAAGATTTTTTAAAACTTTGGGACAGATTTTCCCACCTCTTCAACTAGAGTGTGCACCACACTGATTTCAACAAAAATGAAATGGCCCATTCCAACCATCAATAACATGAAATATATTGGAATTGGCCAGAAGTTTGGGAGAAGACTCAAACACCTCCTTTACTATGGATGGATGATATGATGGACTGAAGGAGAGATGGATAGTCAAAGAGTGATAAGTACAGCTAACACTGACTTTCAGTTAGTTGAGCTAATAGGAAAGATATCTTCACTCAAGTAGCCAGTTACAAAAGCAGAAAAGGAATTCTATAAAATATAATAAAACTACCTTTGGCCCAGAACCAATATATGCTGGCCAGCTGCAAGAGTACAAAATAGGTCTTCCTGTTTTGTTCAAGAAAGTACCCATCAATGGATAACCTATGGAAAAAAAAAGAAGCAATTGAATCACATTAGTCATACCATTCCAGAAAGTGTTCAACCTAACAAAACAGCCAAATGTTATGCAAATCACCATGCAAGTGTTTTTTTTCAGTTTCTTGCCTCTAAAACCTAGCTTAAGATCCCTAACTGAAATGAGCTCATTTCAACGAGATCTCCTAAGCATTGTTTTTTAGGCAAAAAATTAAAATTGTTATTATTAAAGACAATTATTTTGCAAGTGTCATTGGCTAGTTGTCTTATTAACAAAGGCAACAATTTTTTCTAGAATTTCCAAAGCACAACCTGTTAGTGGAGAAGCATGGCATAGGCAACGAACACTTGACTAGAAACTGACGACAAACTTCCGTCTTACCAAGAATATCTCTTCATGACTGTATGTTAATCCTTTGGGGCCTGGACAATTGTCCTGGATGGTAAACAGCCCACAACCTCCAAATGTCCAGTGGCTTAGAAGTGTTTTCTAGTCAAGTCTTGGCTACATGTTAATGCAGGCATGACTTGACTACAAACCATTGCCTAGGTAATTTGTCTATTGTCAGCAGGACCTCCTCATGATAGCATGTTAAGGCCACCTGTTCTAAGGACGGAAAAAGTTGGAAATATTCCCTCAAGTGTTAAGTCATGTGTTCTGAGTCAATGAAGTTTGTCTATATCAGAAACAGGCTTAATACAACAATATGGTCAAACAAAAAAAGACACTGACAGCTTAAAAAGGAATATGGGAGGACGTTTTTCATGTTTTCTTATTTTTTAACATTTGTTCATGGATATTTTGCCTCCAAAATTTAAACTAGAAAGAACAAAATGGTTCACCAAACTGTATTTATTTAACTAAAAGCACAATCAAAAGTTCCTGCTGTTTCATGTAGTCCTGATGGGAATACCCAGTAGTGTGGTTAAATTTTTATTTAAAAAAAACAGAAATCATGTTTCCATACAGGCAAAAGTTTCAAAAACAAGCTTTATGTTCTTGTATAACTAATATCATGCAGAAATAATGCATTCACTGGCATTGCTGTTCTTTGAATTCACATGAAATTGGTCTAAAAGACAGTTTTCAGGTAAATTTAAAGAAAAAACGCCGATAGGATCACCGATCCAATGCCGAGTTGTGACAGCATAAAAGTGGGTTTAATCATTATCAACTTATCATCCGGAAACCATTTGTTTACAATTTACTATGTGAAGGGTGAAGGGTCACTGTGATCTTGACCTTTGACCTAGTGATTCCGAAATAAATAGGGCTCTTTCTTGCACCAATGCCAACCTACCTATGAAGTTTCATGAACGTAGGTGGAACCATTGTCAAATTTTCATCTGGAAACCAATTGTTTACGGTTTATGATGTTCAAGGTCACTGTGACCTTGGTCTTTGACCTAGTGTGTCCAAAATAAATAGGGGTCTTCCACTCACCTCAGCCAACCTACCTATGAAGTTTCATGAATGTGGGTCAAACCATTATCAAGTTATCGTCTGGAAACCAATTGTTTAGAATTTACTATGCTGAAGGTCACTGTGACCTTGACCTTTCACCTAGCAAGTCCAAAATAAGTAGGGTTCTTCCTCGCACTGATGCCAACCGACCTATGAAGTTTCATGAATGTGGGTCGAAACATTATCAAGTTATAATCTGGAAACCAATTGTTTACGATTTACTATGTTGAAGGTCACTGTGACCTTGACCTTTCACCTAGCGAATCCAAAATAAATAGGGTTCTTCCTCTCACTAATGCCAACCTAACTATGAAGTTTCATGAACATGAGTCGAACTATTATCAAGTTGTCATCCGGAAACCAATTGTTTTGATTTACTATGTTCAGGGTCACTGGGACCTTGACCTTTGACCTAGTGAGTCCAACATAAATATGATTCTTCCTCTCACGAAGGCCAACATACATATGAAGTTTCATGAATGTGGGTTGAACTGTAGTCATGTTATCATCCGGAAACCAATTGTTTACAATTTACTATGTTCAAGGTCACTTTGACCTTGACCTTTGACCAAGCAAGTCCAAAATTAATAATTAATAGGGTTCTTCCTCTCACCGATACCAACCTACCTATAAAGTTTCATGAACATGGGTTGAACCATTATCAAGTTATCATCCGGAAACCAATTGTTTATGCCCGCCCAACCGGACAACTGCCCACCTGCCATTCATCAAACTATAAGTCGAGTTTGACTTCGTCACAACTCTACTAATAAAAAATTTGTAGTTGGGTATGGTTCGGTAAAAAAAATGAAAAATTACAACCCTGAATACTTGTCAGAGAATCATCTGGATTTGACAAATTGGGTACAGACATGCTTTCATTGCCTTTTATTCCATTTATTTATTGGTGTTTTAAGGTCACATACTTGTGCACAATGGTTAATCATGACCGTGACAGTTTTACAGGTGGAGGAAGCCGGAGTATCCAGAGAGAACCACCAAACAGCGGCCAGCTCCCCAACAACATAACTTCGCACTGCAGCAAAGGCAGGGTTAGATTGGTTGAAGACATGAGCACCCTCGGCATGCAGGATGCCTCAGTACACAGCATAATCGTGCCCCCATATGGACAATCGGGGTTAAGTGCCTTGCCCAAGGACACAATGCGGGAGTTCAAATCGATCGCTCAGATGGTCACCCATCCGAGGACTAACCAGGCTTGATGTTGCTTAACTTCGATGATCTGACGAGAACCGGTTACCGCAACGCCCCTTTTATTCCATTGGTAACAGATAGAGTTACAGCCCTTGGATTGTTACTGGAAATGAGTCAACGGATCGGGGGCTATTTTGTTGACATATTTGCTATTATTTTTTTTTTCTCAGGTTGCTTGATTTAATTATTCAACTATTATTTAATTTATAACAACAAAATATGATCAAATTGTCAGAAATCTGATGATATTCGTGACTATTTTCAGGTTTTCTGGATTTTTCTATCGAGGCGAGCAAAAGCGAAAAGCTTTTATCTCAACATATACCCTTGATGTTCCATGTGCCCTTATACCCAGAATGTTGCACACTCTCAGATACCTTGGATGTTGGGTGTGTCCTCTGCCATGGCTATTTGTCCAAAGCATTCTGACCAATCAGAAGACAGAATTTGTCGACATATAGGGACAAAAAAACTTGATCCCCAGATAATTTATTTGCTCATGAACTTAATTTGTTAACCCTTAAAGGGCCAATTCTGACTTTGGTTACTCTTTACTGTAACAAAACAGTTACAATGACGTTTTCAGTTGTTTCTAGGCAAGACTTGGCTGCCTATATTGGCTGCAAAGACTTTCCTAGATACAATTGCAAAAACCAAAGGATGTCGACTGCAAAGTGTCTATTATTCAAAATCTAATCAAATAGATGCGATCGGGGGATTGGGGGAGCAGGAAACCTGATTTGTTTCGATTGTGTTGGTGCAAGTCCCAACTGCATTTGTTTATGTTCCCCCCCCCCCCCCCCCCTCACTTGAGTGAGCGCTCTTGAATATTTTAGAACATACATCTGTTCCAACAATTTTTATACGAAATGAAAAATCGGTATGTCTGACATATTATGTTCAACCTCCCTATCTAAGACATCAAGTGTGATTGGCTCTATACATAATGAAAGTGTCAATGACACTGTAGCTTAACATATATGTGAGTTGTGTTTGATGAAAAGGATAATGTTCAATGTTTATGAAAGGATTATGAAATAAGACAAGAATTGTGATCATTGGGAATACGTTAATTTCTGTTCCCTGTAAGCTATGTTTTCAATAAAAATAATATGAGGTGTAGACTGTACTAAAGAATTGAGGGTGGGTTAATGTGGCCTTCACAGTTGATGTATGTGGCCCTCACAGTTAATGTATATCAACGAAAGTTACCAAGATACAGTGTAATTATTCCAAAACGAGTCATCGTTTCAAGTTACAATGAAATCCCTTCATAAATACGGCCTGTAGACTGTGCTAAAGGCTTCTGGGCTTCGGGCATGTGCAGCCATCACAGCTGACTGATCGCGACCAAAAGGGGACGTCCTCATCTAGACATTATACTGAGTCATCCTACCAAGTTACAATGAAATCCCTTCATAAATATTGCCTGTGGTCTATGCTAAAGTTTTTGGGGTTTTGGGGTCAGGCAGCCATCATAGTTGAATACTCTTGACCAAAAGGAGACATTCTCATCTAGACATTATCAGGAGTCATCCTACCAAGTTACAATGATACCCCTTCATAAATATGACTGGTAGACTGTGCTAAAGGTTTTCAGGCTTCAGGCTTCAGGCTTCAGGCTCCTGTAGCCATCACAGATGACCAATCGCGACCAAAAGGGGACGTTATCATCGAGGCATTATACGGAGTCATCCCACCAAGTTACAATGAAATCCCTCCATATTAAATATGACCTCTAGACTGTGCTAAAAGTTTTTAAGTTTCGGGCTTGGGCAGCCATCACGGTTGACAGACACGACTAAAAGGGGGCGTTCTCATTTAGATATTATACAGAGGCATCCTACCAAGTTACAATGAAATCCCTACATAAATACATCCTGCAGACTGTGCTAATGGTTTTCGGGTTTTGGGATCGGGCAGCAATCATGGTTGACCGATCGCAACAAGACATGGCCTCAAACCTGCATATGAAATTTCATGATGAACGGACAAAAACTATGGGGTGTAGCCTGTGTTAAAGGAAAATGTTAACAGACTCACAGACTTCTGCATGCGTGATGGCAATAGCTTATCTTGACTTCGTCAAGTTAAGCTAACAAGAGGCCCCAGGGGGCCTGAGGGCACTCACCTGGCATGGTAGCCTAAATATCAACCCAGAGAATTGATTTCAACAAGTTGCATCTGCTCCTCCTAAGAAAAGCTTACACCAAATATCCAAAGTTTCTGACCAGTGGATCTAAAAAAAAAGAAGAAGATTTTTAAAGAATATTCCTCATATTGAATCCCACACACAGGGAGCCCATATATGAACCCAGGGACTTGGCTTTAACAAACTTGAATATCCCCCCCCCCCCCTTCCCCCTAAGGATGCTGCACACCATATATCAAAACATTCCGACTGCTGGATCTGAAGAAGATGATTTTTAAAGAAAATTTCTCATTTTGAACTAAGTTATCATTCGGGCTCCCACAGTGAGCCCAAATATGGACCTAGGGGCATGGCTTGAACAAACTTGAATCTCACCCCCCTAAGGATGCTGCATACCAAATATCAAAACATTCCAACTGCTGGATCTGAAGAAGATTTTTAAAGAAAATTCCTCATTTTGAACTAAGTTATAATTCGGGATACCACAGTGAGCCCAAATATGAACCCAGGGACTTGGCTTCAACAAACTTGAATCTCACCCCCCTAAGCATGCTGCATACCCAATATCAAAAGATTCTGCCTGCTGGATCATGAGAAGATTTTCAAAGAAATTTGCCTGCAGTAAGTTCAAATTTGGGCTCCTATTCTGAGTCCAAATATAAACCCAGGGAGCCGATTTGAACAAACTTGAATCAGATCCACCCCACAATGTTGCATACCAAATATCAAAAGATTCTGCCTGCTGGATCTGGAGAAAAAGATTTTTTTTAAAATTTGCCTGAAATGCACTAAGTTCGAAATCAAGCTCCTATACTGAGCCCAAATATGAACCCAGGGGGCCGATTTGAACAAACTTGAATCAGATTCACTCTACAATGTTGTATACCAAATATCAAAAGATTCTGCCTGCTGGATCTGGAGAAGAAGATTTTTTAAAAAATTTGCCTGAAATGCACTAGTTCGAATTCAAGCTTCTATAGTGAGCCCAAATATGAATCTAGGGAGCCGATTTGAACAAACTTGAATCAGATCCACCCCACAATGTTGCATACCAAATATCAAAAGATTCTGCCTGCTGGAATTGGAGAAGATTTTTTAATGTTTTTCCCATTGCCAACAGTGTTAAAAAGTGCTGACTCAGCACTTTTTCAAAGTCCTAAAAAAAGTACCTTGTGATCAAACCGATAGGGATTGTTTTTTAAACATTCTATTCTACTGGATAAAAGTAAGCTTTATACAATATAAGAATTCTCTGTGCCGTGTAGTTTTGGAGATATGGCAGTTTCAAGGTTTTTCCTATTTTTAGCTTCCGAGGTCCCCATGGGGCAATGAGAAAAAAAATTTTTGCATCAATCAACTACTTATGACCCATTATCATCTCATATCAAATTTGGTTCAAATCGACCTCACAGTTCTGAAAATAGAAATTTTAGGCGTGGCCAAAATTTTTGCCCATCCCATAACGAAGGCAAATAATGCCCGACAAACTTCTCTTGAACAAACTTGATTCTAAACCTCAAAAGGACTCTGTATACCACATATCAAGTCTCTGCTACTGGTGGTTCATTAGAAGATTTTCAAAAAATTGGGCATTTTTTCCCCACCCATCTGCTCAATATGAGCCAAAACCTAATTTGCATAAAAATCCAAATGCCCCTATATAACCACTACTTACATGAAATTTAATTAAAATGTGGCCAGTGGTTTAGGAGAAAGAGGCCCAAACACCACCTTCACGCAGGACGACGGACGACAGACGGACGACGGACGAAGAGTGATAAGAAAAGCTCACCCTGACTTTCAGTCAGGTGAGCTAAAAATTGCTGGTCAAATTTAGTTATTCTTCAAATTTTCTATTCAAAAGCATAGCTCTAACTCTCAATAGAACAAGATTGTTTTTGAGGCAACAAATTTAATTTTTGTATTTCAGAAAAATATATTGCATGAGTCATCTGCAAATTGTGTTAGATGAAGAGTTAACGTAAAGTCTTGCAAACCGGATATTTCATTTTGAATCAATTCTTGAATCAAATCAGGCAACAGATTTGCAAATCATTCTTTTTTCAAATCAAAATGGATGAAAAATAACATTTACAACTTCCTGTTTTCACCACATTAAACAGTGGATGCGATGACCTGTTCCAATATTTAGAAATGGACCCACATGAAACAGATTTTTCAAGAGTAATTGACTTTCACCTGCTCTTGTCACTGTCAGGAAGATTGCATGTCACACCTTGAGTGCAAGAAGATGCCATCTGCAATGCTTTAGCATTGCAGATGGTGTCTTGTTGCACTGAAGGGGCAATATATTCCATCTGAAGACACCATGCAAGCTGCAGAGCAACTGGAAATTCATGCTCTTTTTTGTAGCCAGGCTTGCATCACCCATGCAAAAAAGTCAGTGATATTCTATTTTTTCAACTTTATGTGATGCTAAATATACCAATGCAAAGATAATGCTATCAGGACTACAGTTGGAAATCTGGGAATTACGCAGAAATTGGATGGAGACAGGCCCAGGCCTTTAACCCTTTACCTAACATGAAAAGCAGACGACACCTGCAAAAAAAATTCTTGAATAACTAAATTTTTTCATTTTTTGTCTCAAAAACATAGGTTATGACCCCTCATTGGAACGAGCTCGACGAGCTCATTCCAACGAGGGGTCATAACCTATGTTTTTGAGACAAAAAATGAAAATATTTTGAAAATTAATTGGCGATTTTTTAGAATAGCGCTGGCCGGTTTTGGCCGTTACGTTGGGTAAAGGGTTAAATTTATTTACTATTTATTATTTATTTATTGATGTTTAAGGTCACATATTTATGCACAATGGCTAATCATGACCGTGACAGTTTTACGGGTGGAGGAAGCCGGAGTACCCGGAGAGAACCACCGAGCAACGACGAGCAGCTGCCAGCTCCCCAACATCGTAACTCCGCACTGCAGCACAGGCAGGGTTAGATTGGTTGAAGACATGCGTACCATCGACGTGCAGTACGCTTTAGTACACGGCGTCATCGTGCCCCCACGCGGGCAATGGAGATGAAGTGTCTTGCCCAAGGACACGACAGGGTTGCCGCAGGTGGGATTCGAACCGAGGACCTCTCAGCTTGCAGCCTGCACCTGTACCTACTGAGCCACCGCGCTCCCGGCCTTTAGATTAGGCTAATTTGTGGGATTCAGACACACCTGGCAGATAAATGGTTTGGACCAATATGAGGAAATGTTCGGTTCTTGAAATAGAATATTGTGCTTCTGAGTGGTGGGAATCAGTTTTGGACAAACCATTCATGAATGAAAGTGTCACTGACACTGTAGCTCAACATGTGTAAGACATGTACATGCATAGTATGTGACACAGCAATGACACACATCTAGGTAATGATCTGATAACAAAGGTACATGTAAAGTATTGTAAAGGTGGTCGACAGTTAGATACTAAACTAGAAAAGAAATCTCCATGGGGTTAATGTTACAATGGGGATCCTTGTATGGTGCATCATAAACCAAATGTTAGCAACTGTTTTGGCCTGTTTGATTCAAACCCTTCTATGGTTCATTCCTACTAATTAATAAATATCTGTCCAGTCCTTCTTAAAATATATGCATCTGAATATTTTATCTTTAGCCCATAGGGTTCCCACAGGTGAGGAGGTTTTATTTTTCTCATTGGAAACAGAAAACTGGGTTGTGCTAATAATGTTTACCCTCCCCAAACAAAACCAAATATTAACACGGCCAAGCCCAAAAGCACTCGTTACTGTCCCATGATAACAAACGTAGTCCTATAAGTTCTGTACAAAAAACTGATTGCACCTAATTTTGGTATAAAATGGCCACTGGCAGCCATCTTGAATTTCAGACCGCACCCAAAAACACTTGTTCAGGTCCCAAGGTGATAACAAAGATACCCAAGAAGTTTCGTGAAGATCAGTTCATAAATACAGCCTCTAGCTCGAGCTGTATTGACATGTGCACTTACTGTGTATAAGTAGAGCTGAATAAATCAAAGTTCATCTAATTTGCATAATTTCGGCAGGAGAAAAAACCTGTATTTAATGTAATGTATTCCATGTTGCTAAACATTCAAACAAAACTTTATTCAAATCAGAACTTTCATACAGAAGTTTTGTACAAGCAAGAGGCCCCAGGGGGCCTGAGGGCGCTCACCTGACATGGTAGTCTAAATATCCAACCAGGGACTTGACTTGAATAAGCTGCATCCTTAGAAAAGCATATACCAACTAGATGAAGTGATTGTGCCCCACAATACACAGGATTTTCCTTCTATTTTCAGTTCCTGCACTTTTACGTCCCAAAATTGAGATAAACACATAAAAAACAGATTTTTTTCCCAAACAAAATACTTTCAGCCTAATTTTTTTTTTCTTCTGAAAACGCATAAAAAACAAAAAAACAAAAATTCCAGATTTTGGTCTCAAATTTTCTAAGACCCACCCGGACCCCAAATTTTCAGGGTAAAAAAAAAAAAAAATTTTTCGTCTTAAAATTGACAGAAATGCATAAAAAACAAAAACAAAAATTTCCGGATTTTGGTCCAGGGGAAAAAAAAGTTTGGTTTTTTTTGTCTTAAACTTGACAGAATTGCTGCATAAAAAACAAAAAAAAAAATTTCCGGATTTTCAGGGGAAAAAAAAAAAATTTTTTTTTGTCTTAAAATTGACCAAAACACAGAAAAAAACAAAAAAAATATTTTTTCGGATTTTGGTCCAAAATTTTCTAAGTCCCACCCGGACCCCAAATTTTCAGGGGGAAAAAAAAAAATTTTTTTTGTCTTAAAATTGACAGAAATGCATAAAAAACAAAGAAAAAAATTTTTCGGATTTTGGTCCAAAATTTTCTAAGTCCCACCCAGACCCAAAATTTTTAGGAGAAAAAAAAAAAAAATTTTTTGTCTTAAAATTGACCAAAAAGTAGAAAAAACAACAAAATTTTTTTTTTGGATTTTGGTCCAAAATTTTCTAAGTCCCACCCGGACCCCAAATTTTCAGGGGAAAAAATTTTATTTTTTTTTTTTGTCTTAAACTTGACAGAATTGCTGCATAAAAAACAAACAAAAAATTTCCGGATTTTCAGGGGGAAAAAAAAAATTTTTTTTTGTCTTAAAGTTGACCAAAACGCAGAAAAAAACAAAAAAAATTTTTTTCCCACCCAGACCCAAAATTTTTAGAAGAAAAAAAAAAAATTTTTTTGTCTTAAAATTGAACAAAACGCAGAAAAAACAAAAAAAAATTTTTTCGGATTTTGGTCCAAAATTTTCTAAGTCCCACCCGGACCCCAAATTTTCAGGGGAACAAAAAAAATTTTTTTTGTCTTAAAATTGACAGAAATGCATAAAAAACAAAGAAAAAAAATTTCCGGATTTTGGTCCAAAATTTTCTAAGTCCCACCCAGACCCAAAATTTTCAGGGGGAAAAAAAAAATTTTTTTTTGTCTTAAAGTTGACCAAAACGCAGAAAAAAACAAAAAAAAATTTTTTTCGGATTTTGGTCCAAAATTTTCTAAGTCCCACCCGGACCCCAAATTTTCAGGGGAAAAAAAAAAAAATTTTTTTGTCTTAAAATTGACAGAAATGTATAAAAAACAAAAAAATTTTTTTTTCGGATTTTGGTCCAAAATTTTCTAAGACCCACCCGGACCCCAAATTTTGAGGGGAAAATTTTTTTTTTTTTTTTTTGTCTTAAAATTGACCAAAATGCAGAAAAAACAAAAAATATTTTTTTCGGATTTTGGTCCAAAATTTCTAAGTTCGCAACAGGACCCCAAATTTTCAGCCTAAATATGAACCTAGGGACTTGGCTTCAACAAAATTGAATCTCACCCCCCTGAGGATTCTGCATACCAAATATCAAAAGATTCTTATTGGTAAATCTGAAGAAGAAGATTTTTAAAAAATACTCCTCATACTGCACTAATTTAAACATTTGGGCTCCCATAGGGAGCCCAAATATCGACCCAGGCAATTGATTTCAATAAACATGTGAAACAATCTTCCAAAGATGTTATATGTGAAACTTGAAAACTTTTGGAGCTGTGGTTTGGGAGAAAAGTAGTTTTATATGTTTTTCCCTTTACCCACAGTGTTAAAAAATGCTGACTCAGCACTTTTTCAAAGTCCCCAAAAAGTACCCCATGATAAAACCGATGGCAATTTTTTTTTACCATTCCATTCTGTTGGTCCTAAGGAAGCTTCACAACAAATAAGAATTCTCAGTGCCGTGTAGTTTTGGAGATATGGGCGTTTTCATTTTTTTCTATTTTTAGCTCCTGCGGTCCCCATGGGGCGACGGGAAAAAATTGTTTGGCATAAATTAAGTACTTATGACCCAATAAGCCCTCATATCAAATTTGGTCAAAATTTGCCTCTCGGTTTAGAAAATAGAAATTTTGGGCGGGGCAAATATTCTTTCCCCTCCCATTACGATGCCAAGTATAGCCCCACAAACTTCTCTTGAACAAATCTGAGTCTACACCTCAAAAGGAAGCTGCACACCAAATATCAAGTCTCTGCTACTGCTGGTTCATGAGAAGAAGATTTTTTAAGATTTCAGCACACTTTTTGGGTGTGGCCCTACCCACGGGCGAGGCAACTTGATTTGAACAAAATCAAATTGCGATGTCATAACAAACTATTATCTCAAATATCAATTAAATTGGTTCAGCGGTTTGGGAGGAGAAGACGCGAACACCATGTTCACGGACGACGGACGGTGAGTGATCACTATAGCTCTCCTGACTAAAAGTCAGGTGAGCTAAAAATTCTGGTCTGGACAATTACTCCCTATTTGAAGTACATAAATTTGACCTTGAGGTCAAGGTCACATGAAGGTCACAACATGCAGTCTCATGGTGACACATCCACATGTCAAATAACCAAGTCCTAGGTCAAAAAACAAAAAAATTCTGGTCTGGACAATTACTCCCTATTTGAAGTACATAAATTTGACTTGAGGTCAAGGTCACATGAAGGTCACAATGGTATGCGACACACCGGCTCATGGTAATACATCCACATGCCAAATATCTAAGACCTGGCTCAAAAGACAAACAAGTTTTGGTCCGGATAAAGTTTCCTTGAAAAAAGCACAAATCTGACCTTCAGATCAAAGGTCAAGATCACATGAAGGTCACTATGGTACACTGCACACCGGTTCATGGTGATACATCCACATGCCAAGTATCTAAGGTGTAGGTCAAAAGACAAAAAAGTTATGGCCCTGACAAAGTTTGTGTGATGTTTCCCTTAAAAAAACACATAAATCTGACCTTCAGGTCAAAGGTCAAGGTCACATGAAGGTCACTATGGTACACTGCACACCGGTTCATGGTGATACATAGACATGCCAAGTATCTAAGGTGTAGGTCAAAAGACAAAAAAGTTATGGCCCTGACAAGGTTTGTGTGATGTTTCCCTTAAAAAAACACATAAATCTGACCTTCAGGTCAAAGGTTAAGGTCACATGAAGGTCACTATGGTACACTGCACACCGGCTCATGGTGATATATCCACATGCCAAGTATCTAAGGTGTAGGTCAAAAGACAAAAAAGTTATGGCCCGGACAAAGTTTGTATGAGAAGAAGAAGAAGAAGAAGAAGAAGAAGAATATGCACTAAAACAAGATGTCTCCCTTCTGGGAAGGGGAGACATAACTACCACCCTCAAAGATTGACTTTTCTTAATGCTGTTATCATGTTCAATATATCTAATGTCGACGAGCTACTTTATGGAATAATCAGTTTAAAAACAAAGCAAACTTTTATTCAGGAAAGTTCAAACATTCCTCCTTGCAACTGGCCGATTTGAATAACATCACCTAAACCCAAACAATGCATAATGCACCCTTGGTTGTGTACTAGCATGTGTTGGGACAACATGGCGTGTTGTGGGACTGCATTTTAATTTCCACCAAATTGTTCTTAAATTACACGCTCTCTTTTTGTAAAGACGATAGAGATCCAATAATGTAAAAGTCACTAGGCGAGCCTAGACAACAGCAATCCTTCACTCTCTAATCCTATAACTCTTTAACACTTTGAGCCCCGGTGGCCATTTGTCGGGCCAAGCCCGTGAAACATCCCATTTTCCCTGACAAAATAATGTTAAATGAATAAGTAGTACAGACCAACTACTGTTTCCAACATGTGGCCCCAAGGCTCCTCATTGGAAATATTGATTGGTCATCTCTAAAATAATGAAAGTTAAAAAATTTATAGTAATTTATAAATTTTTTATACTTACCAATGACCCAGACTTAGCTGGTGCTAACTCTAAAAAATCCAGGGCCAAACACAAATTTTGCCCTCCAATCCCCAAAATTTGCATCTAAAACCAAAAGAAATCATGTCCTATAGGACCTCCATACTTTGCCCTTACTGCGCATGCGCAGTGTCAAGGACGTTCCGAAATTGGCGCCAATTATCATTCTTACTGGCAGTGTCTGGTCAGCGCTATGTACTCAGCGGGGAGGTAAGAGTTCCCAACTCCTGGGAGGGCCATCCCCGTCTGGGTCATTGGTAAGTATAAAAAATATATAAATTACTATAAATTTTTTAACATTTTTATACTGTACCAATGACCCAGACTTAGCTGAATAGTAAAAAGGCTGGAGGGCCTAGGACATAGAGGAAAATCCAATAAGCTCAACTATATAATATAGAGGCAACCCCTCAAGGAGAAAAGGAGTATTAGGCTTTACATGCATCTTTCTTATTTTATGTTAAATTAGAAAGATACAATACCCTTCATAATTGAGCACAATAACATTCATGTTCTCTATTAACATCCAGTATAACCCTTTATACTAATTATTTTTAAAGTAAGCCAATAAATAAAGTTAGTCCAGAGAATTGAGACTCTTTATATTCTTTTAAAAGTGTCCGAGGATTGTATATAAATGCCCGTTTGACACTTGACATATACAAATGCTTCACACCGAGCTACTCTTTAAAAATATGACATGAATGAATTTTAACATTAATATTACACTTTAAAACCATCCCGGAAACGACTCAGAAATACTGACTTCGGAGGAGGCATTCCCTTGCTTTTCACTATAAAGCAGGTGACCTAAGGGAACACCCTCCCCCCCCCCCCTTCCCCTTGCCCTGGGTCAAATAGCCCAGAGCGAAGCGGGCAGCCGGACGGAGTCACTGCCGGAACAGAAAGCCTGCATAACTATAGTTGCAACTGTTTAGTGGACGACATTCTGAGCAACAGATAACGGACCTAAACAATGCAGGTCTCCAGAAATGGACTCAATATTTCCGAGATAAAAATTCGTGAATGTGGATGGCTGAGACCAATAAGCAGCCTTCATTAAATCTGTAATAGCAATACTATTAGCGTAAGCCCAAGAAGTAGCAAGAGCTCTTACTTCATGAGCCGAAATCTTCAGCACAGACTGCTGAGAAGATAAACTCTCATAAGCAGTACGGATAGTTAATTGAATCCATCTAGCAATAGAATGGACCGAGATGTCCCTTCTATTAGGCATCAGAGACAGAAAGAAACGTTTTCGTCCCTTTCTGATAAACTGAGATCTCTGTTTATAGATACGTAACGCTCTAACAGGACAGAGTAAAGGCCTACGCCCATCTGAAGACGGAAGAGCCTTAATAACAATAGGTTCCGGATATTTATTAGGAGCCTGATTCTTAGCTAAAAAACCCACATTAGTAGTGAAGGTGATAGTGTTCCCGACACTACGATAGAATCATCCACCGACAGTGCATGAAGCTCACTGACTCTTCTAGCAGAAGAGAAAGCTAAGAGAAAAGCTGTCTTATAAGATAAGAATTTGAAATCTACTGTCCCAAGAGTTTCAAATGGCTTTTCCTTCAGTTTAAGAAGAACCCAAGCTAAATTCCATTTAGGAATTAATCTAAGAGTTCTGGGTCTATTTATCGAGAAGTTTCTTACCAACTTAGATAAAGAGACATTAGATCCAATTTGTAAACTATCATGATGTGCATAGGTATCAGATAACATAGACCTATAACCCTTAATAGTAACAGGCTGCAGTTTGATTTCGTCAAACAAGTATACTAGAAAGTTTGCAATGTCTGGTATAGAGGGATCAAAAATATCCACAGAATGATCCCTACACCAACGACGAAAAACCTTCCACTTAGCCGCATAGTTTAGCGAAGAGGAGGTCCTCCTACAGTTAGAAATCGCGTCCACTGCTCGTCCTGTAAAGTGCTTGCCATGCAAGAAGGACCGCACAACAGAAAAACGTGAAGGTTGAGACCTTGCGGGTTGTGATGGAGTTGACGCGATTTCCCCTGCGAAAGAAGATCCTCCCGTGGAGGAAGCTTTCGCGGTAGGTCCCGCAACAGACACCTGAGTAGATTTATCCACGGTCTCTGTGGAGACAGAGATGCTACCAACAGAATCTTGCATTGAGATTGTTTTATCTTTAGCAATACTTGCTGAATTAATGACGCTGGAGGATACGCATATCCTATCATTCCGTCCCAAGGGATCGACAGAGCGTCTACTGCAAATGCTCTTGGATCCGGACACGGAGACACATACGTCTGCAACTGATTGTTGAGATGTGTCGCAAATAAGTCTATCATTGGCCGTTCCCATTGGTAGCAAATCTGATTGAATACTTGTTTGCTGAGAGTCCACTCCGATGGCAACAAGCGACCCTTTCGTGAAAGGGAGTCTGCTAGTACATTCAGACGACCCGGTATATGACGGACCGAAAGAAGAACCTGATGTTCTAGAGCAAACAGAAGGATTCTTTCCGTTAGATTGAACAACGGAACTGAATGAGTGCCTCCCTGATTCCGTATAACCGCCACTACTGTCGTATTGTCGGACAGGATTTGGACATGAGCATTGTGAATAATGTCCATCCAATGACGTAACGCAAACCAAATTGACATCATTTCCTTGATGTTTATGTGCTTGCCCAGGAATTGCGGATCCCAAAGACCCTGGCATCTCGAATCCGTTGGGATCAATGATGCACCCCAACCTGTTTGACTGGCATCCGTCATAATGGTAAAACTCGGATCCGGCAACTGAGTTAACCACTGAATGTTTGCCCAAGTCTGAATCTCTCGTTCACTTGATCTGACAAGAGAACGTCTATGTCGAGCGAATGAATTTTCACACTCCAATTCTGAGTCAAGAAAATTTGGAGAGGACGCGTGCGTAACCGCCCCATCGGAATGAGATCCGCAGCGGCTCCGCACAGACCTATCAGTCTCATAAATTCTCTCGCTGTGACTTTGTCTGTGTGCAGACAATAGCGAGCGTAACAACTGACTAATTTCGCTCTGGTTAACGGCAGACGAACGAGATTGTTGTGCGTCTCGAAGCTCATTCCCAGATGTGTGAATGACTTGGACGGCACCAGATCCGACTTCTCCTCGTTTACTATAAAACCGAGACGTCGGAGCAATAGAAGTAGATTCTGCACATCGTTCTGAAGCATTAACTCGTTGCCGTACCTCTGAAGAATGTCGTCTAGGTTGGCCGACGTTACCGCAGACGAATGAGCTCGGAAATACATCATTACCGAGTTCATTACCCGAGTGAAAGCCCAGGGTGCTAGATTCAATCCGAAGCACATCGCCCGGAATTGATACACCACTCCTAGGACTGCGAAGCGTAGATACTTTCTGAATGTCGGATGTACCATGACGTGAAAGTACGCATCTTTGAGATCTATGCTCGTTGCATAATCGTTCACCCGAATACTCGCTCTGACCGACCGAATCGTCTCCATATAAAACTTCGGAGCGACGATAAGCTTGTTTATCCAGCTCAAATCTATGACTGGACGGAACGAGCCGTCTGGTTTTGGAACCAGAAACAGATGGCTGTAGAATCCCGGAGTCTCCTGGTTTTCTACGACCTCTACCGCGTCCTTCATTAAAAGAGACTGCACCTCTGATAACAGAGCGTCTCTTTTCTGCGGATTTGACAGAAGTTGAGTCCATTTTGGACTTCGAGTTAATGGAGGCTTTCGTTTGAAGGATATCTTTAGACCTTCTGAAATCACCCCTCTCACCCAAGGGTCGTCCGTAATCGACGCCCACTCTTGTGAAAAACTCGACAACCTTCCGCCAACCGGTACGCGATAGAGGTTGAAGCCATCACCTCCTGGACCTGCGAGGCCTGCGGTAGGAGAAACCACGTCCTCCACGACCCGCACCTCATCCCGTCGACCTCGGGGCGTCCGACCGATTGTCCCGGCCCGAAGGACGTCCCGAACGTGAGTCGCTACCTTGACGGTCTCTTGAATAAGACCAAGAGGACGCACCGGAACCTCTATAGGAACCTCTCTTGGGCGCATAAGACCCAGAAGTGCCTGTCTTACTCTTATCTGCCGTGTCCGATTTCTTAGAAGCAGATTTGAACAGCAGAGAATCTGAAGCTTTCTTTGTAATTTTATCGTAAATTGCAGAAAGCTTGCCGTCAAAGAGAAGTTCTCCGGAGACCGAAGCGACTCTGAGAGAGTTCTTCACCTTAGTATCCACGAGTGTGGATGTAGCTAGGGCTGCGTCACGTCTAACCAACTCCAGGTTTGCCACTGAAAGGGCGGAGTTACACGTGGAATAAGCTACTGCCCTTGAAAGAAGTCTTAAAGAGGATTGTATATCCTGAAATTCTTTCCCTTGAAGGCGCAGTGATAACGCCTTAGTAAGGTGGTCTGCGTAAGATAAGGCATCTAAACTGGCTCTGTTAGACGAAATAGTTGTTTCCAACACCGCGGTTGGAATAGACGCCGACGACGGTAATGATAATTCTAAGTCTTCCGCCTCGTCGTCCATACGCAGAGGAACTCTCGGAATACCCTGTCCTGCCGTGTCGAATTTATTCCTTGCATGAATGAAAGGCAGGCTGAGAGTATTGGCGGACAAGAAACCTGCTTTTCCCGTTTTGGAAGCAAGTTTGAATATAGCGTCATTCAATAATTCAAATGTTCTTGCAACATTATTGGACTGAGACGGAAACTCGGGAGCGATGTCCCTGAACCGCTCAAAGAAATCAGAGTCCAATGACGCTATAATTCTCTTGTCCAGAACAGCAGCAGTCTGGCCCGACGGAACAACTTGAGGGAGAAAGTGCCAGATGAAGTCCACGGCAGCTTTATGTTGTTCCGAAAGGGATAGCTCCAAGTCATCCGTATCCCTTTCACCATCCGGTCGGACCTCATGATGCTCCGCCCCCGATGCTTCGGCGGAGCGTACCGACCCAGCGCCGTCGGATAATTCCCGATCCGACACCGTTTCTGTCGGCTGCTGGGATGCGGCGATAAGTTGTGCAATCTGCACAAGTACGTCCGACATCGAGGCCTGCGGAGGCGCAGTCTTTCGCTGCTTCGCCGAGGGCAGCTCCGCATCTGATGACTCCCGCATACTCTTCCTATGCGAACGTCCGGAGTCCATCGGCCTCGTGTCCCTGGCTACCGGATGGTGTGACCTGGTCGCCGAAGAATCCCTGATCGGCAAAGCTGGTAAAATATTGGCGGTCACGTAGCCAAGGTGCGGTCGTGTGCGCTGACGAGAGGAAGAAGCCTGAGCAGTCTCCGCGGACTGCCAATACAACTGAGCGTCCCGAGCGACGGACGTGTGCTCCACTTGCGACACATTTTGTACCACAACATCTGGTCCCAGATGTTGTTGTACGAGAGAGGGGCCTCTCTCGCTCGCGGCCCGGCTGGACCTGGACGAGCTAGGAACCGGACTCAAAGGCTTCCTCCGATCTCGCCTACTATTCGCCGTCACTGGGTGTGCACGTTGAATGTTTATAGTGCTCGCATCACCCAACATTTCCTCCTGGACCGCATCGGACGAACCCGGCTGCCGAACCATTCGGTGAATGGACGCTACACCGGGCGAGCTAGCGGACGACATTTGTTTAATCTCCATGAGCACTTTTGCCGCTAGCTCTGTATTCATTTGTGACGACGGAAGCGCACTTGCGGAAGATAACATGGAAACATCACCCTGTTCTTGTTCCTCTGAAATAGAAACTGAGAGCCGGCATAGCCCTTTCTCCACTAACAACATATTGTGACACACGTTTCCAATGTTTGTCATCCCAATATTGACATATAGAACAGGGATTAGTGCGAGAACACTGACTACAATTAATGCAATGATCATGAAAGTCAGAGGAAGATTTCTTCCTATTACAATTTGAACAATATCCTTTCATTGTGGAAAGTCAACAACAAGTCCTAGTTACTCGCACAAACCACTGACACAAAGATACATAATAACATGATCCATTAATAATGAAAAAACAATTGCAAATCAAAATAATTTTTGAAAAATATTTTTTCAGCGAAGCCCAAGTTTCTGAAAAGTAACGTTGAGCCCCAAAGGATCCGATGGCTAAGTGTGGTCAAAAATTTTAAATTTATATTAAATAATTAATGCAACACTTACGGATAATAAAAATGTATCTTATAGTGAGATAAACTACTCCAAAGGCAAACAGCCCCCCTCAAAAGAGACTGTTGCCAAAGTAAACAAACAGTGTAAAAACACCAGAAAACATGACTCCAGGCACTGACAAAACTGGCCCGAAATCAGTCATCAAAATTACACTCTATCTGATGCAAGACAGAGACTCCCAGGGGAGAATCTGCAGAACAGCAGATGGAAGATGCAGAACACAACGTTTATACACCCATGGGTGAAAACGTAACTATGGGGAAAATAACAGAAAACATTCTGTAACCAAGCAACTCTCCCAAGAGAATTTAGAAATGATCTTACTCAAAAATATGCCAAAAGCATGGGAGAATTGCAAGGGGGGACTTTAGAAGGCTAGGGGAGAGGAAACACTGAATAAGCAGTGCAACAATTAGCAAGAATGACAACAAGAGGCCCATGCCTCGAAAATAGGCAACTTAACATAATTTCATAAAAAATTTTAAGTACAGCCCTGATTATTTTTTGTCACTCCTTTTTTCCTCTCCTCCTTCTATATCCTCCTTAGAATCACCATTTCTCCAATAATTACGTGTCTGGCATCCTTTAAACTGAGATTTACAAGCACAAAGATCAGTGAGATGTTGACTGATGAAGGGCCAAACAGAGAATGATAATTGGCGCCAATTTCGGAACGTCCTTGACACTGCGCATGCGCAGTAAGGGCAAAGTATGGAGGTCCTATAGGACATGATTTCTTTTGGTTTTAGATGCAAATTTTGGGGATTGGGGGGCAAAATTTGTGTTTGGCCCTGGATTTTTTAGAGTTAGCACCAGCTAAGTCTGGGTCATTGGTACAGTATAAAAATATAGACCCTTCCAGCTAATTCTACTGAACTGATGTAGAAGATACCACCGGAGCTCAAAACGGTTAAATCCTTATCTCTCAACCCTTTAGCTGATGACTACACTAATTCTTAGTATTTCTATATTGTATATAATTGTGCCGCAAATGTTTAATTATTCTTGTCTAAGGAGAGGAGTTTTTGTAAGTTGTGATAACTTGTTCTCCGATCCTTTTTGCTGTATAAAGTGGCAAATAAAATATGTTTAAACTAAACTAACAAAGGTACCCAAGAAGTTTCGTGAAGATTGGTTCATAAATACAGCCTCTAGCCCCGAGCCCCAAGCTGTATTGACATGTGCACTTATTGTGTATAAGTAGGACTGAATAAATCAAAGTTCATTTAATTTGCATAATTCAGCACAAGAAAAAACCCTGTATTATATGTGATGTATTCCATGTTACTAAACATTCATACAAAAATTTATTCAAATCAGAACTTTCAGACAGAAGTTCTGTACAAAAAACTGATTGCACTAATTTCGGTACAAAAGGCTGCTGGTGGCCATCTTGAATTTTGGACCACACCCGAAAACACTCCTTCTCGTCCCACTGTGATTAGAAAGGCACCCAAGAAGTTTCGTAAAGATCGGTTCATAAATACGGCCTCTAGCACAAGCCGTATTGAAATGTTGACGCCGGACAGACATCCAGATGGACAGACGAACGACGGGCCATGGCATAACCTCAAATTTGACTATGTCAAAGTTGAGCTATAAATTGCAGCAGACATTTTATTTCCTGTTTTGAGACATTAATTGGCAAATCACAGGCCTTCAAAGCTCTGATTTTTTTTAATAAAACCAAAAATATGGATACAAACAAGTAAAATATATCAAATACAAGAATCTTTTATTATTTTTATTTCACTTATAGCCACATTTTTCCTGTTTTATGCCAGGCCTTTAGCTTACCCAAATTTCACATTGTTTATAGGTCAGCCCAAATTAGAGAAGGTGAGACATCAAGAAAAATATTTAAATTCTCTGTGCCTCTTCAACATTTGAGAATAACTTCTATCATAATATTACCAAAGAAACAGAAAGGAAGGCATGGCAATACAACATTACAGGTTAGGCTGTTATTTCAGACTTTAATGTGCCCAAATATGGGCAAAATGGTGTGCTCAAAATAAATGAATTCAGAATTCTGTTATGCATTACAATCTGAGCTAACAATTTAACAAGAGGCCCCATGGGGCCTGAAGCGCTCACCTTGAACAGAACACGATATAAACAGAGTCCAAGAATGAGTCTACATTAAGCCCACCATCTCCATAGGACACAACATCAATCCTTGAGCCAGTCAGGAGTGACAAAAATAGTCCGAGCATCATGCCTTTTCTTCAGTTGATCATAATGTAAAATGTGGAGCTCCCCTATGAAGCCCCTTGATACAACCTATGTGGATTAATCTTAGTTACAGAACTCTAGAGGGTACTGAATACAAAATGTCTAATTCTTCAGCGACATGGCCAATTCCGACTCCCATAGGAAGCCCAAATATTAACCCAGGCTCTCGATTTGAACAAAGTTGAATCTGACCTCCCTAGATATGTTGTATACCAAATATGAAAGCATTTTGACTGTTGGATCTGAAGAAGAAAATTTTTAAAGAAATTTCCTCATATTGCACTAAGTTAAAATTTGGGCTACCACAGCGAGCCCAAATATTAACCTATGGATCTGATTTGAACAAACTTGAATCTGATCCCCCTAAAGATGCTGTATACCAAATATGAAAGCATTCTGACAAGTGGATCTGAAGAAGAAGACTTTTAAAGAAATTTCCTCATACTCTATTGTACAAAGTTAAATTTCAGGTTCCCATAAGGATCCCACATATTAACTCAGGGAACAATTTGAACAAACTTGAATTTGACTCCCCCAGAATAGTGCAAACCAAATATGAAAGGATTCTGACACGTGAATCTGAAGAAGATTTTTGAAGAAATTCCCTCATATTGTATTGTACTAAGTTAAATTCCAGGTTCCCATATGGAGCCCAAATAATAATCCAGGCACTCAATCAAATTGAACAAACTTGAATCTGACCCCCCTAGAGATGTTGTATACCAAATACGAAAGCATTCTAACTGGTGGATCTGAAGAAGAAGATTTTTTAAGAAATTTCCTCATATTGTACTATGTTAAAAATATGGGCTACCATAGCAAGCCAAAATTTCGGCTTCCATAGGAAGCCCAAATATTAACATAGGGACTTGGTTTGAACAATCTTGAATGTGCCACTCATAACAATGATGTATACCAAACATTAAAAGATTCTGACTGGTGGTTCTGAAGAAGATTTTTAAAGAATATTTCCCATATTGTCCAAAGTTAAAAATTTGGGCTCCTGTGTTGAGCCCAAATATGAACTAATGGGTTTTATTTTAACAAACTTGTATCTGACTACCCCACCCCTCCCCACCTCCCTATGGATGCTGTTTTCTGAATATCAAAAGATTCTGACCATTGGTTCTGGAGAAAAGATTTTTAAAAATTTTTGCAAATATGCTGACTCAGCATTTTATCGATGCCCTCTTCAGAACACCCTAACAAAAAAACCGACGGCAATTTTTTTTTTTACTACTCAATTCTACTGGTCCTAAGATGCTTCCTACCAAATAGCAGTTCTCTGTGGTTTGGGAAATATGGGCGTTTGAAAATATTTCTATATTTAGCACCTTGGGTTCCCGTGGGGAGGTGGGAAATTTTTTTTCCACGAGTCAAGTACTTATGACCCAATAATACTACATACCGAATTTTGTTCAAATTGAACCATCGATTCAAAAAGTTAAAAAATTTATAGCAATTTATATATTTTTTATACTTACCAATGACCCAGACTTAGCTGGTGCTAACTCTAAAATATCTAGGGCCAAATGCAAATTTTACCCCCCAATCCCTAAAATTTGCATCTAAAACCAAAAATTACATGTCCTATATGGTCCTCTATACTTTTACTCCACTGCGCATGGCGCAGTGTCAAGGAGGTCTCGAAATTGGTGCCAAATGTCATTCTTACAACTAGTGCCTGGTAAGCGTTATGTACTCAGCGGGGAGGTAAGAGTTCCCAACTCATGGGAGGGCCATCCCCATCTGGGTCATTGGTAAGTATAAAAAATATATAAATTACTATAAATTTTTCAACATTTTTATACTGTACCAATGACCCAGCCTTAGCTGAATAGTAAAAAGGTTGGAGGGCCTAGGACATAAAAGAAAATCCAATAGACTCAATTACATATAACAGAACTATCCCCTGAAGGAGAAAATGAGAGATAGGCTTTACATGTATCTTTCTTATTTGAATCAAAAAGAAAGACACGACAAGATTCTGTAATTGAGTGCAATAACATCAATGATCTCTATTAACATCCAGTATAACCCTTTATACTAATATTTTTTAAAGGAAAGCCAATAAATAAAGAAGTCCAGCAAAATGAGACTCTATATTCTAATTTAAAAGTGTCCGAGGATTGTATATTAACGCCCGATTAATACGTGATATATACAAATGTCTCGCACCGAGCAACACATAAAAAATATTACATAGATGAGTAAACATTAGCTTTACTTTAAAACTATCCCGGTGCCGACTCGGAATTACTGACTCCAAGGGAGGTATTCTCTTGCTTTACACTATAAAGCAGGTGACCTTAGGGAACACCCTCCCCCCATCCCCCCCCCCCCTTCCCCTGAGCCAATCACCCCAGAACGAAGAAGGCAGCAGGACCGAGTCACTGCCGGAACCGAAAGCCTACATATATATAGTTGCCACTGTTTAGTGGACGACATTCTGAGTGAAAAATAACGACCTAAACAATGCAGATCTGCAGAAAAGGACTCATTATTTCTCAGATACAAATTCGAGAAAGTGGAGGGCTAAGAACAATATGCAGCCCTCATTAGATCTGTAATAGCAACATTATTAGCGTAAGCCCATGATGTAGAAAGAACTCTTACTTCATGAGCTTAAAACTAAAGCACAGACTGCTGATTGAAGATATTATCATAAGCAGTACTGATAGTAAATTGAATCCATCTGACCATAGAATGGACCGAAATGTGGAGGAAGCTTCCACGGCATGTCCCACAACACACGCCTGAGTAGATTAATCCACGGTCTTTGTGGAGCTAGAAATGCCACCAACAGAATTTTGCATTGAGATATATAACTTGAGCAATATCTGCTGAATCAACGGTGCTCGAAGATACGCATATCCCATTATTCCGTCTCACAAGATCGATAGAGCGTCTACTGCAAAGGCTTGAAGATCCAAACATTGTGACACATACATCTGCAACTGATTGTTGAGATGCGTCACGAATAAGTCGATCATATGCCGCTCTCCTTGGTAGCAAATCTGATTGAATACTTGTTTGTTGAAATCCATTCTGGTGTCAACAAGCGGCCCCTCCGTGAAGGGAGTCCGCTAATACGTTCAGACGACCCGGAATATGACAGACCGATAGGAGAACTTGATGTTCTAGTACAAACAGAAAGATTCCTTCCGTTAACATGAATAACAGAATGGAATGAGTGTCTCCCTAGTTCCGAAAACACACTAATACCGTTGAAATGTCGGACAGAATTAGCACATGAGCATTCTGAATAACGTTCATCCAATAACGTAGCGCAAGCCAAAATGACATCATTCTTGATGTTAATGTGCTTGATTAGGAACTACGGATCCCAAAGACCCTGGCCCTTCAAATCCGTTGGGCTCAATGATATGACCCAAACCTGTTTGACTGGCATCCGTCAAAACTGTAAAACTCGGATCTGGCAATTGCAGTGGAACTGCCTGAGTTAACCACTGAAAACCTGCCCAAGTCTGAATCTCTTATTCACTTGCTTGACAAGAAGATGTCCGTATTGAGCAAAAAAATCTTCACCCTCCAATTCTCGATCAGAGGAAATTGAAGTGCGTAACCGCCCCATCGGAATAAAATCGTGGCCGCTCCACACAAACGTATCAGTCTCATGAGATCTCTCTCTCTGAGATCTTGTCTGAGCGAAGACAATAGTGAGCATAACAACTGATTAATTTTGTTCTGGGTAACAGCAGATGAACGAGAATGTTGTGCGTTTCGAAGCTCATCCCCCGGTGGGTGAATGACTTGGATGATACCAGATCCGACTTCTCCTCGTTTACTTAGGAAACCGAGACATCAGAGCAATAGAAGCAGATTCTGCACATCCTTCTAAAGTGTTAACTCATTGCCGTACCTCTAAAGAATGTCGTCCAGGTAGGCCAACGTTATTGCAGACGAATGAGCTCGGAAATGAGTCATTATCGAGTTCGTTCTTCGAGTGAAAGCCCAGGGGGCTAGATTCAGACCGAAGCACATTGCTCGGGGCTGATACACGACTCCTATGATGAAGAAGCGAAGATACTTTCTGAACGCCTGATGTACCATCACCTGAAAGTACGCATCTTGAGATCTATGCATGTAGCATAGTCGTACACCCGAATACTCGCTCTGACTGATCGGATGAACTCCATATATAAACTTGGAGCCACGATCAGCTTGTTTAACCAGCTCAGATTTATGAGTGGACGGAACGAGCCGTCTGGTTTTGGAACCAGAAAAGGATGGTTGTAGAAACTTGGAAATTCCTGGATTTCTACGATCTCTATCGCGATCTTGTCCAGAAGAGACTGGACTTCTGATGGAAGCGAGACTCTTTCCTGCAGACTTGATGGAAGCTGAGTCCATCTTGGACTTCGAGTTAACGGAGGTTTTTGTTTGAAGGACAATTTAGTCCTTCTGAAATCACCCCTCGAATCCAAGGGACGTCCGTAATCTACTCCCAATTAAATGAGAAACTCGACAGTCTTCCATTCACTAGTACATGATGGAGGTTAATACCATTACCTCCTGGTCCTGCGGAAGGAGAAGCCATGTCCTCCATGGCCCGCACCTCGCCCCGGCGACCTAGGGGCGTCTGACCGGATGTCTCGACCAGAATTACGGCCCCTACCTGAGTCGCTACCCTGATGGTCTCTAGAGTAAGACCTAGAGGACGGATTGAATAGCAGAGTCTGAAGCTTTCTTAGTTATCTGATCATAGACTGCGGAAAGCTTGCCGTCGAAGAAAACTCTCCGGAGACCGGAGCGACTCTGAGAGAGTTTTTCACCTTACTATCCACACGCGTAGATGTAGCCAGGGCCGTGTCACGTCTAACCAACTCCATATTGCCACTAAAAGGGCAGAGTTTTACGTGAGGCCCTTGAAAGAACTCTTAAGGAGGTTGTACATCCTAGAATTCTTTTTCCTTTGAGACGTAATGATAACGCTCTGGTAAGGTGATCTGCGTACGATGATGCGTCAAAGCTAACCCTGCTAGACGATATTGTCGTTTCCAACATCATGGTTGAAATAATTGACATTGACGACGGCATAAACAATACTAGGTCCTGGCCTGGTCGTCTAGACGCAGAGAACTCTCAGAATGCTCTGTCCTGCCGTTTCAAATTATTCCTTAAAATGATGAAAGGCAGACGTAGAGCATTTGCCGATAAGAAACCCGACCTGCCCATTTAGGTAGCAAGTTATATAAATATAGCGTCATTCAACAGATCAAATGTCCGTGAGACATATCTGGACTATGTCGGAAACTGAGGGATGATGTCCCTAAACCGATAAGAATTCAGAGTCCAGTGGCAACGCAGCAATTTTTGGTCCGGAGGAACAACATCAGAAGATAATGCCGGATGCACTCTATGGCAATTATGTTGTTCCGAAAGGGAAAATACAACTCATCCGTATCCCTTTCACCATCCTGTCGGACCACTTGTAATTCTTGGTCATCCGTGCCTGAACCTGCAGCGGAACATACCAACCCAGCTTCCTCAGATAATTCTTAATCTGACAGAGTTACTGTCGGGTGCTGGGATGCTGCGATAATTTGTGCTATCTGCGATAGCACGTCCGTAACGAAGGCCTATGGAGCTGCAGTCTGACAGAATTTAGCCACTAGAAGCTCCTTGGACGTTGACTCCTGCATATTTCTTATATGCGAACGTCCGGAGTATGAAGGCCTCGAATCCTTGGCTACCGGATGGCGTGACCTGGTCGCCGTAGAATCCGTGGTCGGCGATGTTGGTTGAATATCACTGGTCACGTAGCCAAGGTGCGGTCGCGTGTGCTGCCATGAGGATGAGGAAGCCGAAAGAGCAGTCTCTCTGGACTGTCTATATAACGGAGCGTCCCGAGCGGTGGACGTATGCCCTGACTGAGGAACGTTTTGTACCACAACATCTCTCGCTCGCAGCCCGGATGGACCTGGACGAGCTAGGAACCGGACTAATAGGCTTCCTCAGTACCATCCTCGTATCCGTCGTCACTGGGTGTGCACATTGTATTTTATAGTGCTCGCATCACCCAAATTTTCTTCCTGGACCACAATTGACAAACACGGGTGCTGAGCCATTCGGTGAATGGTCGCGACACCGGGAGAGCTAGCGGACGTCAAAGCCATCGATCCTACTAGGGAACTATAGGCAATTGACACATATACATGAGCACTTTTGCTGCTAACTCTTCATTTGACTGTGACGACTGAAGCACACTTTACGAAGACATCACGGTAACAACACCTTGTTCATGTTACTCTATGAGACCTGTGGAGCCGCAGTCCTACTTAAATTAACCGCTGGAAGCTCCAGGGACGTTCATTCCTGCATTTATATAATATGCGAACGTCCCAACTGGAAAGGTTTTGTATCCTTGGCTAGCAGATGGAGTGACCTGGTCGACGTGTATTCCTTGGTCGGCGAAGCAGGAGCAACAGGGACGTTCAATCCTGCATTTATATAATATGCGAACGTCCCCTGGAAATCTGTGGTCACATAGCCAAGGAGCGGTTGTGTGTGTTGACAAGGATGAGGAAGCCAATATAACAGCCATGTCGGACTGTCATGCGACGGAGCATCCCAAGCAGGAGGAGTGGACGTAAGCTCCGACTAAGCGAACAAACATAGAACATCGCGGCGCAGATGTTGATGCAAGAGAGAGGTGGCCTCTCTCGCTCACAGTCCGGGTGGACCTGGACGAAGTAGCGACCGGACCGACAGGCTTCCTCCGTACTATCCTCAAATTCGTCGTTGCTGGGTGTGCACATCTGATGTTTTATAGTGCTCGCATCACCCAATCTGCTTCCTTGGACCGCGACGGACGAACCCGGGTGCTGAGCCATTCTTTCCAGGTGAATGGTCGCGACACCGGGCGGACTAGCGGGCGATCAATGCCTTCGATCGAACTGGCGAACTCCCGGCAACTGTCGTAATACCTTGAGCACTTCCCGCTAGCCCTAATATTGCAACGACAGAGACACACTTGTTGAAGACATCACAGAAACATCACTCAGAATTCTGAAAAAGAAACTGATAATATAGAGTGACCCTACAGAGAGAGGACCGTAATGGACCCCTCACCGCTAACAAAATACCATGACACACATCTCCAATGTTGTCATATCAATCAACACACACAGAGCAAGAATTAGTGCGAATACATTGACGGTAAGAAACACAATGAACCTGTGAATTAGAGGAAGATATCCTTGCATTACAATTGAACAATGTTTTTATTTATTTATTTTTTTTTTCAACATGAAAAAATATACACAGTCATATTACTCGTACTAACCCTTGAAATAAATATACATAATATATTATAATCCATTATAACATTTCAAAAGAAAATAATTTAAAAAAAAAAAAATTTTTGAACAAATTTTCAGAAGAGCCCAAGTTCCCAATGGGAACAATGAGCCCAAATAGATCCCAAAAAAGCCTAAGTGTGGACAAAAATTTTAAAATCATTTCAAAGAATTAATGTAACACTTACGGACAATATTAATGTATCTTGCTATGAACTGAACTAAGCAGAGGACAAGTAATCACTATAAGAAGTAACCGTTGTCAACATAAACAAAAAGTGTAAACAAACAGGAAACATGACTCTAGGCACTGACAAACATGGCCCGAAATCAGTTACCAATTTAAACACTTTCTGATGCAAAACAGAGACTTACAGAGAAGAAACTGCAGAACATCAGATGGTAGATGCAAACCAAAACGTCTAACCACCCAAGGGTGAGGACGTAAACATGGGGAAAAAAAACAAAATAATTCTGTTTCCAAGCCCAAACTCCCAAGAAATTTTAGTAATAAACATTACAAAAAGTAAGCCAAAGGCATGGGAAAGTTAAAAAATTTATAGTAATTTATATATTTTTTATACTTACCAATGACCCTGACTTAGCTGGTGCTAACTCTAACAAAACCAGGGCCAAACACAAATTTTGCCCCCCAATCCCCAAAATTTGCATCCAAAACAAAAAGAAATCATGTCCTAAAGGACCTCCATACTACGCCTCTACTGCGCATGCGCAGTGACGCAGACGTCCCAAAATTGGCGCCAATTATCATTCTTACTGGCAGTGCCTGGTCAGCGCTATGTACTCAGCGGGGAGGCAAGAGTTCCCAACTCCAGGGAGGGCCATCCCCGTCTGGGTCATTGGTAAGAATAAAAAATATATAAATTACTATAAATTTTTTAACATTTTTATACTGTACCAATGACCCAGACTTAGCTGAATAGTAAACAGGCTGGAGGGCCTAGGACATAGAGGAAAATCCAATAAGCTCAACTATATAGTAAAGAGGTAACCCCTTAAGGAGAAAAGGAGTATTAGGCGTTACATGTATCTTTCTTATTTAATATTAAATTAGAAAGACACACTACCCTTAATAATTGAGCACAATAACATTCATGTTCTCTATTAACATCCAGTATAACCCTTATACTAATTATTTTTAAAGCAAGCCAATAAATAAAGTGGTCCAGAGAATTGAGACTCTTTATAGTCATTTAAAAGTGTCCGAGTATTGTATATTAAAGCCTGTTTGACACTTGACATATACAAATGCTTCACACCGAGCTACACTTTAAAAATAAGACATGAATGAATTTAAACATTAATATTACACTTTAAAACCATCCCGGAAGCGACTCAGAAATACTGACTTGGAGGAGGCATTCCCTTGCTTTTCACTATAAAGCAGGTGACCTAAGGGAACACCCGCCTCCCCCCCCCCCCTACTTCCCCTTGCCCTGGGTCAAATAGCCCAGAGCGAAGAGGGCAGCCGGACGGAGTCACTGCCGGAACAGAAAGCCTGCATAACTATAGTTGCAACTGTTT
Organism: Pictodentalium vernedei; assembly: GCA_031216915.1. Lineage (NCBI taxonomy): Eukaryota > Metazoa > Mollusca > Scaphopoda > Dentaliida > Dentaliidae > Pictodentalium > Pictodentalium vernedei. The sequence continues at coordinate 762,294,530 of CM062297.1, forward strand.
AGTGGACGACATTCTGAGCAACAGATAACGGACCTAAACAATGCAGGTCTCCAGAAATGGACTCAATATTTCTGAGATAAAAATTCGTAAATGTGGATGGCTGAGACCAATAAGCAGCCTTCATTAAATCTGTAATAGCAACACTATTAGCATAAGCCCAGGAAGTAGAAAGAGCTCTTACTTCATGAGCAGAAATCTTAAGCACAGACTGCTGAGAAGAAGATAAATCTTCATAAGCAGTACGGATAGTTAACTGAATCCATCTAGCAATAGAATGGACTGAAATATCCTTTCTATTAGGCATCAAAGACAGAAAGAAACGTTTCCGTCCCTTTCTGATAAACTGAGATCTCTGTTTATAGATACATAATGCTCTAACAGGACAGAGTAAAGGCCTACGCCCGTCTGAAGACGGAAGAGCCTTAATAACAATAGGTTCCGGATATTTATTAGGAGCCTGATTCTTAGCTAAAAAACCCACATTAGTAGTGAAGGTGATAGTGTTCCCAACACTACGATAATGAGAATCATCCACCGATAGTGCATGAAGCTCACTGACTCTTCTAGCAGAAGAGAAAGCTAAGAGAAAAGCTGTCTTATAAGATAAGAATTTGAAATCTACTGTCCCAAGAGGTTCAAATGGCTTTTCCTTCAATTTAAGAAGAACTCAAGCTAAATTCCACTTAGGAATTAATCTAAGAGTTCTGGGTCTATTTATCGAAAAGTTTCTAACCAACTTCGATAAAGAGACATTAGATCCAATTTGTAAACTATCATGATGTGCATAGGTATCAGATAACATAGATCTATAACCCTTTATAGTAACAGGCTGCAGTTGATTTCGTCAAACAAGTATACTAGAAAGTTTGCAATGTCTGGTATAGAGGGATCGAATATATCTACAGAATGATCCCTACACCAACGACGAAAAACCTTCCACTTAGCCGCATAGTTTAGCGAAGAGGAGGTCCTCCTACAGTTAGAAATCGCGTCCACTGCTCGTCCTGTAAAGTGCTTGCCATGCAAGAAGGACCGCACAACGGAAAAACGTGAAGGTTGAGACCTTGCGGGTTGTGATGGAGTTGGCGCGATTTCCCCTGCGAAAGAAGATCCTCCCGTGGAGGAAGCTTCCGCGGTAGGTCCCACAACAGACACCTGAGTAGATTTATCCACGGTCTCTGTGGCGACAGAGATGCTACCAACAGAATCTTGCACTGAGATTGTTTTATCTTCAGCAATACTTGTTGAATTAACGGCGCTGGAGGATACGCATATCCTATCATTCCGTCCCAAGGGATCGACAGAGCGTCTACTGCAAATGCTCTTGGATCCGGACACGGAGACACATACGTCTGCAACTGATTGTTGAGATGTGTCGCAAATAAGTCTATCATTGGCCGTTCCCATTGGTAGCAAATCTGATTGAATACTTGTTTGTTGAGAGTCCACTCCGACGGCAACAAGCGACCCTTTCGTGAAAGGGAGTCTGCTAGCACATTCAGACGACCTGGTATGTGACGGACCGAAAGAAGAACGTGATGTTCTAACGCAAACAGAAGGATTCTTTCCGTTAGATTGAACAACGGAACTGAATGAGTGCCTCCCTGATTCCGTATATACGCCACTACTGTCGTATTGTCGGATAGGATTTGGACATGAGCATCGTGAATAATGTCCATCCAGTGACGTAACGCAAGCCAAATTGACATCATTTCCTTGATGTTTATGTGCTTGCACAGGAATTGCGGATCCCAAAGACCCTGGCATCTCGAATCCGTTGGGATTAATGATTCACCCCAACCTGTTTGACTGGCATCCGTCATAACGGTAAAACTCGGATCCGGCAACTGCAGCGGAACTCCTTGAGTTAACCACTGAATGTTCGCCCAAGTCTGAATCTCTTGTTTCACTTGATCTGACAAGAGAACATCTACATCGAGCGAATGAATTTTCACACTCCAATTCTGAGTCAGGAAAATCTGAAGAGGACGTGTGCGTAACCGCCCCATCGGAATGAGATCCGCGGCAGCTCCGCACACACCTATCAGTCTCATAAATTCTCTCGCCATGACTTTGTCTGCGTGCAGACAATAGCGAGCGTAACAACTGACTAATTTCGCTCTGGTTAACGGCAGACGAACGAGATTGTTGTGCGTCTCGAAGCTCATTCCCAGATGAGTGAATGACTTGGACGGCACCAGATCCGACTTCTCCTCGTTTACTATAAAACCGAGACGTCGGAGCAATAGAAGAAGATTCTGAACATCGTTCTGAAGCGTTAACTCGTTGCCGTACCTCTGAAGAATGTCGTCCAGGTAGGCCGACGTTACCGCAGACGAATGAGCTCGGAAGTAGATCATTACCGAGTTCATTACCCGAGTGAAAGCCCAGGGTGCTAGATTCAATCCGAAGCACATCGCCCGGAATTGATACACCACTCCTAGGACTGCGAAGCGTAGATACTTTCGGAATGTCGGATGTACCATGACGTGAAAGTACGCATCTTTGAGATCTATGCTCGTTGCATAATCGTTCACCCGAATACTCGCTCTGACCGATCGAATCGTCTCCATATAAAACTTCGGAGCGACGATCAGCTTGTTTATCCAGCTCAAATCTATGACTGGACGGAACGAGCCGTCTGGTTTCGGAACCAGAAACAGATGGCTGTAGAATCCCGGAGATTCCTGGTTTTCTACGACCTCTACCGCGTTCTTCATTAAAAGAGACTGCACCTCTGATAACAGAGCGTCTCTTTTCTGCGGATTTGACGGAAGATGAGTCCACTTTGGACTTCGAGTTAATGGAGGCTTTCGTTTCAAGGATATCTTTAGACCTTCCGAAGTCACTCCTCTCACCCAAGGGTCGTCCGTAATCGACGCCCATTCTTGTGAAAAGCTCGACAACCTTCCGCCAACCGGAACGCGATAGAGGTTTAAGCCATCACCTCCTGGACCTGCGAGGCCTGCGGTAGGAGAAACCTCGTCTTCCACGACCCGCACCTCGCCCCGTCGACCTCGGGGCGTCCGACCGATTGTCCCGGCCTGAAGGACGTCCCGAACGAGAGTCGCTATCCTGACGGTCTCTCGAATAAGACCAAGAGGACGCACCGGAACCTCTATAGGAACCTCTCTTGGGCGCATTAGACCCAGAAGTGCCTGTCTTATTCGTGTCTGCTGTATCCGACTTCTTAGGAGCAGATTTGAACAACAGAGAATCCTTAGCTTTCTTTGTAATTTTATCATAAATAGCGGAAAGCTTGCCGTCAAAGAGAAGTTCTCCGGAGACCGAAGCGACTCTAAGAGAGTTCTTCACCTTAGAATCCACTAGTGTGGATGTAGCTAGGGCTGCGTCACGTCTAACCAACTCCAGATTTGCCACTGAAAGGGCGGAGTTACACGTGGAATAAGCTACTGCCCTTGAAAGAAGTCTTAAAGAGGATTGTATATCCTGAAACTCTTTCCCCTGAAGGCGCAGTGATAACGCCTTAGTAAGGTGATCTGCGTAAGATAAGGCATCTAAATTGGCTCTGTTAGACGCAATAGCTGTTTCCAACACCGCGGTTGGAATAGAAGCTGACGACGGTAATGATAGCTCTAAGTCTTCCGCCTCGTCGTCCATACGCAGAGGAACTCTCGGTATACCCTGTCCTGCCGTATCGAATTTATTCCTTGCATTAATGAAAGGCAGGTTGAGAGTATTAGCGGACAAGAAACCTGCTTTCCCCGTCCTGGAAGCAAGTTTAAATATAGCGTCGTTCAATAATTCAAATGTTCTTGCAACATTATTGGACTGCGACGGAAACTCGGGAGCGATGTCCCTGAACCGCTCAAAAAATTCAGAGTCCAATGACGCTATAATTCTCTTGTCCGGAAGCGCAGCAGTCTGGCCCGACGGAACAACTTGAGGGAGAAAGTGCCGGATGAAGTCCACGGCAGCTTTATGTTGTTCCGAAAGGGATAGCTCCAAGTCATCTGTATCCCTTTCACCATCCGGTCGGACCTCATGATGTTCCCGGTCGTCCGCCCCCGATGCTTCGGCGGAGCGTACCGACCCAGCGCCGTCGGATAATTCTCGATCCGACACCGTTTCTGTCGGCTGCTGGGATGCTGCGATAAGCTGTGCTATCTGCACAAGAATGTCCGGCGTCGAGACCTGCGGAGGCGCAGTCTTTCGCTGCTTCGCCGAGGGCAGCTCCGCATCAGATGGCTCCCGCATACTCCCGCTAAAGACACATTTTGTACCACAACATCTGGTCCCAGATGTTGTTGTACGAGAGAGGGGCCTCTCTCGCTCGCGGCCCGGCTGGACCTGGACGAGCTAGGAACCGGACACAAAGGCTTCCTCCGTTCTCGCTTACTATCCGCCGTCACTGGGTGTGCATCTATTATGTTTATAGTGCTCGCATCACCCAAAATTTCCTCTTGGACCGCATCGGACGAACCCGGCTGCCGAACCATTCGGTGTATGGACACTACACCGGGCGAGCTAGCGGACGACATTTGTCTAATCTCCATGAGCACTTTTGCCGCTAGCTCTGAATTCATTTGTGACGACGGACGCACACTTGAAGAAGATAACATGGAAACATCACCTGTTCTGGTTCCTCTGAAATAGAAACTGAGAGAGTAGAGTGACCTTGCGGAGAAAGAGCCGGCATTGCTCTTTCTCCAGAAACAACATATCGTGACACACGTTTCCAATGTTTCTCATCCCAATGTTCACATATAGGACAGGGATTAATGCGAGAACACTGACTACAATTAATACAATGATCATGAAAGTCAGAGGAAGGTTTCTTCCTATTAAAATTTGAACAACGTCCCTTCATTGTGAAAGAACAACAATAAGTCCTAGTTACTCGCAAAAACCCCTGACACAAAGATACATAATAACATGATCCATTAATAAATGAAAAAACAATTGCAAAACAAAATAATTTTGAAAAAATATTTTTTCAGCGAAGCCCAAGTTGCTGAAAAGTAACGTTGAGCCCCGATGGATCCGATGGCAAAGTGTGGTCAAAAATTTTAAATTTATATTAAATAATTAATGAGACACTTTCGGATAATATAAATGTATCTTATAGTGAGATAAACTACAGCAAAGGCAAACAGACCCCCTCAAAAAAGGCTGTTGCCAATGAAAACAAACAGTGTAAAAACACCAGAAAACATGACTCCAGGCACTGAAAAAACTGGCCCGGAATCAGTCATCAATTACACTCTATCTGATGCAAAACAGAGACTCCCAGGGGAGAATCTGTAGAACATCAGATGGAAGATGCAGAACACAAACGTTATACACCCATGGGTGAAAACGTAACTATGGGGAAAATAACAGAAAACATTCTGTAACCAAGCAACTCTCCCAGGAAATTTTAGAAATGAAATTTCTCAAAAATATGCCAAAAGCATGGGAGAATTGCAAGGGGGGACATTAGAAGGCTAGGGGAGAGGAAACACTGAATAAGCAGTGCAACAATTAGCAAGAATGACAACAAGAGGCCCATGCCTCGAAAATAGGCAACTTAACATAATTTCATAAAAAATTTTAAGTACAGCCCTGATTATTTTTTGTCACTTCTTTTTCCTCTCCTCCTTCTATCCTCCTTAGAATCACATTTTCTCCAAAAATTACGTGTCTGGCATCCTTTAAACTGAGATTTACAAGCACAAAGATCAGTGAGATGTTGACTGATGAAGGGCCAAACAGAGAATGATAATTGGCGCCAATTTCGGGACATCTGCGTCACTGCGCATGCGCAGTAGAGGCGTAGTATGGAGGTCCTTTAGGACATGATTTCTTTTTGTTTTGGATGCAAATTTTGGGGATTGGGGGGCAAAATTTGTGTTTGGCCCTGGTTTTGTTAGAGTTAGCACCAGCTAAGTCTGGGTCATTGGTACAGTATAAAAATATAGCTAGGAGGGAATAAAGGAACGGGAGAAAGGAAACACTGATTAAACAATGGAACATTCATAGCAAGAATGACCACAACAAGGTCATGCCTCGAAAATAGGTAACAATGAATAATTTCATAAAATAATTATAAGTTACAGCCCTGAACATTTGGTTCCACTGTTTTTTCCTCTCCTCCTTCTATTTCCTCCTTATATCCACCATTTCTCTCATAATTATGTGTCTGGCATCTTTAAAACTGAGATTTACAAGCATGAATAACAGTGAAGTGTAACTGTATTGAGGGCCAAACAAAGAATGACATTTGGCGCCAATTTTTTCGAGACCTCCTTGACATTGCGCATGCGCAGTGGAGTAAAAGTATAGAGGACCATATAGGACATGTAATTTTCGGTTTTAGATGCAAATTTTGGGGACTGGGGGGGTAAAATTTGAGTTTGGCCCTAGATATTTTAGAGTTAGCACCAGCTAAGTCTGGGTCATTGGCACAGTATAAAAATATGGAAATTTTGGGTGGGGCCAAAATCTTAATCCCTCCCATTACAAAGTCAAATATTGCTTCACGAACTTCGTTTGAACAAACTTCAATCTACACCTCAAAAGGAAGCTTCATAACAAATATCAAGTCATTGTACTCACTGGTTCATGAGAAGAAGATTTTTAAAATATTTTGGAGCATTTTCCCCCACCCTCTCCCTATGGGGTTGGACATGTTGAGTTGAACAAAAATGCAATGCCCCATTGGGACCATCACTCACATAAACTTTCACTTGAATTGGCACAGTGGTTTTGGAGGTGAAGACCAAAACATGGTGTTGACAGACAACCGACGGACAACGGACGGAGAGCGATGAGATTAGTTCAGCTTGACTTTGTCAAGGTGAGCTAAAAAAGTTAACTTTTGATTAAATGGTGCTTCCTGATGAATAGAATATATATGGAAAGGAATCTAACAATCGCTTTGTTCTCTCATCCTATTCCTCAATCAATGCATATGCCACTAATTATGGCCTAGTAGAATACACATGAAGGTAAACAGTAATTCACAATGCCTCCATGAGATGCCAAAACTTTACACAGCTTTTTATTCCATTGTGATTCAGAGTTGGGGCATCTATTCCCAGAAATTCTGAATGGAATTTAAACAGGTCACACACAATAATGCTTCACTAACAATAAGATAAATATAAACTCCTGAAGGCCAAATGTTCCTATCTTAAGTCAATGAATGTAAACATACACCACCATCTGAAGGAAGAAAAACTTGATCAAACTTTTCTCTGAAATCTGTCAGATTTCCTTGAAAAGCGCCATCAAGTTCCCTGAATTTTTTTCTCAAGTTTAACATGTCAGGCCCATTACCAAAATCGTGTGCATTCGGTATGTTTCATCTCCAATACACTCGCTTTGCCAGTTAAAGGACTTGAGTTACATCCATGTTTCCAACATGGTGATCAATTTCAGAATTTTCATTCAAGTCATTTTTCCATTTTTTGGCTGTTTTTGGAACAAAAAAGCCCCCTAGCATATCAGGTTGATAGTTAGTTTGGGAACATCTTTGTAATTTGGGGACACCATTTACCCACATGAAACTGGGGAATTTAAAGGTCTTGATGGACCATTTTAAGAAACACTTGACACAATCGCTGTTCATCTTGGCCAATTCAATTCAATATCATTCTGCAATTCGATATCAAATTGAGTTGGGAGGCAGATTCAAGAATCAATTTGCAATTCAAACAAGTCAAAAGAGTGATAAAGGCCATAACTCTGGTAAAATTACTGGACAGAACCTGCTCGTTATGCATATCTGTTCCCCCATGCAGGACTACCAGTATACCAAAGGAAATCCAAATCCAACTGATAGCTTTGAAATTACAATGCTAAATGTTTGTACAGACAGATGGAGAGATGGACGGATGGATGGACAAACGAATGGCTTCACTAGATAACCCCAAATCCTCCATCGGAGGCTTGGGGCATAATAATTGCAGGGCCCAAGGTTAAAGACAGATAATAGGCAATTCAGTTTATACAAGATACTATAATTACATACCTACTGACATATCTTTTGTATCTGAATTGCATCCATCAAACTTTAGCATGTCGACACCCCATTCAGCAAATGTTTCAGCATCCTGCTTCAAATAAAATTCACTGCCTGGATATCCACCACATGTCAATCGACCAAAATCTTCATAGATTCCAAGTTTCAATCCTTTTGAATGAACCTATGTTTGAAAATATGTTTAGTTATGACCAAGCACGTGGAATGACTCAGGAATTCACAGCTGCAAATTTTAAATTCCAAAGTATAACCCTTTACCTTACATGAAAGGCAGACGACGCTTACAAATTACTTCTTGATTAACTTATTTTTTGCATAAAAAAAATAGCTTATGACCCCCTCATAGGGAACGAGCTCATTCCAATGAGGCGTCATAAGCTATGTTTTTGAGACAAAAAATGAAAAATATAATGAAAATTGAATGGCAATTTTTGTGAATAACTCTGGCCAGATTTGGCGGTTTCATTGGGTAAAAGTTGAATAAACTTGTCAATACTTCACTTCAATAAACTAAATTAATTTTCGTTATTTTGTGCAGTTTCAGTGTCCATGTCTATGGAGAAGAACAAAATGTATCAAGTCATCCAAAACTATCTGGATGGAAACGAAATTTTCAAAGTCCATTTTAGTGAAAAACATCCAACAAGTCGAAATAAAAGTGATCAGTATGCTGTATAAAAATACAGAGTTTGACTGCTGGATCTGAAGAAGAAATTTAAAAGGTTATTCTTCATACTGGACCAAGTTAAAATTCCAGCCTCCACTGGAGCCCAAATATTACCCCAGGGACTTGATGTGAACAAACTTGAAACTGACCTTCATAAGGATGATTGCTGTATAGCAAATATAAACAGTTTGACTGGTGGCTCTGGAGCAGAAGATTTTTAAATAATATTCTTCATATTGCACACAGCTAAAAGTCAGGCTTCCATAGGGCATCCACATATGAACCCAGGGACTTCATTTGTACAAACTTGAATCTGACCCCAAGGAGGCTGTACATGTATACCGAATATCAAAAGATTTTGACTGGTGTATCTGAAGAAGATTTTTAAAGACGATTTTTCATAGTGCACAATGTTAAAATTCAGGCTCCTACAGAGAGACTAAATATTAAACCAGGAACTTGATTGAACAAACTTGAATCTGACTCGTCCTGAGGATAAAGTATGGAAACTAGGTATACAAACTATCAAAAGTTTCTGACTAGTGATTCTGGAGAAATTTTTTAAACATCTTCCTCATATTGCATGAAGTTAAATTCTGGGCATCCATAGTGAGCCCAAATGAAAAGATGATTCAGAATTTTTCAATCTCCTCCTACTGTATTCTCTTCCACAGCCAATAGAATTTTTTTTGTCACTTAGTTCGACTTGTCCAAAGGATGCTTCATACTAAATAACAGTTCTCTGTTCCATGTGGTTTGAAAAATATGGGCATTTGAAAGTATTTCTATTTTTGGCTACTGAGGTTCAGGCAAAATATTTTTGCAGGAATCAAGACTTATGATCCAAAAGAAACACATACCAACTTTGGTTTTAATCAGCTGATCGGTTCAGAAAGTTAAAAAATTTATAGTAATTTATATATTTTTTATACTTACCAATGACCCAGACATTGGTAAGTCTTAAAATATAGGGCCAAACGTTAAAAAATTTATAGTAATTTATATATTTTTTATACTTACCAATGACCCAGACATAGCTGGTGCTAACTCTTAAAATATAGGGCCAAACACAAATTTTGCCCCCCAATCCCCAAAATTTGCATCTAAAACTAAAGAAAACATGTCCTGAAAGGCCCTCCACACCTCGCCCCCACTGCGCAGGCGCAGTGTCAAGGACGTTCCGAAATTGGCGCCATTTATCATTCTAATAACCAGTGCCTGGTAAGCGCTATGTACTCAGCGGGGAGGCAAGAGTTCCCAACTCCTGGGAGGGCCATCCCCGTCTGGGTCATTGGTAAGTATAAAAAATATATAAATTACTATAAATTTTTTAACATTTTTATACTGTACCAATGACCCAGACATAGCTGAATAGTAAAAAGGCTGGAGGGCCAAGGACATAGAGCAAAATGGAATACGCTCAATAAAATAAAATAGAGTCATCCCCTGTAGGGAAAAGAAGTAATAGGCCTTACATGTATCTTTCTTATTTATGATAAATTAGAAAGATACAACACCTTCCAAAAATTGAGCTTCATACATCCATGTACTCTATTAATATCCAATAATCCTTATACTAATAATTTTTAAAGTAAGCCAATAATAAAGTAAGTCTAGAGAATAGAGACTCTTATACTCCTAAAAGTGTGTGAGAATTGCATAATCATGTCCGTTGACATATGCAATATTCAAAAGCTATACTTTAAAAACTAAGACTTGAATGAATTTTATAAACTTAAACTTCTCACTAAACAACCATCCCAATAACAGCTCAGAATTACTAACTCCGGAGGAGGTATCCCCTTGTTTTCATAGTAAAAACAGGTGACCCAAGGGAACACCCTCCCCCCCCCCCTTTTTCTTGCCCTGGGTCAAATAGCCCAGAGCGAAGAGGGCAGCCGAACGGAGACACTGCCGAAACAGACAGCCTACCTAGCTATAGTAGCAACTGTTAAGTGAATGACATTCTGAGCAGTAGATAATAGACCTAACAATAGAGGCCTCCAGAAATGGACTCGATATTTCTGAGATAAAATTCATGAATGGATGGCTGAGCACAATGAGCAGCCTTCAAAAATCTATAATAGCAACACTATTAATGTAAGCCCAAGAAATAGAAGAACTCTTACTTCAAGAGCCGAAATCTTAAGCACAACTGCTAAGCCAATGATATACCATAAGCAGTACGCTAGTTAATAGAATCGATTAACAATAAAATGGAGCGTAACGTCCTTCTACTAGACATCAAAGACAGAAGAAGCTTACGCCCTTGTAATAAACAGATATCTGTTTATAAATACATAAACTGTATCCGGAAAGAGTAAAGGCCTATGCCCATACGAAGACGGAAGGACCTTAAAATAATAGGTTCCGGATAATAGGAGCCTAACTCTTATGCAACAATCCAACCTAAATAGTAACGGAAGTATTGATTCCGAAACTATGAAAGTGAAAATCATCCATCGATAGTGCATGAAACTCACTGACTCTACAGTAAAAGAGAAACCAACAGAATTACTGTCTAAAAGGTCAGAATTTGAAAACTACTGTTTCCAGAGGCTCAAATGATTACTTAGCTAAATAAGAACCGAAGTTAAAATCCGTATAGGAATTTAATCTAAAGATTCTAAGTCTATTTATCAAAAAGTTACTAACTGACTTAGATAAAGAGACAAAAGACTCAATTGTAAACTATCGTAGAGTGCATAGGTATGAGGTAACATAAACCTATAACCTAAATAACAACAGGCTGCAGTAGATCTTGTGAAACAAGTATACTAAAAACTAGCAATGCGTAGTATGGAGGGATCAACCATATGAACATAATGATCCCTACACCACGACGGAAGAGCCTCCACTTTAGTCGCATAGAATAGCGAAGAAGAGGATCTCCTATAGTAAGAAATCGCGTCCAAAGCTCGTCCAGTACAGTGCTTACAATGCAATACGGACCACACAACGGAATACATGAAGGTTGCGACCTTGCTGGTTGTGATAAAGATGACACGATTTACCCAGTGAAAAAAGATCCTCACATAGAGGAAGATTTCACGTTAAGATCCACAGTAGACAAGAGAGTAAATTACTCATGATCTCTGTGAAGATAGAGATGCTATCAACAGAAATGTATTGTGGTTGTTTATCTTAGCAATACCTGCTAAAACAACAGCGCCGGAGGATACGCGTATCCTATCATTGCGTCCTATAGATCAATAGAGCGTTAACAGTATTAGCTCAGAGATCTGGACAAGCCAACACATACGTCTGCAATTGATTAGCAAGCTGTGTCATAATAAAACATCATTGGGCGCTCCCATAGATAGCAAATCTGATTAAATACTTGTTTGTTGAGAGTCCATTCTGACAGCAACAAGCGACCCGTAAGAGAACGGGAGTGCGATAAAACAATCAGACGACCCCGAATATGACGGACCAAAACTGAACTTGGTGTACAATAACCAACAGACGGATTCTTTCCATTAAATTGAATAACGGAAACGAAAGAGTGCCTCCCTGGTTCCGGAGATACGCCACTACTGTCGAATTAAAGGACAGGAATTTGGGCATGCATTTCTGAATAATGTTCATGCAATGACATAAAGCAAGCCTAAAAAACATTATTCCGCGGAAGTTAAACTGATAGCTAAAAGACTGCGGAACCCAAAGACCCTGGCACTTCGAATCCGTAGGGATCAGTATATATCCCAATCTGTTTGACTGGCAACCGTCATAACAGCCACACTAGGGTCCGGCAACTGCGGCGGCACTCTCTGAGTCAACCACCGAATGTTTGCCCCAGTCTGAATCTCTTGTAACACTAGATAGACAAGAGAATGTATAAACCAAGCAATTCATGGATTGCCGGAAAGTTGCCGTCGAAGAGAAGCTCCTCCGAGAACGAAGCGACTCTGAGAGAGTTCTTAACCTACTATCCACGCGTGGATGTAGCTAGGGCTGCATCACGTCTAACCAACTCCAATCAGCCACTGAAGGGCGGAGTTATACGTGAACAAAATACTGCCCTCAAAAGAAATTACATTGAGAATAATATCCCGTAAATCTTTTCTTGAAGACGTAATGATAACGCCTCAGTAAGGCGGATTACGTATAATAAAGCGTCTAAGTTAAGTCTACTATACATAATGTCGTTCCCAATATTGAAATTGGAAAAGACATAAACGGCGAAAAAGAATATACGCAGTCTTTAATCACACCGTCTAGACGCATATGAACTCTCAGTATGCCCTGCTCTGCCAAAATAAACTATATGTAAAAAAGATAAAATGGCAGAAATGAGCCACGCGGACAAGAAACTAAACTATCATGCTTAGTAGCAGGCTTGTATATATATATATAATATATAGCGTCGAAAAATAAAACACATGTTGTAATGACAATATTGGACTGCGTCGGTAAGTCAGGGACAAAGTCCCTGTACCGATCGAAAAATCCGAGTCCAATGACGCTATAAGTCTCTTATCCAAGATCGCAGCAATGAAGTCCGAAAAATAATCACTGGAAGAAATGCCAGAAGATATGAAAGGCATCTTCCGATACTACTAAAGGGAAAACTCGAAATCTATCGAATCCCTTTCGCCATCCTGTCGGACCCTATAAAGCGTTCGGTCGTCCGTAGCTTGATGCAACCGCGGACCGCACCGACCCAGCGCCGTCGGATAATTCCTGATTCGACCGAGAAACCGTCAATTGCTGGGATGCTGCGAAACAACTGTGCTAACTCGGATAGCACGTCCGTCACCGAGGCCTGAGGAGCAGCGGTCTTACGATGCATTGCCGCAGGAATCTCCGAGATCGTTACCCCGTGCATACTTCCAATATGCGAGCGAACGGAGTGTATAGGCCTCGTGTCCCTTGGCTACCGGATGGCGCGACCTATTCGCTGTGGAATCACTGAATGCCGAAACTGATCGGATACTCGAGGTCACGTAGCCAATGTGCGGTCGTGTGCCCTGCTGTGAGGATGAGGAAGCATTAAAGACAGTCTCTCGGACTGTCAATATAACGGAGCGTCCCGAGCAACGGACATATGCTCCGAATGTAAAATATCTGAACCACAACATGCGGTCCCCTATGTTGTTGGCTTCCTCCGATCTGTCCTCAATCTGCCGTCACTGGGTGAGTACTAAAGTAATTAAAGTGCTCGCATCACCCAAATCTCCTTCCTAGACCGCAACGGACGAACCCGGCAGCCGAACCATTCGATGAATGTATGCTACACCGGGTGAGCTAGCGAATGTCATTCCGTAAGCGATAGACATATTCCATGAGCACTTATTGCCGCTAACTCTTCATTAACTATGACGACAGAGGCACACTTTTGAAAGACATCTCCATAACTCTTCGAACAAGAAACCAGAAATGCTTGGATAGCAAGCATAAAATAATAATATATATAGCGTCGTTCAATAATTCGAAAGTTTGTGTGACATTATTGGACTATGTCGGAACTGAGGGACGATGTCCCTGAACCGAACCAAAAATTTCTAAGTCCACCGACGCTATCAGTTTCTTATCCGGCATCGCAGCATATGTTGTTCCGAAAGGGAAAGCTTGAAATCCACCGAATCCCTTTCGGTATCCCGTCGGACCGGATGAAACTTTCGGACGTCCGTACCCGCTTCCGCGGAGCATCCCGACCCAGCATCGTCGGATAAAATATATGCGACAGATTCAGTTGATGCTGGGATGCTGCGATAAACTGTGCTATTAAGGAAAGCACGTCCGTTCCCGAGGCCTGTGCAGTAGCGGACTTACGATGCATTGCCGCTGTAAGCTCCGTGTACGTTGACTCCCGCACACTTCCTATGCGAACGTCCGGAGTCTGCAGGCCTCGAGTCCCCGGCTACCGACCCAGCGCTGTCGGATAATTCTCGATCCGACACCGTTTCTGTCGGCTGCTGGGATGCTGCGATAAGCTGTGCTATGTGCACAAGAATGTCCGGCGTCGAGACCTGCGGAGGCGCAGTCTATCGGTGCTTCGCCGAGGGCAGCTCCGCATCAGATGGCTCCCGCATACTTCCTATGCGAACGTCCGGAGTCCATCGGTCTCGAATCCCTGGCTGCCGGATGGTGTGACCTGGTCGCCGAAGAATCCTTGATCGGCGAAGCTGGTAATATATCGGCGGTCACGCAGCCAAGGTGCGGTCGTGTGCGCTGATGAGAAGAGGAAGCCTTAGCAGTCTCAGCGGACTGCCTATACAACGGAGCGTCCCGAGCGACGGACGTATGCTCCGCTAACGACACATTTGTACCACAACATCTGGGGCCAGATGTTGTTGAACGAGAGAGGGGCCTCTCTCGCTTGCCGTCCGGATGGACCGGAACGAGCTATGAACCGGACTAAAAGGCTTCCTCCGTTCTCCCTCCGATCCGCCGTCACTGGGTGTGCATTAAGTTAATTTTATAGTGCTCGCATCACCCCAAAATTCCTTCTAGACCGCAACGGACGAACCCGGCTGCCGAACCATTCGGTGAATGGACGCTACACCGGGCGAGCTAGCGGACGTCAAAGGCCGTCGAACCTACTAGGGTCCTCTTAGGCAATTGGCGTATTACATGAGCACTTTTCCGCTAGCCCTTCATTAATTGTGACGACGGAGGCACACTGTTGGAAGACATCACAGATACATCACCCTAATCTTGATCGTCTAAAATAGAAATTGATAAAGTAGAGTGACCCTGCGGGGAAAGGACCGAAGTGTCCAAATCCCCAACAACATACCGTGACATACGCTTCCCATATTGTCATCGAAATCATACGATACAGAACAGGAGTTAATGCGAGTACACTGACCACATATAGAATGATAATAAGGTCAGAGGAAGACTTCCTCCTAAAACAAATGATCAATATCCTTTCAATGAGAAAAGAAAACAAGTCCTGGTACTCGCACTAACCCCTGGCAATCAAATACATAATAATAATATGATCCATTAATATAGAAAAAATAATTGAAATCAAAATATTTTGAAAAAATATTTTTTCAGAACAGCCCAAGTTTCTGAAAAGTAACGTTGAGCCCCAATGGATCCCAAGCCTAAGTGTGGACAAAAATTTTAAAAATATTTTAAACAATTTATTCAACACTTACGAACAATAATAATGTATCTAGATATGATTAAAATAACATAAAGATATTATTATTTAGAAATCCCCCCCTCACACAGAGGGCTGTTGTAAATGTAAACAATGAGTGTAAAAACACTAAAATAAGACTCCAGGCACCCAGGCCCGAAATCAGTTACCAAAAATACACCATCTGATGCAAAACAGAGACTTCCAGGGAAGAAACTGCAGAACATCAGATGGTAGATGCAGAACACAACGCCTAACCACCCGTAGGTGAAGACGTAAACATGGGGAAAGAACAGAATTCATTCTGTTATTAAGCTAAAACTCCCAAGAAATTTTAGTAATAATAATTACAGAAACTATGCCAAAAGCATGGGAGAATAGCAAGGGGAAACTTAAAGGACAGGGAGAGAGGAAAAACACTTGAAAAAACAGTGTAACTAAATAATCAGAATGACAACAAAATGGCTGCTGCCTTGAAAATAGGTAACTTAACATAATTTCATTAAAAAATTTTAAGTTACAGCCCTGATAATATTCTGTCACACATTCTTTTCCTCTCCTCCTTTTCTATCCTCCTTAGAATCACCATTTCACTAATATTTATGTGTCTGGCATCATTTAAACTGAGATTTAAAAGCACAAAGATCAGTCAGATGTTAACTGATGAAGGGCCAAACTTAGAATGATAAATGGCGCCAATTTCGGAACGTCCTTGACACTGCGCATGCGCAGTGGGGGCGAGGTGTGGAGGGCCTTTCAGGACATGTTTTCTTTAGTTTTAGATGCAAATTTTGGGGATTGGGGGGCAAAATTTGTGTTTGGCCCTATATTTTAAGAGTTAGCACCAGCTATGTCTGGGTCATTGGTACAGTATAAAAATATAAATTTTGCCCCCCAATCCCCAAAATTTGCATCTAAAACTAAAGAAAACATGTCCTGAAAGGCCCTCCACACTTCGCCCCTACTGCGCATGCGCAGTGTCAAGGACGTTCCGAAATTGGCGCCATTTATCATTCTAATAACCAGTGCCTGGTAAGCGCTATGTACTCAGCGGGGAGGCAAGAGTTCCCAACTCCTGGGAGGGCCATCCCCGTCTGGGTCATTGGTAAGTATAAAAAATATATAAATTACTATAAATTTTTTAACATTTTTATACTGTACCAATGACCCAGACATAGCTGAATAGTAAAAAGGCTGGAGGGCCAAGGACATAGAGCAAAATGGAATACGCTCAATAAAATAAAATAGAGTCATCCCCTGTAGGGAAAAAGAAGTAATAGGCCTTACATGTATCTTTCTTATTTATGATAAATTAGAAAGATACAACACCTTCCAAAATTGAGCTTCATACATCCATGTACTCTATTAATATCCAATATAATCCTTATACTAATAATTTTTAAAGTAAGCCAATAAATAAAGTAAGTCTAGAGAATAGAGACTCTTATACTCCTAAAAGTGTCTGAGGATTGCATAATCATGTCCGTTGACATATGCAATATTCAAAAGCTATACTTTAAAAACTAAGACTTGAATGAATTTTAAAAACTTAAACTTCTCACTAAACAACCATCCCAATAACAGCTCAGAATTACTAACTCCGGAGGAGGTATCCCCTTGTTTTCATAGTAAAACAGGTGACCCAAGGGAACACCCTCCCCCCCCCCCCCTTTTTTCTTGCCCTGGGTCAAATAGCCCAGAGCGAAGAGGGCAGCCGAACGGAGACACTGCCGAAACAGACAGCCTACCTAGCTATAGTAGCAACTGTTAAGTGAATGACATTCTGAGCAGTAGATAATAGACCTAACAATAGAGGCCTCCAGAAATGGACTCGATATTTCTGAGATAAAATTCATGAATGTGGATGGCTGAGCGCAATGAGCGGCCTTCAAAAATCTATAATAGCGACACTATTAATGTAAGCCCAAGAAGTAGAAGAACTCTTACTTCATGAGCCGAAATCTTAAGCACAACTGCTAAGTCAATGATATACCATAAGCAGTACCGATAGTTAATAGAATCCATTAACAATAAAATGGAGCGTAACGTCCTTCTACTAGACATCAAAGACAGAAGAATCTTACGCCCTTTGTAATAAACAGATATCTGTTTATAAATACATAAACTGTACCCGGAAAGAGTAAAGGCCTATGCCCATACGAAGACGGAAGGACCTTAAAATAATAGGTTCCGGATAATAGGAGCCTAACTCTTATGCAACAATCCAAACTAAATAGTAACGGAAGTATTGATTCCGAAACTATGAAAGTGAAAATCATCCATCGATAGTGCATGAAACTCACTGACTCTACAGTAAAAGAGAAACCAACAGAATTACTGTCTGAAAGGTCAGAATTTGAAAACTACTGTTTCCAGAGGCTCAAATGATTACTTAGCTAAATAAGAACCGAAGTTAAAATACGTATAGGAATTTAATCTAAAGATTCTAAGTCTATTTATCAAAAAGTTACTAACTGACTTAGATAAAGAGACAAAAGACTCAATTGTAAACTATCGTAGAGTGCATAGGTATGAGGTAACATAAACCTATAACCTAAATAATAACAGGCTGCAGTAGATCTTGTGAAACAAGTATACTAAAAAATAGCAATGAGTAGTATGGAGGGATCAACAATATGAACATAATGATCCCTACACCACGACGGAAGAGCCTCCACTTTAGCCGCATAGAATAGCGAAGAAGAGGATCTCCTATAGTAAGAAATCGCGTCCAAAGCTCGTCCAGTACAGTGCTTACAATGTAATACGGACCACACAACGGAATACATGAAGGTTGCGACCTTGCTGGTTGTGATAAAGATGACACGATTTACCCAGTGAAAAAGATCCTCACATAGAGGAAGATTTCACGTTAAGACCCACAGTAGACAAGAGAGTAAATTACTCATGATCTCTGTGAAGATAGAGATGCTATCAACAGAAATGTATTGTGGTTGTTTATCTTAGCAATACCTGCTAAAACAACAGCGCCGGAGGATACGCGTATCCTATCATTCCGTCCTATAGATCAATAGAGCGTTAACAATATTAGCTCAGAGATCTGGACAAGCCAACACATACGTCTGCAATTGATTAGCAAGCTGTGTCATAAATAAATCATCATTGGGCGCTCCCATAGATAGCAAATCTGATTGAATACTTGTTTGTTGAGAGTCCATTCTGACAGCAACAAGCGACCCGTAAGAGAACGGGAGTCCGATAAAACAATCAGACGACCCGGAATATGACGGACCAAAACTGAAGTTGGTGTACTATAACCAACAGACGGATTCTTTCCATTAAATTGAATAACGGAAACGAAAGAGTGCCTCCCTGGTTCCGGAGATACGCCACTACTGTCGAATTAAAGGACAGGAATTTGGGCATGCGTTTCTGAATAATGTTCATGCAATGACATAAAGCAAGCCTAAAAAACATTATTCCGCAGAAGAAAACTGATTGCTAAAAGACTGCGGAACCCAAAGACCCTGGCACTTCGAATCCGTAGGGATCAGTATTATATCCCAATCTGTTTGACTGGCAACCGTCATAACAGCCACACTCGGGTCCGGCAACTGCGGCGGCACTCTCTGAGTCAACCACCGAATGTTTGCCCCAGTCTGAATCTCTTGTAACACTAGATAGACAAGAGAACGTGTAAATCGAGCAATTCATGGATTGCCGAAAAGTTGCCGTCGAAGAGAAGCTCCTCCGAGAACGAAGCGACTCTGAGAGAGTTCTTAACCTTACTATCCACGCGTGTGGATGTAGCTAGGGCTGCGTCACGTCTAACTAACTCCAATCAGCCACTGAAGGGCGGAGTTATACGTGAACAAACTACTGCCCTCAAAAGAAATTACATTGAGAATAATATCCCGTAAATCTTTTCTTGAAGACGTAATGATAACGCCTCAGTAAGGCGGATTACGTATAATAAAGCGTCTAAGTTAAGTCTACTATACATAATGTCGTTCCCAACATTGAAATTGGAAAAGACATAAACGGCGAAAAAGAATATATGCAGTCTTTAATCACACCGTCTAGACGCATATGAACTCTCGGTATGCCCTGCTCTGCCAAAATAAATTATTTGTATAAATGATAAAATGGCAGAAATGAGCAACGCGGACAAGAAACTAAACTATCATGCTTAGTAGCAGGCTTGTATATATATATATATATATAGCGTCGAAAAATAAAACACATGTTGTAATGACAATATTGGACTGCGTCGGTAAGTCAGGGACAATGTCCCTGAACCGATCGAAGAATCCGAGTCCAATGACGCTATAAGTCTCTTATCCAAGATCGCAGCAATGAAGTCCGAAATAATAATCACTGGAAGATAATGCCAGAAGATATGAAAGGCATCTTCCGATACTACTAAAGGGAAAACTCGAAATCTTTCGAATCCCTTTCGCCATCCTGTCGGACCCTATAAAGCGTTCGGTCGTCCGTACCTGACGCAAACGCGGACCGCACCGACCCAGCGCCGTCGGATAATTCCTGATTCGACCGAGAAACTGTCAATTGCTGGGATGCTGCGAAACAACTGTGCTAACTCGGATAGCACGTCCGTCACTGAGGCCTGAGGAGAAGCGGTCTTACGATGCATTGCCGCTGGAAGCTCCGTGATCGTTACCCCGTGCATACTACCAATATGCGAGCGAACGGAGTGTATAGGCCTCGTGTCCCTTGGCTACCGGATGGCGCGACCTATTCGCCGTGGAATCACTGAATGCCGAAACTGATCGGATACTCAAGGTCACGTAGCCAATGTGCGGTCGTGTGCCCTGCTGTGAGGATGAGGAAGCATTAAAGACAGTCTCTCGGACTGTCAATATAACGGAGCGTCCCCGACCAACGGACATATGCTCCGAATGTAAAATATCTGAACCACAACATGCGGTCCCCTATGTTGTTGGGCGAGAGAGGGACCTCTCTCGCTCACAGCCCGGACGGACCTGGACAAGCCAGGAACCGGACTAACAGGCTTCCTCCGATCTGTCCTCAATCTGCCGTCACTGGGTGAGTACTAAAGTAATTAAAGTGCTCGCATCACCCAAATCTCCTTCCTAGATCGCAACGGACGAACCCGGCAGCCGAACCATTCGATGAATGTACGCTACACCGGGTGAGCTAGCGAATGTCACTCCGTAGGCGATAGACATATTCCATGAGAACTTATTGCCGCTAACTCTTCATTAACTATGACGACAGAGGCACACTTTTGAAAGACATCTCCATAACTCTTCGAACAAGAAACCAGAAATGCTTGGTTAGCAAGCATAAAATAATAATATATATAGCGTCGTTCAATAATTCGAAAGTTTGTGTGACATTATTGGACTATGTCGGAACTGAGGGACGATGTCCCTGAACCGAACCAAAAATTTCTAAGTCCACCGACGCTATCAGTTTCTTATCCGGCATCGCAGCATTCTGGTCCGACGAAAGAAGCTATAGAAGACCAAGTCAGATGACATACACAACAGCATATGTTGATCCGAAAGGGAAAGCTCGAAATCCTCCGAATCCCTTTCAGTATCCCGTCGGACCGGATGAAACTTTCGGACGTCCGTACCCGCTTCCGCGGAGCGTCCCGACCCAGCATCGTCGGATAAAATATATGCGACAGATTCAGTTGATGCTGGGATGCTGCGATAAACTGTGCTATTAAGGAAAGCACGTCCGTTCCCGAGGCCTGTGCAGTAGCGGTCTTACGATGCATTGCCGCCGGAAGCTCCGTGTACGTTGACTCCCGCACACTTCCTATGCGAACGTCCGGAGTCTGCAGGCCTCGTGTCCCTGGCTACCGGATGGTGTGACCTGGTCGCCGAAGAATCCTTGATCGGCGAAGCTGGTAATATATCGGCGGTCACGCAGCCAAGGTGCGGTCGTGTGCGCTGACGAGAAGAGGAAGCCTTAGCAGTCTCAGCGGACTGCCTATACAACGGAGAGTCCCGAGCGACGGACGTATGCTCCGCTTGCGACACATTTTGTACCACAACATCTGGGGTCAGATGTTGTTGAACGAGAGAGGGGCCTCTCTCGCTTGCCGTCCGGATGGACCGGAACGAGCTATGAACTGGACTAAAAGGCTTCCTGCGTTCTCCCTCCGATCCGCCGTCACTGGGTGTGCATTAGGTTAATTTATAGTGCTCGCATCACCCCAAAATTCCTTCTAGACCGCAACGGACGAACCCGGCTGCCGAACCATTCGGTGAATGGACGCTACACCAGGCGAGCTAGCGGACGTCAAAGGCCGTCGAACCTACTAGGGTCCTCTTAGGCAATTGGCGTATTTACATGAGCACTTTTCCGCTAGCCCTTCATTAATTGTGACGACGGAGGCACACTGTTGGAAGACATCACAGATACATCACCCTAATCTTGATCGTCTGAAATAGAAATTGATAAAGTAGAGTGACCCTGCGGGGAAAGGACCGGAGTGTCCAAATCCCCAACAACATACCGTGACATACGCTTCCCATATTGTCATCGAAATCATACGATACAGAACAGGAGTTAATGCGAGTACACTGACCACATATAGAATGATAATAAAGTCAGAGGAAGACTTCCTCTTAAAACAATTGATCAATATCCTTTCAATGTGAAAAGAAAACAAGTCCTGGTACTCGCACTAACCCCTGGCAATCAAAATACATAATAATAATATGATCCATTAATATAGAAAAAATAATTGAAATCAAAATATTTTGAAAAAATATTTTTTCAGAACAGCCCAAGTTTCTGAAAAGTAACGTTGAGCCCCAATAAATTCCAAGCCTAAGTGTGGACAAAAATTTTAAAAATATTTTAAACAATTTATTCAACACTTACGAACAATAATAATGTATCTAGTTATGATTAAAATAACATAAAGATATTATTTTTTAGAAATCCCCCCCTCACACAGAGGGCTGTTGTAAATGTAAACAATGAGTGTAAAAACACTAAAATAAGACTCCAGGCACCCAGGCCCGAAATCAGTTACCAAAAATACACTATCTGATGCAAAACAGAGACTTCCAGAGAAGAAACTGCAGAACATCAGATGGTAGACGCAGAACACAACGCCGAACCACCCGTAGGTGAAGACGTAAACATGGGGAAAGAACAGAATTCATTCTGTTATTCAGCTAAAACTCCAACGAAAATTTAGTAATAATAATTACAAAAACTATGCCAAAAGCATGGGAGAATAGCAAGGGGGAACTTAAAGGACAGGGAGAGAGGAAAACACTTAAAAAACAGTGTAACTAAATAATCAGAATGACAACAAAATGGCTGCTGCCTTGAAAATAGGTAACTTAACATAATTTCATTAAAAATTTTAAGTTACAGCCCTGATAATATTCTGTCACACATTCTTTTCCTCTCCTCCTTCTCTATCCTCCTTAGAATCACCATTTCACTAATATTTATGTGTCTGGCATCAATTAAACTGAGATTTATAAGCACAAAGATCAGTCAGATGTTAACTGATGAAGGGCCAAACTTAGAATGATTAATGGCGCCAATTTCGGAACGTCCTTGACACTGCGCATGCGCAGTAGGGGCGAAGTGTGGAGGGCCTTTCAGGACATGTTTTCTTTAGTTTTAGATGCAAATTTTGGGGATTGGGGGGCAAAATTTGTGTTTGGCCCTATATTTTAAGAGTTAGCGCCAGCTATGTCTGGGTCATTGGTACAGTATAAAAATATATAAATTTTAAGTAGAATCAAAAATATTGCCCCTATTATTGCCAAGGCAAGTATTGCCCTACGAAATTTGTTTGCACTCATTCAGCCACTCCCTATTGGAGAGGCAACTTGATTAGAACCAAATGATAATGCGACATCATAACAAACAATTGCCTCAAATTTCACAAAAATCAGTTCAGCAGTTTTGGAGAAGTTGTCAATACCATGTCCATGGATGGTGGATGGAAGAATGACAGTCAAAGAGTGATCTTGACTTTCAGTCAGGTGAGCTAAAAATGGTGTCTACAGATGACTTCAGAGCAGAAGAAAGAGAATGCCAAATTTCCTTGCACAAATTGACAATTTGTAGTACATGTACATATTTTGAAGGACTCCAAGCAAGCTCAAAGAAAGGTATGTTCATGATGTGCTTACAAACGAGGTTTTTGGACGTTTTGCCCCAATAAAAGTATTTACTATCTCATTTGGGACATTGTCAGTTCTGGATATATTAATCGGACTTGCATTTACCTGGCACTGTGAACAGCTTCACATAATGGCAAAAAAATTAACAAATTAAAATTCACTTAGAGTGTACTCGACAGAGAATAATTTGAAACCAGAAACTTGAGTGGCCAATTCACAACTGTTATTCAATCAGATTGTCAGTTCTCAGAGCTTTATGGCAGTATTTTTTGGCCGTCATTGTCACTACAATAATATGAACTTGTTCCAAACATCTCATTCCAATAAAACTAGTGAGGCAATGCCACATACATCACATTTTGGAGATATAATTGATAATTGATATATACAGGGGTGTGATTGGGACCAGATGAAAAAAACTGAAATCATGTTTGCACGGTGGAAAAGTTTCAAAATCAAGCTTTATATCCACATGTAACTGAAGTCCTGTACAAATAATGCTTTTGGATGCATTTTATTTCTTTGAATTTGCATGAAAATGGTCTGAAGGACCATTTTCATGTAAATTTAAAGAAATAAAAATATGTAATTGGGCAAGAAAATGAAAGTGTCAATGACACTGTAGCTCAACTTGACAAACTTGAACTTGGTAAGTTATAAATGAAGTGGCAAAATTGAAGAACAGAGTAATCCATCAATTTTTAAATGTAAACTGTAAAACTGGCTAAAGGAATAATGTTGTTACACAAATGCAGTATGTTCAGAGGTTACTGTAAATGGCAACTTTTTTCACAGAAATGAATGCTAATCAATAGTTCTTATCGAAAGGTCTTGTCTAATGAGCACACCAAGTTAAACAAGTATACCAGGTTTCAAAGCAATCTAATCATAAATGTGCCCTGTAGGGTGTGCCAAAGAGAAATATTGAGGTCTGACTAAACTGAATTCTAAGAATGTTTGCTGCGGCAACATTTTCTTATGGAAATTGAAGAAAATCGATAGCTTCCATCTAGAGGTCACCCCAAACAAGCATGCCAGGTTTCAAAGCAATCCGATCATAAGTGTGCCCTGTCGGGTGTGCCAAAGGGAAATATTGAGGTCTGACTAAACTGAGTTCTAAGAACGTTGGCAGCGGCAACATTTTTAAATGAAAATGGAAGAAAATTGATAGCTCCCATCTAGAGGTCTCCCCAAACAAGCATACCAGGTTTCAAAGTAATCCGATCATAAATGTGCCCTGTAGGGTGTGCCAAAGGGAAATATTGTGGTTTGACTAAACTAAGTTCTAAGAACGTTGCCAATGGCAACATTTTTTGACGGAAATTGAAGAAAATCGAAAGCTCCCATCTAGAGGTCACCCCAAACAAGCATGCCAGGTTTCAAAGCAATCCGATCATAAATGTGCCCTGTAGGGTGTGCCAAAGAGAAATATTGTGGTCTTCTGACTAAACTAAGTTCTAAGAACGTTGACCACGGCAACATTTTTTTACGAAAATTGAAGAAAATCCATAGCTCCCATCAAGAGGTCTCCCCAAACAAGCATACCAGGTTTCAATCCAATCATAAATGATCCCTGTAGGGTGTGCCAAAGGGAAATATTGAGGTCTGACTCAACTAAGTTCTAAGAACGTTGGCCGTGGCAACATTTTTTTATGGAAATTGAAGAAAATCAATAGCTCCCATCTAGAGGTCACCCCAAACAAGCATACCAAGTTTCAAAGTGATCTGATCATAAATGCGACCTGTGAGGTGTGCCAAAGGAAATTGTGGACGTACGTACTAACGTACTAACATACGTACGCCGACGGTCGAGAAGTGATGGCAATAGCTCAGCTTGACTTTGTCAAGTTGAGCTAAAAAAATGAAATCAGATAAAAAACTGAACAAGAGGCCCCAAGGGGCCTGAGGGCGCTCACCTGACATGGTAGCCTAAATATCAACCCAGAGAATTGATTTCAACAAGTTGCATCTGCTCCTCCTAAGAAAAGCTTATACCAAATATCCAGAGATTCTGACCAGTGGATCTAAAAAAAAAAAGATTTTAAAAGAATATTCCTCATATTGAACTAAGTTATAATTCGGGTTCCCACAGGGAGCCCATATATGAACCCAGGGACTTGGCTTTAACAAACTTGAATCTCCCCCCCCCCCCCCCCCCCCCCCCCCCCCCCCAAGGAAGCTGCACACCAAATATCAAAACATTCCGACTTTTGGATCTGAAGAAGAAGATTTTTAAAGAAAATTCCTCATTTTGAACTAAGTTACAATTCAAGCTCCCACAGTGAGTCCAAATATGGACCTAGGGATATGGCTTGAACAAACTTGAATCTCACCCCCCTAAGGATGCTGCATATCAA
Source organism: Pictodentalium vernedei (assembly GCA_031216915.1). Taxonomy (NCBI): domain Eukaryota; kingdom Metazoa; phylum Mollusca; class Scaphopoda; order Dentaliida; family Dentaliidae; genus Pictodentalium; species Pictodentalium vernedei. The sequence goes on from CM062297.1 coordinate 762,320,751, forward strand.
ATATCAAAACATTCCAACTGCTGGATTTGAAGAAGATTTTTAAAGAAAATTCCTCATTTTGAACTAAGTTATACTTCGGGCTACCACAGTGTGCCCAAATATGAACCCAGGGACTTGGCTTGAACAAACTTGAATCTCACCCCTCCACCCCCCCCCCCCCCCCCCCCCCCTAAGCATGGTGCATACCCAATATCAAAAGATTCTGCCTGCTGGATCTTGAGAAGAAGATTTTCAAAGAAATTTGCCTGAAATGCACTAAGTTCGAATTCAGGCTTCCCTAGTGAGCCCAAATATGAATCTAGGGAGCCGATTTGAACAAACTTGAATCAGATCCACCCCACAATGTTGCATACCAAATATCAAAAGATTCTGCCTGCTGAATCTAGAGAAGAAGATTTTTTTTTAAATTTGCCTGAAATGCACTAAGTTCGAATTCGGGTTTCTATAGTGGGCCCAAATATGAATCCAGGGGGGCCAATTTGAACAAACCTGAATCAGATCCACCCCACAATGTTGCATACCAAATATCAAAAGATTCTGCCTGCTGGATCTGGAGAGAAGATTATTTAAGAAATTTGCCTGAAATGCACTAAGTTCGAATTCGAGCTGCTATACTGAGCCCAAATATAAACCCAGGGGGCCGATTTGAACAAACTTGAATCAGATCCACCCCACAATGTTGCATACCAAATATCAAAAGATTCTGCCTGCTGGATCTGGAGAAGAAGATTTTTGAAGAAATTTTCCTGAAATGCACTAAGTTCGAATTCGAGCTTCTATACTGAGCCCAAATATAAACCCAGGGGGCCGATTTGAACAAACTTGAATAAGATCCACCCCACAATGTTGCATGCCAAATATCAAAAGATTCTGCCTGCTCGATCTGGAGAAGAAGATTTTTGAAGAAATTTACCTGAAATGCATTAAGTTCGAATTCGGGCTTCTATAGTGAGCCTGAAATTGAATCCAGGGAGCCGATTTGAACAAACTTCAATCAGAACCACCCCACAATGTTGCATACCAAATATCAAAAGATTCTGCCTGCTGGATCTGGAGAAGAAGATTTTTGAAGAAATTTGCCTGAAATGCACTAAGTTCGAAATCGGGCTCCTATACTGAGCCCAAATATGAACCCAGGGGGGCAGATTTGAACAAACTTGAATCAGATCCACCCTGCAATGTTGCATATCAAATATCAAAAGATTCTGCCTGCTGGATCTGGAGAAGAAGATTTTTTAATCTTTTTCCCATTGCCTACAGTGTTAAAAAGTGCTGACTCAGCACTTTTTCAAAGTTCTGAAAAAGTTCCTTGTGATCAAATCGATAGGAATTTTTTTTTAACCATTCTATTCTACTGGATAAAAGTAAGCTTTATACAAAATAAGAATTCTCTGTGACGTGTAGTTTTGGAGATATGGCAGTTTTAAGGTTTTTCCTATTTTTAGCTCCCGAGGTTCCCACGGGGCAATGAGAAAAATTTTTTTTTTTGCATCAATCAACTACTTCTGACCCATTATCATCTCATATCAAATTTGGTTCAAATCGACCTCACGGTTCTGAAAATAGAAATTTTAGGCGTGGCCAAAATTTTTGCCCCTCCCATAACGAAGGCAAATAATGCCCGACAAACTTCTCTTGAACAAACTTGATTCTAAACCTCAAAAGGACTCTGTATACCACATATCAAGTCTCTCCTACTGGTGGTTCATTAGAAGAAGATTTTCAAAAAATTTGGCCATTTTTTCCCCACACCTCTGCTCAATATGAGCCGAAACCTATTTGGGCTAAAAATCAAAATGCCCCTATATAACCACTACTTACATGAAATTTAATTAAAATGTGGCCAGTGGTTTAGGAGAAAGAGGCTCAAACACCACCTTCACACAGGACGATGAACGAAGAGTGATAAGAAAAGCTCTCCCTGACTTTCAGTCAGGTGAGCTAAAAATCACACCCCTGTATACAAAATCAATATTGGGTGGGGTAATTAACAGCAGTTTGAAAATCAATTCGTATAAAAGAAAAAAAAATTAAAATCCATAATTTTATTATTCATTATTATTTGTGAAAAGAATGTGATGAATGTTCCATCAAATAACAAGAAAATCCCCTGTCTTCTCAAGGTGATGTTGCACAGCTCATAAACAGAACCAATCAAATGTTACAACTGATAAAAGTGGAGAAAATTATGAAATACATTTTTATGGACTGGGCCAATTTGGCAATTTCATTCATCAGGCAACCCGAATAAGCATGTGTGCATGTTCCCTTTTTCACATTTTCAATTTGTTTCAAGCATAATCATACTCACATTGAAAATAATCAAGTTGTTTAAACAAGAGGCCCCACATGGCCTTAATCGCTCACCTGACAAAGTGACTCTAAGAAGTATTTTAGGTCACCTTCACCATGTCATGCCTCATCAACATTAACTGGTTGAGTGATAGATTTTGTTTGAAGTTCAACATTTGTTACCTAAAATTAGTTTTATTTAAAATCATTGGTGTGTGGCCAATCTCCAATGATTTTTAATAAAGCAAATTTATCTCTGCAGACAAACTGGTTTAGCATGAAGCACAAACAAGGAATGTGAAGAGATAGCCTTGGACATCTCTCCCCAACTGTGGATATCTTCCATGTGCTACATGTATATATTTGCATGCAAGAAAACAAAAATTTTCACAAATTTTATTTTTTTTTATCATCATTGGAACAAGCTCAAACAGCTTATTCCAATAGGGGTATGGGAAGATCAGGTATATTTTTGAGACAGAAATGTGAATATATAAATAATGGTGTTTTTTTTGTGAATGATGCTGGAGAATTTTGCGTAAAGATATGGTAAATGGTTTGTTCTAGATACAGAATGATGCAAAAGTATTTAAATTTGATTAGGCAAGTTGTTCCTATAATGCATTTAAAAATTGAAGTAACTGTTTTTTTGCTGACGAACTTTTAGATGTGTGTGTCTGTGTTTGTGTGTGTGTGTGTGTGTTTGTGTGTGTGTGTTTGTGGGGGGGGGGGGGGCGGGGGGGGGGGGGGGGGGGGGGTAAGAGTGTTCTTGCAAACAAAATTCCTGAATAAATGGAAAATTTTATTTTTTGTGTGAAAGACATAGTGCGTGAATGTTGATTGGAACAAGCTTAGAGAGCTCATTTTAATGTGAAGTCATAAAGCTGTGTTTTACGAACGAAATTCTGGAATAACTAAAAAAAATTGCTTTTTTGACTCAAAAAGCATGGTGTGCGACCTCTCATTGGAATGAGCTCAAAAAGCTCATTCCAATGGGGTATTTACAAGCGATAAGTACATGTATGTTTAAGAGACAAAAATTAAAATTTGAATAGCGATTTTTGCGAAGAATGCTGACAAGTTTTGGCAGTTATGCTGGTAAAAAGGTAAGATATGCAAAGTGGTTGTTTTTTAGAGGCGACATTTAATTAAGGGGAATTAACCCTTGATTACTGAGGTAACTTCTAAAAGTACTGAAATTTCATGAAGCAATGTGAATAACAGACAACAGTTGCCTAAAAATTTCATGAATAACTAAAATTTTTATTCCTTTGTCTCGAAAACATGGCATATGACCTTTGTTGGAATGAGCTGAATGCGTGTGTCCAATGAGGGGTCATAAAATTTGAACGAAGATTTGTGTGAATAATGCATTAGTACTGCTAGATTTGGGTAAACGGTTACACCCTGGATACCACCCCTTCTATAGTAGATCTTTTCTGCAAATTTTGTCTAAGATTCTATCAACTTTACAAATAAATACGTTCATGAATCACAATCAGATCCACCCTACAATGTTGCATACCAAATATCAAAAGATTCTGCCTGCTGGATCTGGAGAAGAAGATTTTTTAAGAAATATGCCTGAAACGCACTAAGTTAAAATTTGGGCTCCTATACGGAGCCCAAATATAAACCCAGGGGGCCGATTTGAACAAACTTGAATCAGATCCACCCCACAATGTTGCTTACCAAATATGAAAAGATTCTGAAGCTGGATCTGGAGAAGAAGATTTTTTAAGAAATTTGCCTGAAATGCACTAAGTTCGAATTCGAGCTTCTATAGTGAGCCCAAATATGAAACTAGGAAGCCGATTTGAACAAACTTGAATCAGATCCACCCCACAATGTTGCATACCAAATATCAAAAGATTCTGCCTGCTGGATCTGGAGAAGAAGATTTTTTAATAAATTTGCCCGAAATGCACTAAGTGCGAATTCGGGCTTCTATATTAAGCCCAAATATGAATCCAGGGGGCCGATTTGAACAAACTTGAATCAGATCCACCCCGCAATGTTGCATACCAAATATCAAAAGATTCTGCCTGCTGGATCTGGAGAAGAAGATTTTTGAAGAAATTTGCCTGAAATGCACTAAGTGCGAATTCGGGCTTCTATATTAAGCCCAAATATGAATCCAGGGGGCCGATTTGAACAAACTTGAATCAAATCCACCCCGCAATGTTGCATACCAAATATCAAAAGATTCTGCCTGCTGGATCTGGAGAAGAAGATTTTTGAAGAAATTTGCCCGAAATGCACTAAGTTTGAATTTGAGCTTCTATAGTGAGCCCAAATATGAATCCAGGGGGCTGATTTGAACAAACTTGAATCAGATCCACCCCGCAATGTTGCATACCAAATATCAAAAGATTCTGCTTGCTGGATCTGGAGAAGATGATTTTTTAAGAAATTTGCCTGAAATGCACTAAGTTCGAATTCGAGCTTCTATAGTGAGCCCAAATATGAATCTAGGAAGCCGATTTGAACAAACTTGAATCAGATCCACCCCACAATGTTGCATACCAAATATCAAAAGATTCTGCCTGCTGGATCTGGAGAAGAAGATTTTTTAATAAATTTGCTTGAAATGCACTAAGTTCAAATTTGGGCTCCTATACTGAGCCCAAATATAAACCCAGGGGGCCGATTTGAACAAACTTGAATCAGATCCACCCCACAATGTTGCTTACCAAATATGAAAAGATTCTGCCTGCTGGATCTGGAGAAGAAGATTTTTTAAGAAATTTGCATGAAATGCACTAAGTTCAAATTCGAGCTTCTATAGTGAGCCCAAATATGAATCTAGGAAGCCGATTTGAACAAACTTGAATCAGATCCACCCCACAATGTTGCATACCAAATATCAAAAGATTCTGCCTTCTGGATCTGGAGAAGAAGATTTTTTAAGAAATTTGCCTAAATGCACTAAGTTCGAAATCGGGCTCCTATACTGAGCCCAAATATGAACCCAGGGGGCCGATTTGAACAAACTTGAATCAGATCCACCCTACAATGTTGCATACCAAATATCAAAAGATTCTGCCTGCTGGATCTGGAGAAGAAGATTTTTTAAGAAATTTGCCTGAAATGCACTAAGTTTGAAATCGGGCTCCTATACTGAGCCCAAATATTAACCCAGGGGACGATTTGAACAATCTTGAATCAGATCCACCCCACAATGTTGCTTACCAAATATGAAAAGATTCTGCCTGCTGGATCTGGAGAAGAAGATTTTTTAAGAAATTTGCCTGAAATGCACTAAGTTCGAATTCGGGCTTCTATAGTAAGCCCAAATATGTATCCAGGGGGCCGATTTGAACAAACTTGAATCAGATCTACCCCGCAACATTGCATACCAAATATCAAAAGATTCTGCCTGCTGGATCTGGAGAAGAAGATTTTTGAAGAAATTTGCCTGAAATGCACTAAATTCGAATTCGAACTCCTATAGTGAGCCCAAATATGAATCTAGGGAGCCGATTTGAACAAACTTGAATCAGATCTACCCTACAATGTTGCATACCAAATATCAAAAGATTCTGCCTGCTGGATCTGGAGAAGAAGATTTTCAAAGAAATTTGCCTGAAATGCAGTAAGTTCAAATTTGGGCTCCTATACTGAACCCAAATATAAACCCAGGGGGCCGATTTGAACAAACTTGAATCAGATCCACCCCACAATGTTGCATACCAAATATCAAAAGATTCTGCCTGCTGGATCTGGAGAAGAAGATTTTTTAAGAAATTTGCCTGAAATGCACTAAGTTCGAAATCGGGCTCCTATACTGAGCCCAAATATGAACCCAGGGGGCCGATTTGAACAAACTTGAATCAGATCCACCCTACAATGTTGCATACCAAATATCAAAAGATTCTGCCTGCTGGATCTGGAGAAGAAGATTTTTTAATGTTTTTCCCATTGCCTACAGTGTTAAAAAGTGCTGACTCAGCACTTTTTCAAAGTCCCGAAACTGTACCCTATGATAAAACCGATGGCAATTTTTTTTTACCAATCCTTTCTGTTGGTCCTAAGGAAGCTGCACACCAAATAAAAATTCTCAGTGCCGTGCAGTTTTGGAGATATGGGCGTTTTAAATTTTTTCTATTTTTAGCTCCTGCGGTTCCCACGGGGCTGCGGGAAAATTTTTTTTTGCATAAATCAAGTACTCATGACCCAATAAGCCCTCACATAAAATTTGGTTCAAATCAGCCTCTCGGTTTGGAAAATAGAAACTTTGGGCGGGGCAAAAAATTTTGCCCCTCTCATAACAACGTCAAGTATAGCCCCACAAAATTCTCTTGAACAAATCTGAGTCTACACCTCAAAAGGAAGCTGCACACCAAATATCAAGTCTCTGCTACTGCTGGTTCATGAGAAGAAGATTTACAAAGATTTTGGTGCCCCTTGGGGGTGTGGCACCACCCAGGAGGAGGGGCAACTTCATTTGAACAAATCTGAATTGGCATTAGGTAATAAACATTTAGCCAACATTTGAATAAAATTGGGCTAGTGGTTTAGGAGGAGAAGTCGATAATGTAAAGTTAACGCCGGACGGACGACGACGGACGACGGACGCCGGACGCCGGACAACGGACGACGGACAGAAAGTGATTAGTTAAGCTCCCCTTGAGCTTCGCTCAGGTGAGCTAAAAATATAACACACCAATCCGTTCACCCAGATAAAGCAAGCTGTCTAGACAGCTTGACTTGACAAAACATTCTAGTCAAATTCAGGAGATGCTTTATCAGTTATGGGCCAATGAGTCAAATCAAACATGCAAGTCAAACTTCTGTTGAAAATGGTAAAGCATGGATACGAATTGCACCCTTTTAACGAAACATCTCATCAATCACTCAATCATTAGACCGCTTGTCTTATTGGTTATCAGAGTATTGTGTTCATTTAAAAATGACCAATATGACAGTTATTATTACTAATTATACTAATTTAGTATCTTCCAAATGACTGAACATTATACAGTACAGTCGCCATGGACTTGTCACTTTCCACGGGTGGGAAATATTTCCATGAACACAATAATATTACGATTCCAAACACTAATTATAGGGATAATCAGCAAAAATTTAATGAATGAAGCATTGGGAGCAACCCGGTGTTTCAGTTATTAAAATTTTGCTCATGATGATTTTTATTACCTGGTCAATGCATGCATGGACATCACTGCCCACAGGTGGATTACAACCAATTCCTGGTGACTACACTGTACTTTAGACTGATAAAATAAACTGAAATTGTGTTTGAATGAAGGTAAATGTATCAAAATCAACTATTGTGCCCCCAATTACATGATAACCAGTTTGAATAAAGCTATGACGGGACCTTTTATTTCTTTGAATTCACATGAAAATGGTCAGAAAAACCATTTTCAAGTAAATTCAAAGAAATAAATTTTTTTTTAAAAATTCAAGACTGATTTATTTATTTATTTATTGGGGTTTAAGGTCATATATTTCTGCACGGTGGCTAATCATGACCATGACAGTATTACGGGTGGTGAAAGCTGGAGTACCCGGAGAGAACCACCGAGCAATGGCGAGCAACTGTCAACTCCCCAACATACTAACTCCACACAAGAAGGGTTAGCATTGGTTGAAGACAAGTGCACCATCGACGTGCAGTACGCCTTAGTCCACGACGTCACCGTGCCCCCAGATGGGAAATGGGGGTGAAGTGTCTTGCTCAAGGACACAACGCGGTTGCCGCAGGTGGGATTCGAACTGAGGACCTCTCGGCTTGCAGCCTGCACCTCTACCTGCTAAGCCACCACGCCCCCTAATTCAAGACTGAAATCCGATAAACTGAAAAATCTCATCCCTGGTCGGTCTGTTGCAGATAAAAATTTAACGACACAAAATCAACTAGCAAAATCTTCCTGTTACTGAGGGTGGATTGTTGTGTTGTCTGTTCAGTTTGGAATACATTTGCATTACATTTTGTGTACATTGGGGCAAGTCCAAAATTTTTTGATGGACCAATATCATTTTCCAACAAATTTCTGATTGGGCAACCACATTTCCACCATTTTCCTCCAAAACATAACAGTTAACGAAAATTCAATCTCAAAATATCTTTGCAAAATAGCAATTGTCTTCTTTCTATTCTACAAAATGTGATTTATAAAAATCCTCAAAACTTTTCTGACAAGCCCAGGCATGCAGATTTCAGAAATTCATGGACCCTTAACCTTAAAGGCCTATTTCTGACTTTTACGACTTCAGAACAGGTGCTCTTAACATGCCATCATTACAAAGGCAGTGGTTTTTGAAGTAATATCTTGGCTGCCTGTTAAGGTAGCTAAGACTTGACTAGAAGTCACTGTTAAGCCACAGGACGTGTACAGGCTGTGGTCAGGTGTGAATTCAGGACAACTGACCAGGCCCTTAAGGGTTAAACAGGTTAAAGTATTTGATGTCTTAATGCCACAAAACCTACTTTTGGGTTCCAACACAAGCTATCAGGCAACCTAATTTTATTTTTTACTGATTCTGTGCCCATTTTTTTAGACCAAACATGGTCAGAAAGACCATATTTTTATTTTTGGTTTTGGTACGTCCCAATCCAAAGAAAATAAAATACAGTCTTTCAGGCCATGTTTGAACTACCATTTTCTTATCCTGATTTCCAGTTTAAGACCTGCAAATGTTTAATGTGAATATGCCGTGGATTGTTAATGATGAGAGGGTGAATACACTTGATGAAATAAAAAATAAAAAGTGAAACAAGTTATTTGTGTTTTCATTTGTTTCTTTTGTGCCCTTGAACACTCAATTTAATTGCTACAGATGAACTGAAACAAAGATGACTCAGATGAGTGTACACAACAATATTTGCAAGCGAAAAAAATAACAAAGAAAAAACAATGTAGCACAATGAAATAATTATTTCAGTTTTTACTTTAAAGTTGAACAAATGAAAAAAATTAATTAAATAACAATTATTTGTGTATTCTGATTTGGGAGGGGCAAAAGGTCCAAGTAAGTAATGGCATAGAATTGACTGGAACAAAATGTCTGTAAACCTTGATTATAAATAAAGTGTGAACACACCTCTTCTCCTTGGTTCTGCACAGAGAGCACTGTAAAATTGGAAGAACAAATCTTGCATAATATTTTCCTCTCATCTTCAGTTTCAGTGATAAAAAGTGATTTTGTTAATGTTTTCAGTGATACAGTTTTATGTGTTTGGCTTCACAGGGTTTTGTTGCCAAATGCGCTGAAATTGGGTGCATTCAATTTTAGTAAATGAGAATCAGAAACTGTTGAAAACATGCATGCTCAACAATCTGGATCGACTGAGATTGTCAAAATGAGCGCAATGTTGTTACTTTTATGATAACTGTTTCATCGATAAATAACACAATTTCAGTCTTGTCAGAAAACTTTTAAGTATTTTTTAAGTGCCTCTTGATGAAAAGTGTAATGCTAAAAAAATTATGGAAACCTGTTTTTCGCTTCCGGGATTTTTCCTGAGACAGAACCTGCACAGAAACGGAACAAGCATTTCTGTATAATCTGCATGCTTGCAAGCCAGAAATTTTCGGACCAAATTTTTTAAAAATTTGGCAGGAAGTGGGGTGGACATGACCATCTTCCCCCACCCATACCCCATCTATGCCACTGGTTATAAACTACATGTATGTTTCTCATAAATAAAGAAGCTTTACATAATCAGCTAGTGCTTTCATCCCACTTGGAAATCGATCTGGATCAGGCTGCATTCTACCATTGCTGTCTCTTTCTTTGCTAAGCCAGCAGTCATCAATGGATACATATTCATATCCTGCCTCTTTGTAGCCATCTGCAGCCATTCTGTCTGCAATTGCTCGTATGAGATTCTCACTGAAAAAATACAAAAGCATTGTTTATTAATTTTTCATGCTGACATTCTCAGCACCTTTTCACATGTTTGCAATACTCGTCTTTTTGCAGAATCCTTATCTAGTTACTTCCTGCTTTTGACCTTCCACCTTCAGCTCAAGTTGTGTAGCTGTCAGGGTTCATACACATTTGAGACAAAGAATAATGAGCTGTAGAATTTCTGTCACTTTCTACCTTTTAATAATTCCAACCCTTCACTTGGGAAACTCTCACAGAGAGCTTAAGAAATAGCAAATGAGCTTGTGTCAAAATTTCCTTCTTTGGTACAGAAACTCCAAAAACACATATTTGCTGTAATTCATAAGCACCAGAATGAGAATGACATGCAATAAAATTCACTGAAATTAAATCTTATGAATAGCTTTTCAATTTCTAGAATTTTTATCATCTTTGAGTCAACATGCACCCAAGTCAAGTTGCATGCATCAGACACATTGCTCCAGAAAACTAGAAGACATTTTCCCCCCAAAATTGGAGGTTTTGTCAATACCCCATTTTAACGGTTTTCAATAGGTTTAAGTAGGAAGTTAAGTTGTTTAAAAAGTTTGTTCATTAAGAATTACTATTTTTTCACATATCTGTCATTAGAATGGTTCCAGCACAACTCTCTGTGGTACTATGGTGCACACAGATTTGAATTTTGTTAGTCTGGAGCCATATCACAAAGTTCTCAATGCATCCTTGAGACAGGCGCCACTAAAAAGTTGTATGTTATTCTTTCTTTTGTATTGGCCCACCTGTTGCTAATTGTCCAGGGACAGACTTGTGACTGTGACCCCATCTGAATGTGTCACATTTTATTATCTGCATGATCATTTGTTTATAATGCAGACCTTTGAATTTGAGGCATACAACTGCATTTGCACTTCAAAGAGTCAGTTCATCTACTAGGCAGGTTAGGTGGGCAATTAATCACATTTTTGCAATACTGTGTGTCTGGAATGCCATTTCCTGGTTTCTCAAAGCTGTTTTGGTGTCTCAGAATATCTATGGAGGTCTTATTCCAATTCTGGTCAGTTCCTACTGCAACGGAACAAGTGCCCCAACATGCTGTCTCTGTGAGTAAACTGGTAAGTTAAATTATAAGTGTCTTGGAAGTTGTTTCTAGGCAAGGCTTGGCTGTCAATGTAGGCAGCTCAGATTTGCATAGAAAATAACTGCAGAGCCACAGGATGTGGGCTGTCACTGCGTAGCAAAAATGTCTACAGATATCCAGGCTTCTACGGGTGAAATCATCTTAACAAAAAGAGCACTGCTGGGCAGAGGCATCATTATACAGCTGCTTAATGTAAATTCAGTCATTTTGCATTGCACTCTGTACCTAATATATTTCAAATGCATCTTAAAGTACCAGGAGAACTTGAAAAAGTGGATGCATTAGTCATTTGTTCATTTTGAGTTTTTGCTGGATTTCTCAAAATGCTGGTTATTGAAAGGAAACTACCTACTATCACTAGAAATGACAGCAGAAAAAAATGGAATACATTACTCATTATTTTTTAAAGTTAATATTACATGGACTAGCAAAAGTCACAAATACTCCACGATGGCTGACAGAAAACTGATTATTAAAAGAAATCTTCCCCTAGTTACCATTAATCTACCATAAAAATAGGATTCATGGTGCATTTCATTTTGGAGGTATTGTATGGAGAAGCAATAATTAACCAGAGGTTCAAGTGAGCCAAAAATACTCACCTGGCTCAAGTTGTAAAAAGAGATAAGTGTATCAGTAAGTGATCAGCAGCAAGAGTAATATTTTGATTTGCTATGACACTACCAAAGGCAACTTTTTGGCCATTTATTTCTGCTGGTCCCAGAACAGCGTTCTAGCAAGCACTGTTCTGTGAATTTTTGTTTTGTTTTCAACTACTATGGTTCTCTCTACTCCCTCCCACCCCCCCCCCCCAACCCCATACAAACAAAACAAGAGGCCCCAGGGGGCCTGAGGGCGCTCACCTGACATGGTAGCCTAAAAATCAGCCCAGAGAATTGATTTCAACAAGTTGCAGCTGCTCCCCCCAAGAAAAGCTTATACCAAATATCCAAAGATTCTGACCAGTGGATCTAAAAAAAAAAGATTTTTAAAGAATATTCCTCATATTGAACTAAGTTATAATTCGGGCTCCCACAGGAAGCCCATATATGAACCCAGGGACTTGGCTTTAACAAACTTGAATCTCTCCCCTCTAAGGATGCTGCACACCAAATATCAAAACATTCTGACTGCTGGATCTGAAGAAGATGATTTTTAAAGAAAATTCCTCATTTGAACTAAGTTACAATTCGAGCTCCCACAGTGAGTCCAAATATGGACCTAGGGACATGGCTTTAACAAACTTGAATCTCACTCCCCTAAGGATGCTGCATACCAAATATCAAAACATTCCGACTGCTGGATCTGAAGAAGATTTTTAATGAAAATTCCTCATTTTGAACTAAGTTATCATTCGGGCTCCCACAGTGAGCCTAAATATGAACCAAGGGACATGGCTTGAACAAACTTGAATCTCTTCTTCCTAAGGATGCTGCATACCAAATATCAAAACATTCCGACAGCTGGATCTGAAGAAGATTTTTAAAGAAAATTCCTCATTTTGAACTAAGTTATAATTCGGGCTACTACAGTGAGCCCAAATATGAACCCAGGGACTTGGCTTGAACAAACTTGAATCTCACCTCCAACCCCCCAACCCCCCGCCTCTCCCCCCCCCCCCCCCCCCCCCCTAAGCATGGTGCATACCCAATATCAAAAGATTCTGCATGCTGGATCTTGAGAAGAAGATTTTCAAAGATATTTGCCTGAAATGCACTAATGCCTGAAATGCACTAAGTTCAAATTTGGGCTCCTATACTGAACCCAAATATAAACCCAGGGAGCCAATTTGAACAATTTGAATCGGATCCACCCCACAATGTTGCATACCAAATATCAAAAGATTCTGCCTGCTGGATCTGGAGAAGACAATTTTTTTTAAGAAATTTGCCTGAAATGCACTAAGTTCGAATTTGGGCTTCTATAGTGAGCCCAACTATGAATCCAGGGGGCCGATTTGAACAAACTTGAATCAGATCCACCCCACAATGTTGCATACCAAATATCAAAAGATTCTGCCTGCTGGATCTGGAGAAGAAGATTTTTGACGAAAATTGCCTGAAATGCACTAAGTTCGAAATCGGGCTCCTATACTGAGCCCAAATATGAACCCAGGGGGCCAATTTGAACAAACTTGAATCAGGTCCACCCTACAATGTTACATACCAAATATCAAAAGATTCTGCCTGCTGGATCTGGAGAAGAAGATTTTTTAATCTTTTTCCCATTGCCTACAGTGTTAAAAAGTGCTGACTCAGCACTTTTTCAAAGTCCTAAAAAAAGTACCTTGTGATCAAACCGATAGGGATTTTTTTTTAACCACTCTATTCTACTGGATAAAAGTAAGCTTTATACAAAATAAGAATTCTCTGTGCCATGTAGTTTTGGAGATATTGCAGTTTTAAGGTTTTTCCTATTTTTGCTCCCGAGGTTCCCACGGGGAAAAGAGAAAAATATTTTTGCATCAATCAACTACTTATGACCTATTATCATCTCATATCAAATTTGGTTCAAATCGACCTCACGGTTCTGAAAATAGAAATTTTAGGCGTGGCCAAAATTTTTGCCCCTCCCATAACGAAGGCAAATAATGCCCGACAAACTTCTCTTGAACAAACTTGATTCTAAACCTCAAAAGGACTCTGTACACCACATATCAAGTCTCTGCTACTGGTGGTTCATTAGAAGATGATTTTCAAAAAATTTGGCCATTTTTTCCCCACCCCTCTGTTCAATATGAGCCGAAAGTGATAAGAAAAGCTCACCCAGACTTTCAGTCAGGTGAGCTAAAAAACAACAACAAAAAATTCCGGCATCAATGAAATATTTATGACCCAGTTATATGCTACATGACAAATTTGGTTCACATCTGCCCATTGAATCTGAAAATATACTCGGCCAAAAAAGAAAGTGTGCATTGCAGAAATTGATCAAACTCCAAAAAAATAATTTCGTAGGTGTAAAGAGTGTTAACCTGTTCATGAATAAGTTATATTGAACGCAAAAACAGCTTTCCCCATTAAAATTGCATTAACGTTAAATGACGTGCAGCACATTTGTGAAAAGGCATGTTTTGCACGTGGAGAGTCTGAAAATTCATGCAGCAGTGTGAATCCTTGGGTATTTAAACACTAAAGTAAGGCCTTCCTATCGTTCATATTCAAACTTGCGCTGCTGTTAAAACGACTCCACATTAGCATGCCAAGATTGACAATGAATCAACGTCTCCTTGCTCTGGGTATGATTAGAGCTGGCAGAACACACAGAGAGGTTGCCCAGCATTTGAACTGCCACCGTAACACTGTAGACAGGCTAGTCCATCGACATGCACAACATGATGACGTTCGAGACCGACCCCGCTCCGGGACACCCCGAGTTACCACCCCTGCACAAGATCGGTATATCCGTGTCGTCCATCTCCAGAACCGGCAACAAACGGCAACGACGACAGCCAGGAACATCCCTAACCTGAGACGGATACATCCTCAAACAGTAATCAACCGGCTGAGAGAATACGGCTTACGTCCTCGAAGACCTGCAAATCGTCCGATTTTGACGTTACGTCATCGTCGTGTTCGACAGCAGTGGTGTAGACAACATCTCAGGCATCCCTTACACTGGTGGCGACGTGTTTTATTCACAGATGAATGTCGTTTCCATCTTTCATCATCAGATGGCCGCCAGAGAGTGTACAGACGTTGAAACGAACGCTACGCAGATCCATGTGTCGTGGAGTGAAACCGTAATGGGGGAGGGTCTCTCATGGTGTGGGGTGGCATCACTGCCCGTAACAAAACTGAGCTGGTCATTATTGAAGGCAATCTCAATACAGCCAGATATCGTGATGAAGTGCTTACACCTGTTGTTGCCCCATTTCTGCAACGTCACGGCCCCGGCGTCATTCTACAGCAGAACGAACCCATGCAGCTCGTGTTATTCAACAGTATCTGCAGCAACAACAAGTGGATGTTCTTCCCTGGCCTGCAAATTCGCCCGATATCTCACCCATTGAGCACGTATGGGACGAAATGAAACGTCAGCTACGCCCGCTTCCCCATGCACCGTCAACGCTTGTGGAACTCCAAAGACAGCTTATCAGAATATCAGAATATGGAACAACATCCCACAACACTTCCATGCTAACTTGTTCGCTTCCATGAGGCGTAGATGCACAGCAGTAGTCGATGCAGACAGAGGTCATACCAGATATTGAGTGTGTGACTTTTGTGTTTGACCCTTAGTGTCTTTGACTCTCCATGGCACCAAGAGTATTTGTCGTAGCGTAATGAAATTTCTCGTGTTGATCACAAATTGATTCATCTGTGATTGAATAAAATTTCCATGAATGAAAATGATATATATCTTTTTTTAGTGTTATTTTTTAGCATGCACACTTTCTTTTTTGGGAGAGTATAGAAATATTGAGTGTAGCCCAAAAAATGAATCTGTATCACTGAAGTAAGTTCCAAACATGAAATTTAAGCATTATTGCAAGTGGCTTACAAAAAGAGGATTTTAAAAGCATATTAGACTTATGGAGTATTAACCCCACCCTAAGAGATATAGAAATTTGGAGGGAAAGTTAAAAAATTTATAGTAATTTATATATTTTTTATACTTACCAATGACCCAGACTTAGCTGGTGCTAACTCCAACAAAACCAGGGCCAAACACAAATTTTGCCCCCCAATCCCCAAAATTTGCATCCAAAACAAAAAGAAATCATGTCCTAAAGGACCTCCAAAGTACGCCTCTACTGCGCATGCGCAGTGATGCAGTCGTCCCGAAATTGGCGCCAATTATCATTCTTACTGGCAGTGCCTGGTCAGCGCTATGTACTCAGCGGGGAGGCAAGAGTTCCCAACTCCAGGGAGGGCCATCCCCGTCTGGGTCATTGGTAAGTATAAAAAATATATAAATTACTATAAATTTTTTAACATTTTTATACTGTACCAATGACCCAGACTTAGCTGAATAGTAAACAGGCTGGAGGGCCTAGGACATAGAGGAAAATCCAATAAGCTCAACTATATAGTAAAGAGGTAACCCCTTAAGGAGAAAAGGAGTATTAGGCTTTACATGTATCTTTCTTATTTAATATTAAATTAGAAAGATACACTACCCTTAATAATTGAGCACAATAACATTCATGTTCTCTATTAACATCCAGTATAACCCTTATACTAATTATTTTTAAAGCAAGCCAATAAATAAAGTAGTCCAGAGAATTGAGACTCTTTATAATCATTTAAAAGTGTCCGAGTATTGTATATTAAAGCCTGTTTGACACTTGACATATACAAATGCTTCACACCGAGCTACACTTTAAAAATAAGACATGAATGAAATTAAACATTAATATTACACTTTAAAACCATCCCGGAAGCGACTCAGAAATACTGACTTGGAGGAGGCATTCCCTTGCTTTTCACTATAAAGCAGGTGACCTAAGGGAACACCCCCCCCCCCCCCCTTCCCCTTGCCCTGGGTCAAATAGCCCAGAGCGAAGAGGGCAGCCGGACGGAGTCACTGCTGGAACAGAAAGCCTGCATAACTATAGTTGCAACTGTTTAGTGGACGACATTCTGAGCAACAGATAACGGACCTAAACAATGCAGGTCTCCAGAAATGGACTCAATATTTCTGAGATAAAAATTCGTAAATGTGGATGGCTGAGACCAATAAGCAGCCTTCATTAAATCTGTAATAGCAACACTATTAGCATAAGCCCAGGAAGTAGAAAGAGCTCTTACTTCATGAGCAGAAATCTTAAGCACAGACTGCTGAGAAGAAGATAAATCTTCATAAGCAGTACGGATAGTTAACTGAATCCATCTAGCAATAGAATGGACTGAAATATCCTTTCTATTAGGCATCAAAGACAGAAAGAAACGTTTCCGTCCCTTTCTGATAAACTGAGATCTCTGTTTATAGATACATAATGCTCTAACAGGACAGAGTAAAGGCCTACGCCCGTCTGAAGACGGAAGAGCCTTAATAACAATAGGTTCCGGATATTTATTAGGAGCCTGATTCTTAGCTAAAAAACCCACATTAGTAGTGAAGGTGATAGTGTTCCCAACACTACGATAATGAGAATCATCCACCGATAGTGCATGAAGCTCACTGACTCTTCTAGCAGAAGAGAAAGCTAAGAGAAAAGCTGTCTTATAAGATAAGAATTTGAAATCTACTGTCCCAAGAGGTTCAAATGGCTTTTCCTTCAATTTAAGAAGAACTCAAGCTAAATTCCACTTAGGAATTAATCTAAGAGTTCTGGGTCTATTTATCGAAAAGTTTCTAACCAACTTCGATAAAGAGACATTAGATCCAATTTGTAAACTATCATGATGTGCATAGGTATCAGATAACATAGATCTATAACCCTTTATAGTAACAGGCTGCAGTTGATTTCGTCAAACAAGTATACTAGAAAGTTTGCAATGTCTGGTATAGAGGGATCGAATATATCTACAGAATGATCCCTACACCAACGACGAAAAACCTTCCACTTAGCCGCATAGTTTAGCGAAGAGGAGGTCCTCCTACAGTTAGAAATCGCATCCACTGCTCGTCCTGTAAAGTGCTTGCCATGCAAGAAGGACCGCACAACGGAAAAACGTGAAGGTTGAGACCTTGCGGGTTGTGATGGAGTTGGCGCGATTTCCCCTGCGAAAGAAGATCCTCCCGTGGAGGAAGCTTCCGCGGTAGGTCGCACAACAGACACCTGAGTAGATTTATCCACGGTCTCTGTGGCGACAGAGATGCTACCAACAGAATCTTGCACTGAGATTGTTTTATCTTCAGCAATACTTGTTGAATTAACGGCGCTGGAGGATACGCATATCCTATCATTCCGTCCCAAGGGATCGACAGAGCGTCTACTGCAAATGCTCTTGGATCCGGACACGGAGACACATACGTCTGCAACTGATTGTTGAGATGTGTCGCAAATAAGTCTATCATTGGCCGTTCCCATTGGTAGCAAATCTGATTGAATACTTGTTTGTTGAGAGTCCACTCCGACGGCAACAAGCGACCCTTTCGTGAAAGGGAGTCTGCTAGCACATTCAGACGACCCGGTATGTGACGGACCGAAAGAAGAACGTGATGTTCTAACGCAAACAGAAGGATTCTTTCCGTTAGATTGAACAACGGAACTGAATGAGTGCCTCCCTGATTCCGTATATACGCCACTACTGTCGTATTGTCGGATAGGATTTGGACATGAGCATCGTGAATAATGTCCATCCAGTGACGTAACGCAAGCCAAATTGACATCATTTCCTTGATGTTTATGTGCTTGCACAGGAATTGCGGATCCCAAAGACCCTGGCATCTCGAATCCGTTGGGATTAATGATGCACCCCAACCTGTTTGACTGGCATCCGTCATAACGGTAAAACTCGGATCCGGCAACTGCAGCGGAACTCCTTGAGTTAACCACTGAATGTTTGCCCAAGTCTGAATCTCTTGTTTCACTTGATCTGACAAGAGAACGTGTACATCGAGCGAATGAATTTTCACACTCCAATTCTGAGTCAGGAAAATTTGAAGAGGACGTGTGCGTAGCCGCCCCATCGGAATGAGATCCGCGGCGGCTCCGCACAGACCTATCAGTCTCATAAATTCTCTCGCCGTGACTTTGTCTGCGTGCAGACAATAGCGAGTGTAACAACTGACTAATTTCGCTCTGGTTAACGGCAGACGAACGAGATTGTTGTGCGTCTCGAAGCTCATTCCCAGATGAGTGAATGACTTGGACGGCACCAGATCCGACTTCTCCTCGTTTACTATAAAACCGAGACGTCGGAGCAATAGAAGAAGATTCTGAACATCGTTCTGAAGCGTTAACTCGTTGCCGTACCTCTGAAGAATGTCGTCCAGGTAGGCCGATGTTACCGCAGACGAATGAGCTCGGAAGTAGATCATTACCGAGTTCATTACCCGAGTGAAAGCCCAGGGTGCTAGATTCAATCCGAAGCACATGGCCCGGAACTGATACACCACTCCTAGGACTGCGAAGCGTAGATACTTTCGGAATGTCGGATGTACCATGACGTGAAAGTACGCATCTTTGAGATCTATGCTCGTTGCATAATCGTTCACCCGAATACTCGCTCTGACCGATCGAATCGTCTCCATATAAAACTTCGGAGCGACAATCAGCTTTTTTATCCAGCTCAAATCTATGACTGGACGGAACGAGCCGTCTGGTTTCGGAACCAGAAACAGATGGCTGTAGAATCCCAGAGATTCCTGGTTTTCTACGACCTCTACCGCGTTCTTCATTAAAAGAGACTGCACCTCTGATAACAGAGCGTCTCTTTTCTGTGGATTTGACGGAAGATGAGTCCACTTTGGACTTCGAGTTAATGGAGGCTTTCGTTTGAAGGATATCTTTAGACCTTCCGAAGTCACTCCTCTCACCCAAGGGTCATCCGTAATCGACGCCCACTCTTGTGAAAAACTCGACAACCTTCCGCCAACCGGAACGCGATAGAGGTTTAAGCCATCACCTCCTGGACCTGCGAGGCCTGCGGTAGGAGAAACCACGTCTTCCACGACCCGCACCTCGCCTCGTCGACCTCGGGGCGTCCGACCGATTGTCCCGGCCTGAAGGACGTCCCGAACGAGAGTCGCTATCCTGACGGTCTCTCGAATAAGACCAAGAGGACGCACCGGAACCTCTATAGGAACCTCTCTTGGGCGCATTAGACCCAGAAGTGCCTGTCTTATTCGTGTCTGCTGTATCCGACTTTTTAGGAGCCGATCTGAACAACAGAGAATCATTAGCTTTCTTTTTAATTTTATCATAAATAGCGGAAAGCTTGCCGTCAAAGAGAAGTTCTCCTGAGACCGAAGCGACTCTAAGACAGTTCTTCACTTTAGAATCCACTAGTGTGGATGTAGCTAGGGCTGCGTCACGTCTAACCAACTCCAGATTTGCCACTGAAAGGGCGGAGTTACACGTGGAATAAGCTACTGCCCTTGAAAGAAGTCTTAAAGAGGATTGTATATCCTGAAACTCTTCCCCTTGAAGGCGCAGTGGTAACGCCTTAGTAAGGTGATCTGCGTAAGATAAGGCATCTAAATTGGCTCTGTTAGACGCAATAGCAGTTTCCAACACCGCGGTTGGAATAGAAGCTGACGACGGTAATGATAGCTCTAAGTCTTCCGCCTCGTCGTCCATACGCAGAGGAACTCTCGGTATACCCTGTCCTGCCGTATCGAATTTATTCCTTGCATTAATGAAAGGCAGGTTAAGAGTATTAGCGGACAAGAAACCTGCTTTCCCCGTCCTGGAAGCAAGTTTAAATATAGCGTCGTTCAATAATTCAAATGTCCTTGCAACATTATTGGACTGCGACGGAAACTCGGGAGCGATGTCCCTGAACCGCTCAAAAAATTCAGAGTCCAATGACGCTATAATTCTCTTGTCCGGAAGCGCAGCAGTCTGGCCCGACGGAACAACTTGAGGGAGAAAGTGCCGGATGAAGTCCACGGCAGCTTTATGTTGTTCCGAAAGGGATAGCTCCAATTCATCCGTATCCCTTTCACCATCCGGTCGGACCTCCCGATGTTCCCGGTCGTCCGCCCCCGATGCTTCGGCGGAGCGTACCGACCCAGCACCGTCGGATAATTCTCGATCCGACATCGTTTCTGTCGGCTGCTGGGATGCTGCGATAAGCTGTGCTATCTGCACAAGAATGTCCGACGTCGAGACCTGCGGAGGCGCAGTCTTTCGCTGCTTCGCCGAGGGCAGCTCCGCATCAGATGGCTCCCGCATACTTTTCCTATGCGAACGTCCGGAGTCCATCGGTCTCGAATCCCTGGCTGCCGGATGGTGTGACCTGGTCGCCGAAGAATCCTTCATCGGCGAAGCTGGTAAAATATCGGAGGTCACGCAGCCAAGGTGCGGTCGTGTGCGCTGACGAGAAGAGGAAGCCTTAACAGTCTCTGCGGACTGCTTATACAACGGAGCGTCCCAAGCGACGGACGTATGCTCCGCTAAAGACACATTTTGTACCACAACATCTGGTCCCAGATGTTGTTGTACGAGAGAGGGACCTCTCTCGCTCGCGGCCCGGCTGGACCTGGACGAGCTAGGAACCGGACTAAAAGGCTTCCTCCGTTCTCGTTTACTATCCGCCGTCACTGGGTGTGCATCTATTATGTTTATAGTGCTCGCATCACCCAAAATTTCCTCTTGGACTGCATCGGACGAACCCGGCTGCCGAACCATTCGGTGAATGGACGCTACACCGGGCGAGCTAGCGGACGACATTTGTCTAATCTCCATGAGCACTTTTGCCGCTAGCTCTGAATTCATTTGTGACGACGGACGCACACTTGAAGAAGATAACATGGAAACATCACCCTGTTCTGGTTCCTCTGAAATAGAAACTGAGAGAGTAGAGTGACCTTGTGGAGAAAGAGCCGGCATCGCTCTTTCTCCAGAAACAACATATCGTGACACACGTTTCCAATGTTTCTCATCCCAATGTTCACATATAGGACAGGGATTAATGCGAGAACACTGACTACAATTAATACAATGATCATGAAAGTCAGAGGAAGATTTCTTCCTATTACAATTTGAACAATGTCCCTTCATTGTGAAAGAACAACAATAAGTCCTAGTTACTCGCAAAAACCCCTGACACAAAGATACATAATAACATGATCCATTAATAAATGAAAAAACAATTGCAAAACAAAATAATTTTGAAAAAATATTTTTTCAGAGAAGCCCAAGTTGCTGAAAAGTAACGTTGAGCCCCGATGGATCCGATGGCAAAGTGTGGTCAAAAATTTTAAATTTATATAAAATAATTAATGAGACACTTTCGGATAATATAAATGTATCTTATAATGAGATAAACTACCACAAAGGCAAACAGCCCCCCTCAAAAAAGGCTGTTGCCAATGAAAACAAACAGTGTAAACACACTAGAAAACATGACTCCAGGCACTGAAAAAACTGGCCCGGAATCAGTCATCAATTACACTCTATCTGATGCAAAACAGAGACTCCCAGGGGAGAATCTGTAGAACATCAGATGGAAGATGCAGAACACAAACGTTATACACCCATGGGTGAAAACGTAACTATGGGGAAAATAACAGAAAACATTCTGTAACCAAGCAACTCTCCCTGGAAATTTTAGAAATGAAACTTCTCAAAAATATGCCAAAAGCATGGGAGAATTGCCAGGGGGGACTTTAGAAGGCTAGGGGAGAGGAAACACTGAATAAGCAGTGCAACAATTAGCAAGAATGACAACAAGAGGCCCATGCCTCGAAAATAGGCAACTTAACATAATTTCATCAAAAAATTTTAAGTACAGCCCTGATTATTTTTTGCCACTTCTTTTTCCTCTCCTCCTTCTATCCTCCTTAGAATCACATTTTCTCCAAAAATTACGTGTCTGGCATCCTTTAAACTGAGATTTACAAGCACAAAGATCAGTGAGATGTTGACTGATGAAGGGCCAAACAGAGAATGATAATTCGCGCCAATTTCGGGACGACTGCGTCACTGCGCATGCGCAGTAGAGGCGTACTATGGAGGTCCTTTAGGACATGATTTCTTTTTGTTTTGGATGCAAATTTTGGGGATTGGGGGGCAAAATTTGTGTTTGGTCCTGGTTTTGTTGGAGTTAGCACCAGCTAAGTCTGGGTCATTGGTACAGTATAAAAATATCAAAAGAGGAAATTCCACCAGCCTGAAGATGGCAACAGCTTCATTTGAACAAAGGAGAAACGGTTTACTCCAAAAATGGTCTGTGCCAAAATGAATGAATTTGGCCCAGTGGTTTTAAAGAATAAGAAAGATTTCAAACTAGAGAAACAGAATTTTACTGTCACCAGTAAATTCAAGTCTGTGTGAAAATGAAAAAAAATTATAGTAATTTATATATTTTTTATACTTACCAATGACCCAGACTTAGCTGGTGCTAACTCTTAAAAATTCAGGGCCAATCACAAATTTTGCCCCCCATACCCCCCCCCATCCCCAAAATTTGAAACAAAATCCAAATGCAAGTGTCAATGACACTGCAGCTCAACTTGTTAAGAGATGTACATGTATAGTATGTGACACAGTAATGGCAAACATCTAGGTAATGACCTGATAACAAAGCACATATAAAGTATCATAACAGTCTGTACATAAATACTGACCGTAGCCTGTAACAAATGTATAGGTAAAGTATTGTAAAGGTGGGTGACAGTCAGATGCTTAACTAGAAAAGATATCTTTGAGTCCCAGAGTGGGTCTGACTGAACCCCAAAATATTTGTTCTCATAGCACAGTGATAACAAAGGCACCCCAAAACACACTTGTTCCTGTCCCAAGGTGAAAACAAAGGTACCCAAGAAGTTTCGTGAAGATCAGTTCATAAATACGAGCAGTATAGAAGTTGTGACAAAAAAACTGATTGGACCTAATTTTGGTACAAAATGGCCACTGGCAGCCATCTTGAATTTTGGACCGCACCCAGAAACACTTGTTCACGTCCCAAGGTGATAACAAAGGTACCCAAGAAGTTTCGTGAAGATCGGTTCATAAATACAGCCTCTAGACCGAGCCGTATTGACATGTGCACTTCCAGTATATAAGAAGCACTGAATAAATCAAAGTTCATCTAATTTGCATAATTTCTGCACTAGAAAAAACCTACTATATGTGATGTATTCCATGTTACTAAACATTCATACAAAAATTTATTCAAATCAGAACTTTCATACAGAAGTTCTGTACAAAAGACTGATTGCACTAATTTTGGTACAAAATGGCTGCTGGTGGCCAACTTGAATTTCGGACTGCACCCCAAAACACTCCTCATCCCAAGGAGATAACAAAGGTCCCCAAGAAGTTTCATAAAGATAGGTTCATAAATATGGCCTCTAGCCTGAGCCGTATAGAAGTTGTGTCCAAAAAACTGATTAGACCTAATTTCGGTACAAAATGGCCACTGGCAGCCATCTTGAATTTTGAACCGCACCCAGAAAGACTCGTTCTCATCCCAAGGTGATAACAAAGGTACCCAAGAAGTTTTGTGAAGATCAGTTCATAAATACGAGCTATATAGAAGTTGTGACAAAAAACTGATTGGACCTAATTTTGGTACAAAATGGTCACTGGCAGCCATCTTGAATTTTGGACCGCACCCAGAAACACTCGTTCGCGTCCCAAGGTGATAACAAAGGTACAAAAGAAGTTTCGTGAAGATCGGCTCATAAATACAGCTTTTAGCCCGAGCCGCATTGACATGTGCTCTTCCAGTGTATAAGTCGCAATGAATAAATCAAAGTTCATCTAATTTGCATAATTTCTGAACTAGAAAAAACCCGTACTATATGTGATGTACTCCATGTTACTAAACATTCATACAAAAATTTATTCAAATCAGAACTTTCATACAGAAGTTCTGTACAAAAGACTGATTGCACTAATTTTGGTACAAAATGGCCACTGGAAGCCATCTTGAATTTTGGACCGCACCCAGAAACACTCGTTCGCGTCCCAAGGTGATAACAAAGGTACCCAAGAAGTTTTGTGAAGATCGGTTCATAAATACAGACTCTAGCCCGAGCCGTATTGACATGTGTACTTACTGTGTGTTAGTAGCACTGAAAAAATCAAAGTTCATCCAATTTGCATAATTTCTGCACGAGAAAAAAACCTGTATTATATGTGATGTACCCATGGTACTAAACATTCTCACAAAAAATTATTCAAATCTGCACTTTCATACGGAAGTTCTGTGCAAAAATCTGATTGCACCTAATTTTGTACAAAATGGATGCCATCGGCCATCTTGAATTTCGGACCGGACCCCAAAAAACTTGTTCTCGTCCCATGGTGATACCAAAGGTACCCAAGAAGTTTCGTAAAGATCGGTTCATAAATACAGCTTCTAGCCCGAGCCGTATTGAATTGTTGACAGGCAGATGGACGACTGGCCATGGCATAAGCTCAAATTTGGCTTCGCCAAAGATGAGCTAAAAATCAGTGTCCTATATGGTCCTCCATACTTTTGTCCACTGCGCATGCGCAGTGTCAAGGAAGTCCCGAAATTGGCGCCAAATCTTCATTCTTACAACCAGTGCCTGGTAAATGTTATATAATCAGCGGGGAGGTATGAGTTCCCAACTCATGGGAGGGCCATATCCGTTTGGGTCATTGGTAAGTATAAAAAATATATAAATTACTATAAATTTTTTCAAATTTTTTTACTGTACCAATGACCCAGACTTAGATGAATAGAAAAAAAGGCTGGATGGCCTAGGACATAAAGGAAAGTTAAAAAATTTATAGTAATTTATATATTTTTTATACTTACCAATGACCCAGACTTAGCTGGTGCTAACTCTAACAAAACCAGGGCCAAACACAAATTTTGCCCCCCAATCCCCAAAATTTGCATCCAAAACAAAAAGAAATCATGTCCTAAAGGACCTCCATACTACGCCTCTACTGCGCATGCGCAGTGACGCAGTCGTCCCGAAATTGGCGCCAATTATCATTCTTACTGGCAGTGCCTGGTCAGCGCTATGTACTCAGCGGGGAGGCAAGAGTTCCCAACTCCAGGGAGGGCCATCCCCGTCTGGGTCATTGGTAAGTATAAAAAATATATAAATTACTATAAATTTTTTAACATTTTTATACTGTACCAATGACCCAGACTTAGCTGAATAGTAAACAGGCTGGAGGGCCTAGGACATAGAGGAAAATCCAATAAGCTCAACTATATAGTAAAGAGGTAACCCCTTAAGGAGAAAAGGAGTATTAGGCTTTACATGTATCTTTCATATTTAATATTAAATTAGAAAGATACACTACCCTTAATAATTGAGCACAATAACATTCATGTTCTCTATTAACATCCAGTATAACCCTAAAACTAATTATTTTTAAAGCAAGCCAATAAATAAAGTAGTCCAGAGAATTGAGACTCTTTATAGTCATTTAAAAGTGTCCGAGTATTGTATATTAAAGCCCGTTTGACACTTGACATATACAAATGCTTCACACCGAGCTACACTTTAAAAATAAGACATGAATGAATTTAAACATTAATATTACACTTTAAAACCATCCCGGAAGCGACTCAGAAATACTGACTTGGAGGAGGCATTCCCTTGCTTTTCACTATAAAGCAGGTGACCTAAGGGAACACCCGCCCCCCCCCCCCCTACTTCCCCTTGCCCTGGGTCAAATAGCCCAGAGCGAAGAGGGCAGCCGGACGGAGTCACTGCCGGAACAGAAAGCCTGCATAACTATAGTTGCAACTGTTTAGTGGACGACATTCTGAGCAACAGATAACGGACCTAAACAATGCAGGTCTCCAGAAATGGACTCAATATTTCTGAGATAAAAATTCGTAAATGTGGATGGCTGAGACCAATAAGCAGCCTTCATTAAATCTGTAATAGCAACACTATTAGCATAAGCCCAGGAAGTAGAAAGAGCTCTTACTTCATGAGCAGAAATCTTAAGCACAGACTGCTGAGAAGAAGATAAATCTTCATAAGCAGTACGGATAGTTAACTGAATCCATCTAGCAATAGAATGGACTGAAATGTCCTTTCTATTAGGCATCAAAGACAGAAAGAAACGTTTCCGTCCCTTTCTGATAAACTGAGATCTCTGTTTATAGATACGCAGTGCTCTAACAGGACAGAGTAAAGGCCTACGCACGCACGTCTGAAGACGGAAGAGCCTTAATAACAATAGGTTCCGGATATTTATTAGGAGCCTGATTCTTAGCTAAAAAACCCACATTAGTAGTGAAGGTGATAGTGTTCCCAACACTACGATAATGAGAATCATCCACCGATAGTGCATGAAGCTCACTGACTCTTCTGGCAGAAGAGAAAGCTAAGAGAAAAGCTGTCTTACAAGATAAGAATTTGAAATCTACTGTCCCAAGAGGTTCAAATGGCTTTTCCTTCAATTTAAGGAGAACCCAAGCTAAATTCCACTTAGGAATTAATCTAAGAGTTCTGGGTCTATTTATCGAAAAGTTTCTAACCAACTTCGATAAAGAGACATTAGATCCAATTTGTAAACTATCATGATGTGCATAGGTATCAGATAACATAGATCTATAACCCTTTATAGTAACAGGCTGCAGTTTGATTTCGTCAAACAAGTATACTAGAAAGTTTGCAATGTCTGGTATAGAGGGATCAAATATATCTACAGAATGATCCCTACACCAACGACGAAAAACCTTCCACTTAGCCGCATAGTTTAGCGAAGAGGAGGTCCTCCTACAGTTAGAAATCGCGTCCACTGCTCGTCCTGTAAAGTGCTTACCATGCAAGAAGGACCGCACAACGGAAAAACGTGAAGGTTGAGACCTTGCGGGTTGTGATGGAGTTGGCGCGATTTCCCCTGCGAAAGAAGATCCTCTCGTGGAGGAAGCTTCCGCGGTAGGTCCCACAACAGACACCTGAGTAGATTTATCCACGGTCTCTGTGGCGACAGAGATGCTACCAACAGAATCTTGCATTGAGATTGTTTTATCTTTAGCAATACTTGTTGAATTAACGGCGCTGGAGGATACGCATATCCTATCATTCCGTCCCAAGGGATCGACAGAGCGTCTACTGCAAATGCTCTTGGATCCGGACACGGAGACACATACGTCTGCAACTGATTGTTGAGATGTGTCGCAAATAAGTCTATCATTGGCCGTTCCCATTGGTAGCAAATCTGATTGAATACTTGTTTGTTGAGAGTCCACTCCGACGGCAACAAGCGACCCTTTCGTGAAAGGGAGTCTGCTAGCACATTCAGACGACCCGGTATGTGATGGACCGAAAGAAGAACGTGATGTTCTAACGCAAACAGAAGGATTCTTTCCGTTAGATTGAACAGCGGAACTGAATGAGTGCCTCCCTGATTCCGTATATACGCCACTACTGTCGTATTGTCGGATAGGATTTGGACATGAGCATCGTGAATAATGTCCATCCAGTGACGTAACGCAAGCCAAATTGACATCATTTCCTTGATGTTTATGTGCTTGCACAGGAATTGCGGATCCCAAAGACCCTGGCATCTCGAATCCGTTGGGATTAATGATGCACCCCAACCTGTTTGACTGGCATCCGTCATAACAGTAAAACTCGGATCCGGCAACTGCAGCGGAACTCCTTGAGTTAACCACTGAATGTTTGCCCAAGTCTGAATCTCTTGTTTCACTTGATCTGACAAGAGAACGTCTACATCGAGCGAATGAATTTTCACACTCCAATTCTGAGTCAGGAAAATTTGAAGAGGACGTGTGCGTAGCCGCCCCATCGGAATGAGATCCGCGGTGGCTCCGCACAGACCTATCAGTCTCATAAATTCTCTCGCCGTGACTTTGTCTGCGTGCAGACAATAGCGAGCGTAACAACTGACTAATTTCGCTCTGGTTAACGGCAGACGAACGAGATTGTTGTGCGTCTCGAAGCTCATTCCCAGATGAGTGAATGACTTGGACGGCACCAGATCCGACTTCTCCTCGTTTACTATAAAACCGAGACGTCGGAGCAATAGAAGAAGATTCTGAACATCGTTCTGAAGCGTTAACTCGTTGCCGTACCTCTGAAGAATGTCGTCCAGGTAGGCCGACGTTACCGCAGACGAATGAGCTCGGAAGTAGATCATTACCGAGTTCATTACCCGAGTGAAAGCCCAGGGTGCTAGATTCAATCCGAAGCACATCGCCCGGAATTGATACACCACTCCAAGGACTGCGAAGCGTAGATACTTTCGGAATGTCGGATGTACCATGACGTGAAAGTACGCATCTTTGAGATCTATGCTCGTTGCATAATCGTTCACCCGAATACTCGCTCTGACCGATCGAATCGTCTCCATATAAAACTTCGGAGCGACGATCAGCTTGTTTATCCAGCTCAAATCTATGACTGGACGGAACGAGCCGTCTGGTTTCGGAACCAGAAACAGATGGCTGTAGAATCCCAGAGATTCCTGGTTTTCTACAACCTCTACCGCGTTCTTCATTAAAAGAGACTGCACCTCTGATAACAGAGCGTCTCTTTTCTGTGGATTTGACGGAAGATGAGTCCACTTTGGACTTCGAGTTAATGGAGGCTTTCGTTTGAAGGATATCTTCAGACCTTCCGAAGTCACTCCTCTCACCCAAGGGTCGTCCGTAATCGACGCCCACTCTTGTGAAAAACTCGACAACCTTCCACCAACCGGAACGCGATAGAGGTTTAAGCCATCACCTCCTGGACCTGCGAGGCCTGCGGTAGAAGAAACGACGTCTTCCACGACCCGCACCTCGCCTCGTCGACCTCGGGGCGTCCGACCGATTGTCCCGGCCTGAAGGACGTCCCGAACGAGAGTCGCTATCCTGACGGTCTCTCGAATAAGACCAAGAGGACGCACCAGAACCTCTATAGGAACCTCTCTTGGGCGCATTAGACCCAGAAGTGCCTGTCTTATTCGTGTCTGCTGTATCCGACTTCTTAGGAGCCGATCTGAACAACAGAGAATCATTAGCTTTCTTTTTAATTTTATCATAAATAGCGGAAAGCTTGCCGTCAAAGAGAAGTTCTCCTGAGACCGAAGCGACTCTAAGAGAGTTCTTCACCTTAGAATCCACTAGTGTGGATGTAGCTAGGGCTGCGTCACGTCTAACCAACTCCAGATTTGCCACTGAAAGGGCGGAGTTACACATGGAATAAGCTACTGCCCTTGAAAGAAGTCTTAAAGAGGATTGTATATCCTGAAACTCTTCCCCTTGAAGGCGCAGTGACAACGCCTTAGTAAGGTGATCTGCGTAAGATAAGGCATCTAAATTGGCTCTGTTAGACGCAATAGCTGTTTCCAACACCGCGGTTGGAATAGAAGCTGACGACGGTAATGATAGCTCTAAGTCTTCCGCCTCGTCGTCCATACGCAGAGGAACTCTCGGTATACCCTGTCCTGCCGTATCGAATTTATTCCTTGCATTAATGAAAGGCAGGTTGAGAGTATTAGCGGACAAGAAACCTGCTTTCCCCGTCCTGGAAGCAAGTTTAAATATAGCGTCGTTCAATAATTCAAATGTTCTAGCAACATTATTGTACTGCGACGGAAGCTCGGGAGCGATGTCCCTGAACCGCTCAAAAAATTCAGAGTCCAATGACGCTATAATTCTCTTGTCCGGAAGCGCAGCAGTCTGGCCCGACGGAACAACTTGAGGGAGAAAGTGCCGGATGAAGTCCACGGCAGCTTTATGTTGTTCCGAAAGGGATAGCTCCAAGTCATCCGTATCCCTTTCACCATCCGGTCGGACCTCATGATGTTCCCGGTCATCCGCCCCCGATGCTTCGGCGGAGCGTACCGACCCAGCGCCGTCGGATAATTCTCGATCCGACACCGTTTCTGTCGGCTGCTGGGATGCTGCGATAAGCTGTGCTATCTGCACAAGAATGTCCGGCGTCGAGACCTGCGGAGGCGCAGTCTTTCGCTGCTTCGCCGAGGGCAGCTCCGCATCAGATGGCTCCCGCATACTTTTCCTATGCGAACGTCCAGAGTCCATCGGTCTCGAATCCCTGGCTGCCGGATGGTGTGACCTGGTCGCCGAAGAATCCTTCATCGGCGAAGCTGGTAATATATCGGCGGTCACGCAGCCAAGGTGCGGTCGTGTGCGCTGACAAGAAGAGGAAGCCTTAACAGTCTCTGCGGACTGCTTATACAACGGAGCGTCTCGAGCGACGGACGTATGCTCCGCTAAAGACACATTTTGTACCACAACATCTGGTCCCAGATGTTGTTGTATGAGAGAGGGACCTCTCTCGCTCGCGGCCCGGCTGGACCTGGACGAGCTAGGAACCGGACTAAAAGGCTTCCTCCGTTCTCGCTTACTATCCGCCGTCACTGGGTGTGCATCTATTATGTTTACAGTGCTCGCATCACCCAAAATTTCCTCTTGGACCGCATCGGACGAACCCGGCGGCCGAAACCATTCGGTGAATGGACGCTACACCGGGCGAGCTAGCGGACGACATTTGTCTAATCTCCATGAGCACTTTTGCCGCTAGCTCTGAATTCATTTGTGACGACGGACGCACACTTGAAGAAGATAACATGGAAACATCACCCTGTTCTGGTTCCTCTGAAATAGAAACTGAGAGAGTAGAGTGACCTTGCGGAGAAAGAGCCGGCATCGCTCTTTCTCCAGAAACAACATATCGTGACACACGTTTCCAATGTTTCTCATCCCAATGTTCACATATAGGACAGGGATTAATGCGAGAACACTGACTACAATTAATACAATGATCATGAAAGTCAGAGGAAGATTTCTTCCTATTACAATTTGAACAACGTCCCTTCATTGTGAAAGAACAACAATAAATCCTAGTTACTCGCAAAAACCCCTGACACGAAGATACATAATAACATGATCCATTAATAAATGAAAAAACAATTGCAAAACAAAATAATTTTGAAAAAATATTTTTTCAGCGAAGCCCAAGTTGCTGAAAAGTAACGTTGAGCCCCGATGGATCCGATGGCAAAGTGTGGTCAAAAATTTTAAATTTATATAAAATAATTAATGAGACACTTTCGGATAATATAAATGTATCTTATAATGAGATAAACTACAACAAAGGCAAACAGCCCCCCCTCAAAAAAGGCTGTTGCCAATGAAAACAAACAGTGTAAACACACTATAAAACATGACTCCAGGCACTGAAAAAACTGGCCCGGAATCAGTCATCAATTACACTCTATCTGATGCAAAACAGAGACTCCCAGGGGAGAATCTGTAGAACATCAGATGGAAGATGCAGAACACAAACGTTATACACCCATGGGTGAAAACGTAACTATGGGGAAAATAACAGAAAACATTCTGTAACCAAGCAACTCTCCCAGGAAATTTTAGAAATGAAATTTCTCAAAAATATGCCAAAAGCATGGGAGAATTGCAAGAGGGGACTTTAGAAGGCTAGGGGAGAGGAAACACTGAATAAGCAGTGCAACAATTAGCAAGAATGACAACAAGAGGCCCATGCCTCGAAAATAGGCAACTTAACATAATTTCATCAAAAAATTTTAAGTACAGCCCTGATTATTTTTTGCCACTTCTTTTTCCTCTCCTCCTTCTATCCTCCTTAGAATCACATTTTCTCCAAAAATTATGTGTCTGGCATCCTTTAAACTGAGATTTACAAGCACAAAGATCAGTGAGATGTTGACTGATGAAGGGCCAAACAGAGAATGATAATTGGCGCCAATTTCGGGACGACTGCGTTACTGCGCATGCGCAGTAGAGGCGTAGTATGGAGGTCCTTTAGGACATGATTTCTTTTTGTTTTGGATGCAAATTTTGGGGATTGGGGGGCAAAATTTGTGTTTGGACCTGGTTTTGTTAGAGTTAGCACCAGCTAAGTCTGGGTCATTGGTACAGTATAAAAATATCCAATAGGCTCAATTACATATAAACAGAATTATCCCCTCAAGGAGAAAAGGAGAAACAGGATTTACATATATCTTTCTTGTTTATACAAAAAAAGAAAGACATATTACCAATCCGTAATTGAGCACAATAACATCCATGATCTCTATTAACATCCAGTATAACCCAATAAACTAATTTTTTTAAAGGAAAGCCCATAAATAAAGATAGTCCAGAGATTGCGACTCTTTATACTCATTTAAAAATGTCCGAGGATTGTATATTAACGCTTGTATGACATGTGACATATACAAACGCTTCACACCGAGCTACACTTTAAAAATATTACATAAATTAGATAGACATTAGCTTTACACTTTAACACCATCCCAGCACCGACTCGGAATTACGGACTCCAGAGGAGGTATTTCCTTGCTTTTCACTATAAAGCAGGTGATATAAGGGAACACCATCCCCCCCCCCCCCCCCCCCCTGCTCTGGGTCAATAATCCCAGAACGAAGAAGGCAGCGGGACAGAGTCACTGCTGGAATAGAAAGCCTGCATAACTATAGTTGCAACTGTTTAGTGGCCGACATTTTGAGGAACAGATAACGGACCTAAACAACGAAGGTCGCCAGACATAGACTCAATATTTCTAAGATAAAAATTTGTGAATGTAGAAGGCTGAGACATCATTCATCAAATCGGTAATAGCAATACTATTAGCATAAGCTCAAGATGTAGACAGCGCTCTAACTTCATGCACTGAAATCTTAAGCACAGACTGCTGAGAAGAAGATAATTTACCATAAGCAGTACGAATAGTCAATTGAATCCACCTGGAAATAGAATGGACTGAGATGTCCCTTCTATTAGGCAGCATAGACAGAAAAAAACGTTTTCATCCCTTTCTAATAAACTCAGATCTACGTTTGTAGATATGCATAGCTCTAATTGGACATAGCAAAGGCCTATGGCCGTCTGAGGATGGAAGAGCCTTAATAACAATAGGCTCAGGGTACTTATTAGGAGCCTGATTCTTAGCCAAAAATCCAACATTAGCAGTCAAAGTAATAGTATTACCAACACTACGATAGTGAGAATCATCAACAGATAGAGCATGAAGCTCACTAACTCTTCTAGCAGAAGAGAAGGCTAAGAGAAAAGCTGTCTTATAAGATAAGTATTTGAAGTCTACCATATCCAGGGGTTCAAATGGCGCTTCTTTTAGCTTCAGAAGAACCCAAGCTAAATTCCACTTAGGAACGAAAAGGGTTCTAGGTCTATTTATCGAAAAGTTTTTAACTAACTTAGATAAAGAGACATTAGATCCAATTTGTAAGCTATCATGATGAGCATAAGTATCCGATAGCATAGACCTATAACCCTTAATAGTAATTGGCTGCAGTTTGATCTCGTCAAACAAGTAGACCAAAAAATTAGCAATGTCTGGAATGGAGGGATCATAAATATCAATAGAATGATCCCTACACCAACGAGAGAAAACATTCCACTTAGCAGCGTAATTTAGCGAAGAGGAGGTCCTCCTACAGTTAGAAATTGCGTCCACTGCTCGTCCTGTAAATTGCTTGCTGTGCAAGAAGGACCACGCAACAGAAATACGTGAAGGTTGAGACCTTGCGGGTTGTGATGCAGTGCGTGTGATTTCCTCTGCGAAAGAAGGTCCTCCCATGGAGGAAGCTTCCGAGGAATGTCCCATAACAGACACCTGAGTAGATTTATCCATGGTCTCTGGGGTGACAGAGATGCTACCAACAGAATCTTGCAGTGAGATTGCTTGGTTTTTAGCAATATCTGTTGAATCAACGGAGCTGGAGGATATGCGTATCTTATCATTCCGTCCCAAGAGATCGAGAGAGTGTCTATTGCGAATGCTCGAGGATCTGGGCATGGCGACACATACGTCTGCAACTGATTGTTGAGATGCATCACAAACAAGTCTATCATCGGACGATCCCACTGGTAGCAGATCTGATTGAATACTCGTTTGTTGCGAGTCCATTCTGACGGCAACATACGTCCTTTCCGAGAAATGGAGTCCGCTAGAACGTTCAGACGACCCGGAATATGACGGATCGACAGAAGAACCTGATGCTCTAGGACAAAAAGAAGGATTCTTTCCGTTAAGTTGAACAACGGAATGGAATGAGTGCCTCCCTGGTTCCGAATATACGCTACTACTGTCGAATTGTCGGACAGAAGTTGAACATGTGAATTCTGAATAATGTTCATCCAATGCCGTAGCGCAAGCCAAATTGACATCTCTTTGATGTTTATGTGCATGTTCAGGAACTGCAGATCCCAAAGACCCTGGCACCTCGAATCTGTTGGGCTCAAAGTCGCACCCCAACCTGTTTGACTCGCATCCGTCATAATCGTAAAATTCAGATCCGGCAGCTGCAGTGGAACTCCCTGAGTTAACCACTGAATATCTGCCCAAGTCTGAATCTCTTGTTTTACTTAGTTCGACAAGACGATGTTCGTTTCGAGCGAATGAATCTTCATACTCCAATTCTGAGTAAAAAATATCTGGAGTGGATCAGTGCGGAGGCGCCCCATCGGAATAAGGTCTGCGGCGGCTCTGCACAAACCTATCAGTCGCATGAATTCTCTCGCTGTTACTACATCTGAGTGTAGACGAAAGCGAGCGTAACAACTGACTAATTTTGCTCTGGGTAACGGCAGACAAACCAGATTGTTGTGCATCTCGAAGCTCATTCCCAAGTGAAAGAACGACTTCGACGGAACTAGATCAGACTTCTTTTCGTTTACTGTGAAACCGAGACGTCGGAGCAGTTGAAGCAGACTCTGAACATCATTCTGAAGCGTTAATCAGTTGCCGTACCTCTGAAGAATGTTGTGCAAGTAGGCCGACGTTACCACAGATGAATGAGCTCGGAAATGAGTCATTACTGAGTTCATTATTCGAGTGAAGGCCCAGGGCGCTAGATTCAGTCCGAAGCACATTGCTCGGAACTGATAAACAACTCCTAGGACAGCGAAGCGGAGGTACTTTCTGAACGGCAGATGTACCATGACGTGAAAGTACGCATCCTTGAGATCTAGGCTCGCAGCATAACTGTTCACTTGAATGCTCGCTCTCACTGATCGAATGGTCTCCATATAAAATTTCTGAGCCACGACCAGCTTGTTTATCCAGCTTAGATCTATAACTGGACGGAACGAGCCATCTGGTTTTGGTACCAGGAACAGGTGACGACCTCTATGACCTCTATTGCGTTCTTCTCCAGAAGAGATTGCACCTCTGATAGAAGCAAATCTCTCTTCTGAAGGTTTGACAGAAGCTGAGTCCATCGTGAACTTCGTGTTAACGGAGGTTTTTCTCTGAAGGACAGTTTTAGACCTTCCGAAATAACCTCCTGAACCCATCAGTCGTCCGTAATTGACAACCAATTGGTTAAGAATATCGACAGCCTTCCGCCCACTGGAGCGCAATAGAGGTTCTGACCTTCACCTCCTGGACCTGCGAGGCTTGCGGGAGGAGAAACTACGTGCTCCCCGACCACCAGTCGACCTAGGGGCATCTGACCGGTTGTCTCGGCCAGTATTACGTCCCCTACCAGAGTCGCTACTCTGACGGTCTCTGGTGTAAGACGTAGAGGCTTTCTTAGATCCTCTATAGGAATGTCCCTTGTACATACTCGCCCCAGAAGTCCCTGACTTACTCCTCTCTGCTGAATCCGTGAAAGCTTACCATCGAAGATAAGCTCTCCTGAAACCGGAGCAACTCAAAGAGAGTTTGTCACCTTAGAATCCACCCTCGTGGATGAAGCCAGGGCAGCATCACGTCTGACTAACTCCAAATTTGCCACTGAAAGGGCAGATTTATATGTGGAATATGCTATTGCCCTCGAAAGAACTCTCAAGGAAGTTTGAATATCCTGGAATTCTTTTCCATCGAGACGTTGTGATAACGCTCTGATAAGGTGATCTGCGTAAGATAAGGCGTCTAAACTGGCTCTGTTAGACAGAGGAACTCTCGGAACGCCCTGTCCTGCCGTTTCAAATTTATTTCTACTGTTGATGAATGGTAGATGTAGAGCATGAGACGATAAGAAACTGGATCTGCCCGTCTTAGAGGCTAGACTAAAATAGCGTCATTCAGCAATTCAAACGTCTGTGAGACATTTCTGGACTGGGCCGGAAAAACAGGCGCAACGTCCTTTGCCCGGCCGAAAAAGTCTGTCCAGTGACGCTATCAGTCTCTTATCTGGTATCGCAGCTCTCTGGTCCGGAGGAACAACTTCTGGAAGGTGTTGCCAGATGAAATCTATAGCCACCATTTGTTGTTCTGAAAGGGAAAAATCCAGCTCCGCAAATTCCCTTTCACCATCCGAATGGACCAAATGTGAATCTCGGTCGTCCCTATTTGACACTGCAGGGGAGCGTACCGACACAGCTTCCTTAGACAGTTCCTGATCTGAGTTTCCGAAGGTTGCTGGGATGCTGCGATGAGTTGTGCTATCTGCGATAGCAAGTCTGTCACGGAGACCTGTGGAGCTGCAGTCTTACGTTGTTTAGCCGCTGGAAACTCCTGGGACGGTGCCTCTTGCATAATTCTTTTATGCGAACGTCCCGACTGGTAAGTCCTTGTGTCCTTGGCTACCGGATGGAGTGACCTGGTCGACGTGGAATCCTTGGTCGGCGAAGCAAGCTGGATATCTGAGGTCATGTAGCCAAGGTGCAGTCGTGTGTGCTGGCGGTGGAAGAGGAAGCCAATAGACTAGCCGCACCCGGCTGTCTATGCGACAGAGCGTCCCGAGCAGGAGGTGTAGACGTATGCTCTGACTGACGAACGTTATGTATGACAACATTGGGCCAGATGTTGTTGTAAGAGAGGGGGGCCTCTCTCGCCCACGGCCCGGGTAGACCTGAACGAGCTAGCTACCGGACTGACTGGCTTCCTCCGTTCCATCCTCCGATCCATCGTCGCCGGGTGTGCGTGATCCGAGATTATAGTGCTCGCAACACCCCTTCTCCTCTCCTGGACCGCAATGGACGAACCCGGTGACACATCACCCGATCTATGAGTGATAGCTTCACCGGGCGAGCTAGCTGGTGACAAGGTTGTCAATCCTACTAAGGATCTAGGCACTTGTTGAATTTCCTTGAGCACTTTTGCCGCTAGCTCTACATTTGATTGCGACGACGGCAGCACACTTCCTGAAGACATCACGGAAATATCACCCTGCTCTTGTTCCTCTGAAAAAGAGACTGAAAAACTAGAGTGACCCTGTGGCGAGAGGATCGGCATGGACCTCTCACCACTAACAATATACCATGACACACGTCTCCAACGTTTGTCATCCCAATTGGCACACACTGAGCAAGAATTAGTGTGAGTACATTGACTACAGCAAATACAATGAGCATTTGAACAATATTCTTTCATATTTAAAAAAGAAAGTGTCAATGACACTGTAGCTTAACTTGTGTGTTGTGTTTGACGAAAAGGATAATGTTCAATATTTATGAAAGGATAATGAAATAAGACAAGAATTGTGATAATTGGGAATATGTTCATTTCTGTTCCTTGTGTTCTATGTTTATGATAAAAATAATATGAGGTGTACAATGTACTAAAGAGCTGAGGGGTGGGTTAATATGACCTCACAGTTAATGTATGTGGCCCTCACAGATAACGTATATCAACAAAAGTTACCAAGTTACAGTGAAATTATTCCAAAACGAGTCATCTTATCAAGTTACATTAAAATCTCCTCATAAATATGGCCTGTAG
Organism: Pictodentalium vernedei; assembly: GCA_031216915.1. NCBI lineage: Eukaryota > Metazoa > Mollusca > Scaphopoda > Dentaliida > Dentaliidae > Pictodentalium > Pictodentalium vernedei. The sequence goes on from CM062297.1 coordinate 762,359,249, forward strand.
ACTGTGCTAAAGGTTTTCGTGCCCCTGTAGCCGGCAGTTTCCCAATTGCGTCCAAAGGGGACGTTCTCATCTAGACATTATATGAAGTCAATCTACCAAGTTACAATGAAATCCCTTAATAAATATGACCTGTAGACTGTGCTAAGGGTTTTTGGGCTTTGGGGTCTGGCAGCCATCATGGTTGAATGATCGCAACCAAAAGGGGACATTCTCATCTGGACACTATTTGGAGTCATCCTACGAAGCTACAATGAAATCCCTTCATAATTATGACCTGTAGACTGTTCTAAAGGTTTTGGGGCTTTGGGTCCCTGAAGACGTCACAGTTGCCCAATCGTGTCCAAAAGGGGACGTTCTCATCTAGACATTATATGAAGTCAACCTACCAAGTTACAATGAAATCCCTTCATAAATATGACCTGTAGACTATGCTAAAGATTTTTGGGCTTCGGGCTCGGGCAGCCATCATGGTTGAATGATCACAACCAAAGGGGACAATCTCATCTGGGCATCATCTGGAGTGATCCTACGAAGTTACAATGAAATCCCTTCTTAAATATGACCTGTAGACTGTGCTCAAGGTTTTTGGGCTTCGGGCACTTGTAGCCATCACAGCTGACCAATCACGACCAAAAGGGATGTCATCATCTAGGCATTATATGGAGTCAACCTAACAGGTTACAATGAAATCCTTCCATAAATATGACCTTTTACCTATACTAAAGGTTCTTGGGCTTGGGCACCCATCAAGGCTGAATGATCGCGATCAAAATGGGACGTTCTCATCTAGACATTATTTGGAGTCATCCTACCAAGTTACAATGAAATCCCCTCATAAATATGACCTGTAGACTGTGCTAAAGGTTTTCAGGCTTCGGGCTCCTTTAGACGTCACAGTAGCCCAATCATGTCCAAAAGAGGACGTTCTCATCTAGACATTATATGAAGTTAACCTACCAAGTTACAATGAAATCCCTTCATAAATATGACCTGTAGACTGTGCTAAAGGTTTTCGGTCTTCGGGCTCGGGCAGCCATCATGGTTGAATGATCGCAACCAAAGGGGACAATCTCATCTGGGCATCATCTGGAGTGATCCTGCGAAGTTACAATGAAATCCCTTCATAAATATGACCTGTAGACTGTGCTCAAGTTTTTCGGGCACCTGTAGCCATCACAGTTGACCAATCATGACCAAAAGGGGATGTCATCATCTAGGCATTATATGGAGTCAACCTAACAGGTTACAATGAAATCCTTCTACAAATATAACCTTTTGCCTATGCTAAAGGTTTTTGGGCTTGGGCACCCATCAAGGCTGAGTGATCACGGTCAAAATGGGACGTTCTCCTCTAGACATTATTTGGAGTCATCCTACCAAGTTACAATGAAATCCCCTCATAAATATGACCTGTAGACTGTGCTAAAGGTTTTCGGGCTTCGGGCACCTTTAGCCGTCATAGTAGCCCAATCATGTCCAAAAGGGGAGGTTCTCATCTAGACATTGTATGAAGTTAACCTACCAAGTTACAATGAAATCCCTTCATAAATATGACCTGTAGACTGTGCTAAAGGTTTTCGGTCTTCGGGCTCGGGCAGCCATCATGGTTGAATGATCGCAACCAAAGGGGACAATCTCATCTGGGCATCATCTGGAGTGATCCTGCGAAGTTACAATGAAATCCCTTCATAAATATGACCTGTAGACTGTGCTCAAGTTTTTCGGGCACCTGTAGCCATCACAGTTGACCAATCATGACCAAAAGGGGATGTCATCATCTAGGCATTATATGGAGTCAACCTAACAGGTTACAATGAAATCCTTCTACAAATATAACCTTTTGCCTATGCTAAAGGTTTTTGGGCTTGGGCACCCATCAAGGCTGAATGATCACGGTCAAAATGGGACGTTCTCCTCTAGACATTATTTGGAGTCATCCTACCAAGTTACAATGAAATCCCTTCATAAATATGACCTGTAGACAGTGCTTAAGGTTTTTGGGCTTCGGGCAGCCATCATGGTTGAATGATCGCAACCAAAGGGGACAATCTCATCTGTGCATCATCTGGAGTGATCCTGCGAAGTTACAATGAAATCCCTTCATAAATATGACCTGTAGACTGTGCTCAAGGTTTTCGGGCTTCGGGCACCTGTAACCATCAAGTTGACCAATCACGACCAAAAGGGGATGTCATCATCTAGGCATTATATGGAGTCAACCTTACAGGTTACAATGAAATCCTTCTATAAATATAACCTTTTGCCTATGCTAAAGGTTTTTGGGCTCGGGCACCCATCAAGGCTGAATGATCATGGCCAAAATGGGACGTTCTCATCTAGACATTATTTGGAGTCATCCTACCAAGTTACAATGAAATCCCCTCATAAATATGACCTGTAGACTGTGCTAAAGGTTTTCGGGCTTCGGGCACCTTTAGCCGTCACAGTAGCCCAATCATGTCCAAAAGGGGACGTTCACATCTACACATTATATGAAGTTAACCTACCAAGTTACAATGAAATTCCTTCATAAATATGACCTGTAGACTGTGCTAAAGGTTTTCGGGCTTCAGGCTCGGGCAGCCATCATGGCTGAATGATCGCAACCATAGGGGACAATCTCATCTGGGCATCATCTGGAGTGATCCTAAGAAGTTACAATGAAATCCCTTCATAAATATGATCTGTAGACTGTGCTCAAGGTTTTCGGGCTTCGGGCACCAGTAGCCATCACAACTGACCAATCACGACCAAAAGGGGATGTCATCATCTAGGCATTACATGGAGTCAAACTAACAGGTTACAATGAAATCCTTCCATAAATATTACCTTTTGCCTATGCTAAAGGTTTTTGGGCTTGGGCACTCATCAAGGCTGCATGATCGCGATCAAAATGGGCCGTTCTCATCTAGACATTATTTGGAGTCATCCTACCAAGTTACAATGAAATCCCTTCATAAATATGACCTCTAGACTGTGCTAAAGGTTTTCGGGCTTTGGGCCCCTGTAGCCGTCACAGTTGCCCAATCACACCCAAAAGGTGACTTTCTCATCTAGACATTGTATGAAGTCAACCCACCAAGTTACAATGAAATTCCTCAATAAATATGACCTTAGACTGTGGTAAAGGTTTTTCGGTTTTGGGCTCGGGCAGTCGTCACGGTTGGCAGATCATGCCCAAATGGGGAAATTCTCATCTAGACATCATAAGGAGTCACCCTACCAAGTTACAATGAAATCCCTCCACATTAAACATGACCTGCAGACTGTACTAAAAGTTTTTGGGTTTCGGGCTTGGGCAGCCATCACGGTTGATAGATCATGCCCAAAAGGGGACGTTCTCATCTAGGCATTATACAGAGGCATCCTACCAAGTTACAATGTAATCCCTTCATAGATACGACCTGTAGACTGTGCTAATGGTTTTCGGGTTTTGGGCTCGGGCAGCCATACCGGTTGCCCGATCGCGACCAAAAGGGGACGTTCTCATCTAGACATGATCCCAAACCTGCATATGAAATTTCGTGACGATCAGACAAGAACTGCGGGGTGTAGCCCGTGCTAAAGGAAAATGTGAACAGACGTCACAGACTCACATCACAGACTCACAGACTAACAGACTTCCGCACGAGTGATGGCAATAGCTTATCTTGACTATGTCAAGTTAAGCTAAAAATATTAAACAACCGTAGTACTCGCACTAACCCTTGAAAATACAAAGATACATATTAATAATATAATCCATCACAAAAATTTCGAAAAATAATTCAAAAGAAAAAATTTTCGAAAAAATTTTGACATGAGCCAAAGTTCCCAAAGGGAACGATGAGCCCAACTGGATCCTAAAAAAGCCTAAGTGTGGACAAAAATTTTAAAACATATCTAAAAATTAATGTTACACTTACGGACAATATTAATGTATCTGGTAATAAGCTGAACCCTACAAAAGACAAGGAATCACTGTCAGAAGTAGCCGTTGTCAATGTAAACAAAAGTCAATAAAAACCGGAAACAAGACTCCAGGCACTGAAAATATGGCCCGAAATCAGTAACCAATTTTAAAACACTATCCGCGATGTAAAACAGAATCTTCCACAGAAGCTGCTGCAGTACATCGGATGGTAGATGCATGACCAAAATGCCTAAGCACCCCTAGGGTGAGGACGTAACCAAGGGATAACAGAATAAACATTCTGTAACTATGCTAAAAACTCCCAAGACATTTCAATAAAAAAATTTCAAAAATTATACCAAAAGTATGGGAGATTAGCAAGGGGGGTATCAAGGAAAGTTAGAGAGGAAACACTGAACAAACAGTGGAGATTTCATAGCAAGAATGAAAACATCAGGCCCATGCTCCGAAATTAGGGAACATGAAATAATTTTACATAAAAATTATAAGTTACAGCCCTGAACACATCCTTCCAATGTTTCTTCCTCTCATCCTCTTATTTCATCCTTGGATCCACCATTTCTTCGTGATTTTGTGTCTGGCATCATTTTAACTGAGATTATAAGCACAGATATCAGTGAGATATTACTGATTGAAGGGCCAAACAAAGAATGAAGACTTTGCGCCAATTTCGGTACTTCTTTGACACTGCGCAGTGGACTAAAGTATGGAGGACCATATAGGACACTGATTTTTTGGATTTTGATGCAAATTTTGGGGATGGGGGGGGGGGGGGGAGGGGAAGATTTGTGTTTGGCCCTGAATTTTTAAAAGTTAGCACCAGCTAAGTCTGGGTCATTGGTACAGTATAAAAATATGGTTAATACATCAAAAATAAACAAAACAGAAAGAGAATTTATGGAGGCTTATTTTGGGGGATAAAATATTTTTAAAGAAATCAGAAATAGGTTTTCCTTAACAGTATTACATGAAATAAAATCTTTGGAAACCACACTGAAGCCTTGAGAGGGTTAAATTAAAGATATTCATACAGGAATTAGAGATATTTTTTCCAAGAAACTAGAAAAAGGTTTGATTAAGGCATCAATAAAATCTTTGAAAGCCATACTGAAGTCTTGAGAGGGTAAAAGACATCCATACAGGAACCAGATAAATGTTTCCAAGAAACCAGAAAAAACATATATATTTGCACAGAATTGAAAGGGTTTAGCATGAAATAAAATTTTTGGACAAAACACTGAAGTCATGAGAGGGTTAAATTAAAGATATTCATACAGACATAAGATCAATTTTTTTCCAACGAACCATAAAACATGTATGTGCACAGAACTCAGAGTGTTGTTTGATCATGGCATCAATAGATTTTTGGGAATCCACATTACAGTCTTGAGAGGGTTAAATTAAAGATATGCATACTGGAATCAGAAAAATGTTTCTATAAAACCAGAAAAAACTAGAAAGTGTTTTAGCACACTAAAACATATATCTCCCCTTCCTTTTGAGGTCAGAGGTCAAGGTCACATGCAGTTCATCAAGGTAGCGGACATGCGGTTTCATGGTGACACATCCACATGTCAAAAAACAAAATTCTGGTCTGGACAATTACTCCCTATTTCAAGTACATAAATTTGACCTTGAGGTCAAGGTCACATGAAGGTCATGATGCTATGTGGTCTCATTGTGATACATCCACGTGTCAATCATCTAAGTCCCAGGTCAAAAAACAAAAAATTTCTGATCTGGCCAATTATTCCCTATTTGAAGTACATAAATTTGACCTTGAGGTCAGAGGTCAAGGTCACGTGCAGTTCATCAAGGTAGCAGACATGCGGTTTCATGGTGACACATCCACATGTCCCAAAAAGAAAATCTGGTCTGGACAATTACTCCCTATTTAAAGTAAATAAATTTGAACTTGAGGTCAAGGCCACATGAAGGTCATAATTACATGTGACATGCGGTCTAATTGCGATACACCCACATGTCAAATATCTAAGTCCTAGGTCAAAAAACAAAAAAGTTCTGGTCTGGATAATTATTCCCTATTTGAAGTACATAAATTTGACCTTAAGGTCAGAGGTCAAGGTCACATGTAGGTCATCGACATAGACGACATGCGGTCTCATGGTGACACATCCACATGTCAAATAACCAAGTCCTAGGACAAAAAGCAAAAAATTCTGGTCTGGACAATTACTCCCTATTTGAAGTAAATAAATTTGACCTTGAGGTCAAGGTCACATGAAGGTCACAAAATGAGGTCTCATGGTGACACATCCACATGTCAAATAACTAAGTCCTAGGTCAAAAAACAAAAAAATTCTGGTCTGGACAATTACTCCCTATTTGAAGTACATAAATTTGACCTTGTGGTCAAGGTCACATGAAGGTCACAATGGTATGCAACACACCGGCTCATGGTGATACATCCACGTGCCAAATATCTAAGGCCTGGCTCAAAAGACAAACAAGTTTTGGTCTGGACAAAGTTTCCTTGAAAAAAGCACAAATCTGACCTTCAGATCAAAGGTCAAGGTCACATGAAGGTTACAATGGTAGGCTACACACCGGCTCATGGTGATACATCTACATGCCAAATATCTAAAGCCTGACTCGAAAAACAAAAACGTTCTGGTTCAGACAGTTTCCCTTAAAAAAGTGCATAAATCGGACCTTCAGGTCAAAGGTCAAGGTCACATGAAGGTCACTATGGTACACTGCACACCGGTTCATGGTGATACATCCACATGCCAAGTATCTAAGGTGTAGGTCAAAAGACAAAAAGTTATGGCCCAGACAAAGTTTGTGTGATGTTTTCCTTAAAAAAAAACATAAATCTGACCTTCAGGTCAAAGGTCAAGGTCACATGAAGGTCACTATGGTACACTGCACACCAGCTCATGGTGATACATCCACATGCCAAGTATCTAATGTGTAGGTGAAAAGACAAAAAAGTTATGGCCCGGACAATGTTTGTATGAGAAGAAGAAAAAGAAGAAGAAGAAGAAGAAGAAGAATATGCACTAAAATAAAATCTTTGGAAAAACAAAATGAAGTCATGAGAGTGTTAAATTAAAGATATTCATACAGGAATCAGATCAATTGTTTTTCCAAGGAACCAAAAAAAAACATATACAGCCTTCAAGGGGTTTGTTTGATCACGGCATCAATAAACTCTTTAGAACCCACACTGCAGTCTTGAGGAGATTAAATTAAAGGCATGCATACAGGAATCAGATAAATGGTTCCAGCATTTAAATGGTTCGTATTCAACATGAAATAAAATCTTTAGAATACAAACTAAGTCACAAATTTTAACAATTTCCTGATTAAAATAACAAGATAACAATGTTCATAGCAGTAACTTTTGTTATTTTAAGAACAATATATCAATCAAGATCTCAGTGAATGAACATTTTCCTCCAGGAAAAACTACTGCAAAACTGTTGACTCATCATGTTTTCAATACCCTCTACTAGGCAATTTGATTGAACTGGTGGCAATTTGTTTAACCAATCCTTTCTCCCGGTCCTAAGGATGCTTCATACCAAATAACAGTTCTCTGTTCCTTGTGGTTTGGGATATATGGGCTTTTGAATTTTTTTCTGTTCTAAGCCCTGGGGTTATCACAGGGCTGTGAAATTTTTTTTAGGCATCAATCAATTACTTAGGACCCACTTAAACTACATGCCAAATTTGGTTGAAGTTGGCCCACCGGTTCTTGAAATAGAAATTTGGGGCAGAGCCCAAAATGGATATGCCCCCACAGAGAGCCCAGATATTGACCTACCAACTTCCCTTGAACAAACTTTAATCTTCTTTACCAAAGGATGTTTAATACCAAATATCAGGGCATTTCCTCTGGTGGTTAGTGAGAAGATTTTTAAAGGTTCTTAAGCTTTTGGGACATAAACAAGAGCCTGATTATGGCAGCAGTTTCATTTGAACAAAATAGAAAGGGCATACTCCATAGATGGTCTGTGCAATTTTTGTTTAAATTTGGCATAGTGGCGGTGGAGAAGATCTCAAGTTTGCAAAAAGTTAATGGACGCAGGACGCCAGATAAAAGTGATGGCAATAGCTCGCACTGACTTACAGTCAGGTGAGCTAAAAATGAAAGTGTCACTGTAGCTTTACTGTGTGTTGTGTTTGATGAAAAGGATAATGTTCAATGTTTATGAAAGGATTATGAAATAAGGCAAGAATTGTGATAATTGAGACCATGTTAATTTCTGTTCCTTACATGCTATATTTTCAATAAGAATAATTTGAGGTGCAGACTATACTAAAGAACTGAGGCCTGGGTTGATGTGGCTCTCACAGTTAACGCATGACAACCAAAGTTACCAAGTTACAGTAAAATCATTCCAAAATGAGTCATCCTACCAAGTTACAATGAAATACTTTCATAAATATGACTCGTAGACTTTGCTGAAGGAATCTGGGTCATGTGTCGGTCTGGTGGTCACAGCTGACCGACCATGACCAAAATAGGATATTCTCATCTAGATATCATACCGCATTATAATACCAAGTTACAATGAAATCCCATCATAAAAACCTGTAGACACTGCTAATGGAATCTAGGTCACATGACCAGGTGGTGATAACCACTGACCAATCATGACCAAAATATGACAGTCTTGTCTAGACACCATACCGAGTCATCCTTCCAAGTTACAAAGAAATTGCTTCATAAATATGAACTGTAGACTGTGCTAAACAAATCTAGGTCACATGCTTGTGTGGCCATCACAGTTGACCGATCATGGCCAAAATAGAACGTTCTCATCTAGACATTATACCAAGTCATCCTACCAATTTACAATGAAATCCTTTCATAAATGCAACCTATAGACTGTGCTAAGTGAATCTAGGTAATGTGCCCCTGCGACCATCATGGATGACTCAACCTGACCAAAGTAAGACATTCTCATCTAAACATTTCCAGAGTCACCCTACCAAGTCATTATGAAATCCCTTCATAAATATGACGTGTAGACTGTGCTAAAGGTTTTCAGGTTTGGGGCCTATGCAGCCATCACTGTTGACCAATCGCGACAAAAATGGGACATTCTCATTTAGACATGACCTCAGACCTGCATATGAAATTTTGTGATGATCGGACAAGAACTACGGGGTGTAGCCTGTGCTAAAGAAAATGTTGACAGACTAACAGACTCACAGACATCAGCACATGTGATGGCAATAGCTTATCTTTACTTTGTCAAGTCAAGCTATTTATTTATTATTTATTTATTGGGGTTTAAGGTCACATGCTTATGCACAATGGCTGATCGTGACAGTTTTACAGGTGGATGAAGCTGGAGTACCCGGAGAGAACCGTCGAGCAACGACGAGCAACTGTCAGCTCAACATTCTAACTCCGTTCAAGCTCCGCTCAAGCTGGGTTACAGTGGTTGAAGACATGTGCACCATCGACATACAGTATGCCTCAGTGCATGGCGTCATTGTGCCCCCACATAGGCAAACAGGATAAAGTGCCTTGCCCAAGGACACAACGCGGGCCGTCTCGGACGGGGATCGAACTCAGGAGCTCTAGCATAGAAGTCCAACAGTCTACCACTGAGCCACCGCACTCCCATCAAGTTAAGCTAAAAATCAAAGATGGCTGCCATGGCAACCATATTGGATATGGTAGAAAACTGATTATCGAAAGGAACCTTTCTCTAACCACCACTAATCCATCACAAAAAAAATAGGATCTATGGTGCATTTCATTTTCAAGTTGTTGCACAGGCACGCAAAAATTACAAATGAAATTGTCAACTGGAGAAACAGAATTTACTGCCACCAGTAAATTCAAGTCTGTGTGAAAGAGAATTTATGGAGGCTTATTTTCAGGAGTAAAACATTTTTCAAACAAATCAGAAATGGATTTTTGTTAAGAGTATTTACAGGTATTCATAAAGGAATCAGAACAATTTTTCTAAGAAATCAGAAAAGGCATATATGTACACAGCATTTAAAGCGTTCGATCAAGAAATCAGAAATGGACATTACTAGTTCTGCCACTTATTTGAATGAAGCCATACATGTATATTCTTCAGATTTGCATTCTAGTTTTTATAAAATGCAATTCCTTACAGTTCTGAAAAATATGCACTTAATGACCTCTCTTGACCACACTGAGGGGGACCATATTTTGAACCTCCAGCAAGTTCAACTCATTCGACGTAGGTCCGATGTCCATAAGTCATACCAAGCCTGAAGTATGAGCATAAACCACTTTAAAAATATTGGCTCTGCCATCTCCGGATCTGCCATATAGATGAGAACAAATATTCATATTAGCTAAAAATGTTAAGGTACAAAGTACCTTTGGATAATATATTGCAAGTGAAATAAATTCAGTGATGCTGGAATATTGACGTCAAAAGGTCTTAAAGGCCCCCCAAGAGCCTATCTGAAAGCTTATTGGCATTTGCAAAATACCAAGGTCCCATCGATGCCCATGTGTGTTTTGAGCAACATTGAGAGAATGGAAAGGGTTAAGATTACTCTCACGCATTAAATAAAATTTTTGGGACCCATATTAAGACCTAAAGAGGATTAAAATACTCCGCTTCAAATACTCCATTGTAACCCTTCAAAAAATGACCTCATTCCAATGAGGGGTCACAAGCTATGTTTTTTTTCAAGCAAAATAATGAAAATTGAATGGGAATTTCTGTGAATAACCCTGTCCAGTTTTTCTCCGTTATGTTGAGTAAAGAGTTATGAATGCTTTATTGAGAGGGTTAAAAGCAAGCCATTTAAAAAGTACACATCGTCACCGTGCCTCTTTGCAGGCAATCAGGATTATGTGCCTTGCCAAGGACACAACGCAGATACACCTGGTGGTGTGGGAACCGTGACCCTTTTCAATTTAAAGTCCAACGCCGTAACCTCATCACCATCACACGCCTGTCTGATCCATTTAAAAGACCTTAAATGCATCTCGGATCCTAAACAAGGCATATGGGAAATAGGAAGATGGTTGGATTTTAAGAATGGCTGTTGTAAACAGAGGGGCAATGTGACAGAAAACCTACGAAACGTTCGGCTGTCTTGAGTTAAATGAAAATATTTGGACCCACATTGAAGTCATTAAGAGAGTAAATGAAAGTGTCAATGACACTGTAGCTCAACTTGACAAACTTGAACTTGGTAAGTTATAAATGAAATGGCAAAATTGAAGATCATTGGGACCAATGTCAGTTTTTTTGCCAGTGGCAACATTTTTTGACAGAAACCGAAGAAAATCGATAGCTCCCATCTAGAGGTCACCATAAATAAGCATACCAGGTTTCAAAGCAATCTAATCATAAATGAGCCCTATAGGGTGAGCCAAAGGGAAATATTGTGGTCTGACTAAACTAAGTTCTAAGAATGTTGGCCGCGGCAACATTTTTTGACAGAAATTGCAGAAAATCGATAGCTCCCATCTAGAGGTCACCCCAAACAAGCATGCCAGGTTTCAAAGCAATCCGATCATAAATGTACCCTGTACGGTGTGCCAAAGGGAAATATCGAGTCTTCTGACTAAACCAAGTTCTAAGAACGTTGGCCGCGGCAACATTTTTTGATGGAAATTGAAGAAAAGTTAAAAAATTTATAGTAATTTATATATTTTTTATACTTACCAATGACCCAGACATAGCTGGTGCTAACTCTTAAAATATAGGGCCAAACACAAATTTTGCCCCCCAATCCCCAAAATTTGCATCTAAAACTAAAGAAAACATGTCCTGAAAGGCCCTCCACACTTCGCCCCTACTGCGCATGCGCAGTGTCAAGGACGTTCCGAAATTGGCGCCATTTATCATTCTAATAACCAGTGCCTGGTAAGCGCTATGTACTCAGCGGGGAGGCAAGAGTTCCCAACTCCTGGGAGGGCCATCCCCGTCTGGGTCATTGGTAAGTATAAAAAATATATAAATTACTATAAATTTTTTAACATTTTTATACTGTACCAATGACCCAGACATAGCTGAATAGTAAAAAGGCTGGAGGGCCAAGGACATAGAGCAAAATGGAATACGCTCAATAAAATAAAATAGAGTCATCCCCTGTAGGGAAAAGAAGTAATAGGCCTTACATGTATCTTTCTTATTTATGATAAATTAGAAAGATACAACACCTTCCAAAAATTGAGCTTCATACATCCATTTATTCTATTAATATCCAATAATCCTTATACTAATAATTTTTAAAGTAAGCCAATAATAAAGTAAGTCTAGAGAATAGAGACTCTTATACTCCTAAAAGTGTGTGAGAATTGCATAATCATGTCCGTTGACATATGCAATATTCAAAAGCTATACTTTAAAAACTAAGACTTGAATGAATTTTATAAACTTAAACTTCTCACTAAACAACCATCCCAATAACAGCTCAGAATTACTAACTCCGGAGGAGGTATCCCCTTGTTTTCATAGTAAAAACAGGTGACCCAAGGGAACACCCTCCCCCCCCCCCCCCCCCTTTTTCTTGCCCTGGGTCAAATAGCCCAGAGCGAAGAGGGCAGCCGAACGGAGACACTGCCGAAACAGACAGCCTACCTAGCTATAGTAGCAACTGTTAAGTGAATGACATTCTGAGCAGTAGATAATAGACCTAACAATAGAGGCCTCCAGAAATGGACTCGATATTTCTGAGATAAAATTCATGAATGGATGGCTGAGCGCAATGAGCAGCCTTCAAAAATCTATAATAGCAACACTATTAATGTAAGCCCAAGAAGTAGAAGAACTCTTACTTCATGAGCCGAAATCTTAAGCACAACTGCTAAGCCAATGATATACCATAAGCAGTACGCTAGTTAATAGAATCCATTAACAAAAAAATGGAGCGTAACGTCCTTCTACTAGACATCAAAGACAGAAGAAGCTTACGCCCTTGTAATAAACAGATATCTGTTTATAAATACATAAACTGTACCCGGAAAGAGTAAAGGCCTATGCCCATACGAAGACGGAAGGACCTTAAAATAATAGGTTCCGGATAATAGGAGCCTAACTCTTATGCAACAATCCAACCTAAATAGTAACGGAAGTATTGATTCCGAAACTATGAAAGTGAAAATCATCCATCGATAGTGCATGAAACTCACTGACTCTACAGAAAAGAGAAACCAACAGAATTACTGTCTAAAAGGTCAGAATTTGAAAACTACTGTTTCCAGAGGCTCAAATGATTACTTAGCTAAATAAGAACCGAAGTTAAAATCCGTATAGGAATTTAATCTAAAGATTCTAAGTCTATTTATCAAAAAGTTACTAACTGACTTAGATAAAGAGACAAAAGACTCAATTGTAAACTATCGTAGAGTGCATAGGTATGAGGTAACATAAACCTATAACCTAAATAACAACAGGCTGCAGTAGATCTTGTGAAACAAGTATACTAAAAAATAGCAATAAGTAGTATGGAGGGATCAACCATATGAACATAATGATCCCTACACCACGACGGAAGAGCCTCCACTTTAGTCGCATAGAATAGCGAAGAAGAGGATCTCCTATAATAAGAAATCGCGTCCAAAGCTCGTCCAGTACAGTGCTTACAATGCAATACGGACCACACAACGGAATACATGAAGGTTGCGACCTTGCTGGTTGTGATAAAGATGACACGATTTACCCAGTGAAAAAAGATCCTCACATAGAGGAAGATTTCACGTTAAGATCCACAGTAGACAAGAGAGTAAATTACTCATGATCTCTGTGAAGATAGAGATGCTATCAACAGAAATGTATTGTGGTTGTTTATCTTAGCAATACCTGCTAAAACAACAGCGCCGGAGGATACGCGTATCCTATCATTCCGTCCTATAGATCAATAGAGCGTTAACAGTATTAGCTCAGATATCTGGACAAGCCAACACATACGTCTGCAATTGATTAGCAAGCTGTGTCATAAATAAAACATCATTGGGCGCTCCCATAGATAGCAAATCTGATTGAATACTTGTTTGTTGAGAGTCCATTCTGACAGCAACAAGCGACCCGTAAGAGAACGGGAGTGCCATAAAACAATCAGACGACCCAGAATATGACGGACCAAAACTGAACTTGGTGTACTATAACCAACAGACGGATTCTTTCCATTAAATTGAATAACGGAAACGAAAGAGTGCCTCCCTGGTTCCGGAGATACGCCACTACTGTCGAATTAAAGGACAGGAATTTGGGCATGCGTTTCTGAATAATGTTCATGCAATGACATAAAGCAAGCCTAAAAAACATTATTCCGCGGAAGTTAAACTGATAGCTAAAAGACTGCGGAACCCAAAGACGCTGGCACTTCGAATCCGTAGGGATCAGTATATATCCCAATCTGTTTGACTGGCAACCGTCATAACAGCCACACTCGGGTCCGGCAACTGCGGCGGTACTCTCTGAGTCAACCACCGAATGTTTGCCCCAGTCTGAATCTCTTGTAACACTAGATAGACAAGAGAATGTATAATTCAAGCAATTCATGGATTGCCGGAAAGTTGCCGTCGAAGAGAAGCTCCTCCGAGAACGAAGCGACTCTGAGAGAGTTCTTAACCTACTATCCACGCGTGGATGTAGCTAGGGCTGCATCACGTCTAACCAACTCCAATCAGCCACTGAAGGGCGGAGTTATACGTGAACAAACAACTGCCCTCAAAAGAAATTACATTGAGAATAATATCCCGTAAATCTTTTCTTGAAGACGTAATGATAACGCCTCAGTAAGGCGGATTACGTATAATAAAGCGTCTAAGTTAAGTCTACTATACATAATGTCGTTCCCAACATTGAAATTGGAAAAGACATAAACGGCGAAAAAGAATATATGCAGTCTTTAATCACACCGTCTAGACGCATATGAACTCTCGGTATGCCCTGCTCTGCCAAAATAAACTATATGTAAAAAAGATAAAATGGCAGAAATGAGCCACGCGGACAAGAAACTAAACTATCATGCTTAGTAGCAGGCTTGTATATATATATAAATATATAGCGTCGAAAAATAAAACACATGTTGTAATGACAATATTGGACTGCGTCGGTAAGTCAGGGACCAAGTCCCTGTACCGATCGAAAAATCCGAGTCCAATGACGCTATAAGTCTCTTATCCAAGATCGCAGCAATGAAGTCCGAAAAATAATGACTGGAAGAAATGCCAGAAGATATGAAAGGCATCTTCCGATACTACTAAAGGGAAAACTCGAAATCTTTCGAATCCCTTTCGCCATCCTGTCGGACCCTATAAAGCGTTCGGTCGTCCGTAGCTTGTTGCAACCGCGGACAGCACCGACCCAGCGCCGTCGGATAATTCCTGATTCGACCGAGAAACTGTCAATTGCTGGAATGCTGCGAAACAACTGTGCTAACTCGGATAGCACGTCCGTCACTGAGGCCTGAGGAGCAGCGGTCTTACGATGCATTGCCGCAGGAAGCTCCGAGATCGTTACCCCGTGCATACTTCCAATATGCGAGCGAACGGAGTGTATAGGCCTCGTGTCCCTTGGCTACCGGATGGCGCGACCTATTCGCTGTGGAATCACTGAATGCCGAAACTGATCGGATACTCGAGGTCACGTAGCCAATGTGCGGTCGTGTGCCCTGCTGTGAGGATGAGGAAGCATTAAAGACAGTCTCTCGGACTGTCAATATAACGGAGCATCCCGAGCAACGGACATATGCTCCGAATGTAAAATATCTGAACCACAACATGCGGTCCCCTATGTTGTTGGCTTCCTCCGATCTGTCCTCAATCTGCCGTCACTGGGTGAGTACTAAAGTAATTAAAGTGCTCGCATCACCCACATCTCCTTCCTAGACCGCAACGGACGAACCCGGCAGCCGAACCATTCGATGAATGTACGCTACACCGGGTGAGCTAGCGAATGTCACTCCGTAAGCGATAGACATATTCCATGAGCACTTATTGCCGCTAACTCTTCATTAACTATGACGACAGAGGCACACTTTTGAAAGACATCTCCATAACTCTTCGAACAAGAAACCAGAAATGCTTGGATAGCAAGCATAAAATAATAATATATATAGCGTCGTTCAATAATTCGAAAGTTTGTGTGACATTATTGGACTATGTCGGAACTGAGGGACGATGTCCCTGAACCGAACCAAAAATTTCTAAGTCCACCGACGCTATCAGTTTCTTATCCGGCATCGCAGCATATGTTGTTCCGAAAGGGAAAGCTTGAAATCCTCCGAATCCCTTTCGGTATCCCGTCGGACCGGATGAAACTTTCGGACGTCCGTACCCGCTTCCGCGGAGCGTCCCGACCCAGCATCGTCGGATAAAATATATGCGACAGATTCAGTTGATGCTGGGATGCTGCGATAAACTGTGCTATTAAGGAAAGCACGTCCGTTCCCGAGGCCTGTGCAGTAGCGGACTTACGATGCATTGCCGCTGGAAGCTCCGTGTACGTTGACTCCCGCACACTTCCTATGCGAACGTCCGGAGTCTGCAGGCCTCGAGTCCCCGGCTACCGACCCAGCGCTGTCGGATAATTCTCGATCCGACACCGCTTCTGTCGGCTGCTGGGATGCTGCGATAAGCTGTGCTATGTGCACAAGAATGTCCGGCGTCGAGACCTGCGGAGGCGCAGTCTATCGCTGCTTCGCCGAGGGCAGCTCCGCATCAGATGGCTCCCGCATACTTTTCCTATGCGAACGTCCGGAGTCCATCGGTCTCGAATCCCTGGCTGCCGGATGGTGTGACCTGGTCGCCGAAGAATCCTTGAACGGCGAAGCTGGTAATATATCGGCGGTCACGCAGCCAAGGTGCGGTCGTGTGCGCTGACGAGAAGAGGAAGCCTTAGCAGTCTCAGCGGACTGCCTATACAACGGAGCGTCCCGAGCGACGGACGTATGCTCCGCTAGCGACACATTTGTACCACAACATCTGGGGCCAGATGTTGTTGAACGAGAGAGGGGCCTCTCTCGCTTGCCGTCCGGATGGACCGGAACGAGCTATGAACCGGACTAAAAGGCTTCCTCCGTTCTCCCTCCGATCCGCCGTCACTGGGTGTGCATTAAGTTAATTTTATAGTGCTCGCATCACCCCAAAATTCCTTCTAGACCGCAACGGACGAACCCGGCTGCCGAACCATTCGGTGAATGGACGCTACACCGGGCGAGCTAGCGGACGTCAAAGGCCGTCGAACCTACTAGGGTCCTCTTAGGCAATTGGCGTATTACATGAGCACTTTTCCGCTAGCCCTTCATTAATTGTGACGACGGAGGCACACTGTTGGAAGACATCACAGATATATCACCCTAATCTTGATCGTCTGAAATAGAAATTGATAAAGTAGAGTGACCCTGCGGGGAAAGGACCGGAGTGTCCAAATCCCCAACAACATACCGTGACATACGCTTCCCATATTGTCATCGAAATCATACGATACAGAACAGGAGTTAATGCGAGTACACTGACCACATATAGAATGATAATAAGGTCAGAGGAAGACTTCCTCTTAAAACAATTGATCAATATCCTTTCAATGTGAAAAGAAAACAAGTCCTGGTACTCGCACTAACCCCTGGCAATCAAAATACATAATAATAATATGATCCATTAATATAGAAAAAATAATTGAAATCAAAATATTTTGAAAAAATATTTTTTCAGAACAGCCCAAGTTTCTGAAAAGTAACGTTGAGCCCCAATGGATCCCAAGCCTAAGTGTGGACAAAAATTTTAAAAATATTTTAAACAATTTATTCAACACTTACGAACAATAATAATGTATCTAGTTATGATTAAAATAACATAAAGATATTATTATTTAGAAATCCCCCCCTCACACAGAGGGCTGTTGTAAATGTAAACAATGAGTGTAAAAACACTAAAATAAGACTCCAGGCACCCAGGCCCGAAATCAGTTACCAAAAATACACCATCTGATGCAAAACAGAGACTTCCAGGGAAGAAACATCAGATGGTAGATGCAGAACACAACGCCTAACCACCCGTAGGTGAAGACGTAAACATGGGGAAAGAACAGAATTCATTCTGTTATTCAGCTAAAACTCCCAAGAAATTTTAGTAATAATAATTACAGAAACTATGCCAAAAGCATGGGAGAATAGCAAGGGGGAACTTAAAGGACAGGGAGAGAGGAAAAACACTTGAAAAAACAGTGTAACTAAATAATCAGAATGACAACAAAATGGCTGCTGCCTTGAAAATAGGTAACTTAACATAATTTCATTAAAAAAATTTTAAGTTACAGCCCTGATAATATTCTGTCACACATTCTTTTCCTCTCCTCCTTTTCTATCCTCCTTAGAATCACCATTTCACTAATATTTATGTGTCTGGCATCATTTAAACTGAGATTTAAAAGCACAAAGATCAGTCAGATGTTAACTGATGAAGGGCCAAACTTAGAATGATGAATGGCGCCAATTTCGGAACGTCCTTGACACTGCGCATGCGCAGTAGGGGCGAAGTGTGGAGGGCCTTTCAGGACATGTTTTCTTTAGTTTTAGATGCAAATTTTGGGGATTGGGGGGCAAAATTTGTGTTTGGCCCTATATTTTAAGAGTTAGCACCAGCTATGTCTGGGTCATTGGTACAGTATAAAAATATGATAGGTCCCATCTAGAGGTCTCCCCAAACAAGCATACCAGGTTTCAAAGCAATCAAATCATAAATGTGCCCTGTAGGGTGTGCCAAAGGGAAATATTGTGGTCTGACTAAACTGAGTTCTAAAAACGTTGGCCGCGGCAACATCTTTTGATGGAAATTGAAGAAAATCGATAGCTCCCATCTAAATGTCACCCCAAACAAGCATGCCAGGTTTCAAAGCAATCCGATCATAAATGTACCCTGTAGGGTGTGCCAAAGGGAAATATTGAGTCTTCTAACTAAACTAAGTTCTAAGAACGTTGGCCGCGGCAACATTTTTTGACAGAAATTGAAGAAAATCGATAGCTCCCATCTAGAGGTCTCCCCAAACAAGCATACCAGGTTTCAAAGCAAACTGATCATAAATGGGCCCTGTAGGGTGTGCCAAAGGGAAATATTGAGGTCTGACTGAACTAAGTTCTACAAACGTTGGCCGTGGCAACATTTTTTGCCGGAAATTGAAGAAAATCGATAGCTCCCATCTAGAGGTCACCCTAAATAAGCATACCAGGTTTCAAAGCAATCAAATCATAAATGTGTCCTGTAGGGTGTGCCAAAGGGAAATATTGTGGTTTGACTAAACTAAGTTCTAAGAACGTTGGCCGCGGCAACATTTTTTGACAGAAATTGAAGAAAATCGATAGCTCCCATCTAGAGGTCACCCCAAACTAGCATGCCAGGTTTCAAAGCAATCCAATCATAAATGTACCCTGTAGGGTGTGCCAAAGGGAAATATTGAGTCTTCTGACTAAACTAAGTTCTAAGAACGTTGCCCGCGGCAACATTTTTTGACAGAAATTGAGGAAAGTTAAAAAATTTATAGTAATTTATATATTTTTTATACTTACCAATGACCCAGACTTAGCTGGTGCTAACTCTAACAAAACCAGGGCCAAACACAAATTTTGCCCCCCAATCCCCAAAATTTGCATCCAAAACAAAAAGAAATCATGTCCTAAAGGACCTCCATACTACGCCTCTACTGCGCATGCGCAGTGACGCAGTCGTCCCGAAATTGGCGCCAATTATCATTCTTACTGGCAGTGCCTGGTCAGCACTATGTACTCAGCGGGGAGGCAAGAGTTCCCAACTCCAGGGAGGGCCATCCCCGTCTGGGTCATTGGTAAGTATAAAAAATATATAAATTACTATAAATTTTTTAACATTTTTATACTGTACCAATGACCCAGACTTAGCTGAATAGTAAACAGGCTGGAGGGCCTAGGACATAGAGGAAAATCCAATAAGCTCAACTATATAGTAAAGAGGTAACCCCTTAAGGAGAACAGGAGTATTAGGCTTTACATGTATCTTTCTTATTTAATATTAAATTAGAAAGATACACTACCCTTAATAATTGAGCACAAAAACATTCATGTTCTCTATTAACATCCAGTATAACCCTTATACTAATTATTTTTAAAGCAAGCCAATAAATAAAGTAGTCCAGAGAATTGAGACTCTTTATAGTCATTTAAAAGTGTCCGAGTATTGTATATTAAAGCCCGTTTGACACTTGACATATACAAATGCTTCACACCGAGCTACACTTTAAAAATAAGACATGAATGAATTTAAACATTAATATTACACTTTAAAACCATCCCGGAAGCGACTCAGAAATACTGACTTGGAGGAGGCATTCCCTTGCTTTTCACTATAAAGCAGGTGACCTAAGGGAACACCCGCCCCCCCCCCCCCCCCCCCCTTCCCCTTGCCCTGGGTCAAATAGCCCAGAGCGAAGAGGGCAGCCGGACGGAGTCACTGCCGGAACAGAAAGCCTGCATAACTATAGTTGCAACTGTTTAGTGGACGACATTCTGAGCAACAGATAACGGACCTAAACAATGCAGGTCTCCAGAAATGGACTCAATATTTCTGAGATAAAAATTCGTAAATGTGGATGGCTGAGACCAATAAGCAGCCTTCATTAAATCTGTAATAGCAACACTATTAGCATAAGCCCAGGAAGTAGAAAGAGCTCTTACTTCATGAGCAGAAATCTTAAGCACAGACTGCTGAGAAGAAGAAAAATCTTCATAAGCAGTACGGATAGTTAACTGAATCCATCTAGCAATAGAATGGACTGAAATGTCCTTTCTATTAGGCATCAAAGACAGAAAGAAACGTTTCCGTCCCTTTCTGATAAACTGAGATCTCTGTTTATAGATACGTAGTGCTCTAACAGGACAGAGTAAAGGCCTACGCCCGTCTGAAGACGGAAGAGCCTTAATAACAATAGGTTCCGGATATTTATTAGGAGCCTGATTCTTAGCTAAAAAACCCACATTAGCAGTGAAGGTGATAGTGTTCCCAACACTACGATAATGAGAATCATCCACCGATAGTACATGAAGCTCACTAACTCTTCTGGCAGAAGAGAAGCTAAGAGAAAAGCTGTCTTATAAGATAAGAATTTGAAATCTACTGTCCCAAGAGGTTCAAATGGCTTTTCCTTCAATTTAAGGAGAACCCAAGCTAAATTCCACTTAGGAATTAATCTAAGAGTTCTGGGTCTATTTATCGAAAAGTTTCTAACCAACTTCGATAAAGAGACATTAGATCCAATTTGTAAACTATCATGATGTGCATAGGTATCAGATAACATAGATCTATAACCCTTTATAGTAACAGGCTGCAGTTTGATTTCGTCAAACAAGTATACTAGAAAGTTTGCAATGTCTGGTATAGAGGGATCAAATATATCTACAGAATGATCCCTACACCAACGACGAAAAACCTTCCACTTAGCCACATAGCTTAGCGAAGAGGAGGTCCTCCTACAGTTAGAAATCGCGTCCACTGCTCGTCCTGTAAAGTGCTTGCCATGCAAGAAGGACCGCACAACGGAAAAACGTGAAGGTTGAGACCTTGTGGGTTGTGATGGAGTTGGCGCGATTTCCCCTGCGAAAGAAGATCCTCTCGTGGAGGAAGCTTCCGCGGTAGGTCCCACAACAGACACCTGAGTAGATTTATCCACGGTCTCTGTGGCGACAGAGATGCTACCAACAGAATCGTGCATTGAGATTGTTTTATCTTTAGCAATACTTGTTGAATTAACGGCGCTGGAGGATACGCATATCCCATCATTCCGTCCCAAGGGATCGACAGAGCGTCTACTGCAAATGCTCTTGGAGACACGTACGTCTGCAACCGATTGTTGAGATGTGTCGCAAATAAGTCTATCATTGGCCGTTCCCATTGGTAGCAAATCTGATTGAATACTTGTTTGTTGAGAGTCCACTCCGACGGCAACAAACGACCCTTTCGTGAAAGGGAGCCTGCTAGCACATTCAGACGACCCGGTATGTGACGGACCGAAAGAAGAACGTGATGTTCTAACGCAAACAGAAGGATTCTTTCCGTTAGATTGAACAACGGAACTGAATGAGTGCCTCCCTGATTCCGTATATACGCCACTACTGTCGTATTGTCGGATAGGATTTGGACATGAGCATCGTGAATAATGTCCATCCAGTGACGTAACGCAAGCCAAATTGACATCATTCCCTTGATGTTTATGTGCTTGCACAGGAATTGCGGATCCCAAAGACCCTGGCATCTCGAATCCGTTGGGATTAATGATGCACCCCAACCTGTTTGACTGGCATCCGTCATAACGGTAAAACTCGGATCCGGCAACTGCAGCGGAACTCCTTGAGTTAACCACTGAATGTTTGCCCAAGTCTGAATCTCTTGTTTCACTTGATCTGACAAGAGAACGTCTACATCGAGCGAATGAATTTTCACACTCCAATTCTGAGTCAGGAAAATTTGAAGAGGACGTGTGCGTAGCCGCCCCATCGGAATGAGATCCGCGGCGGCTCCGCACAGACCTATCAGTCTCATAAATTCTCTCGCCGAGACTTTGTCTGCGTGCAGACAATAGCGAGCGTAACAACTGACTAATTTCGCTCTGGTTAACGGCAGACGAACGAGATTGTTGTGCGTCTCGAAGCTCATTCCCAGATGAGTGAATGACTTGGACGGCACCAGATCCGACTTCTCCTCGTTTACTATAAAACCGAGACGTCGGAGCAATAGAAGAAGATTCTGAACATCGTTCTGAAGCGTTAACTCGTTGCCGTACCTCTGAAGAATGTCGTCCAGGTAGGCCGACGTTACCGCAGACGAATGAGCTCGGAAGTAGATCATTACCGAGTTCATTACCCGAGTGAAAGCCCAGGGTGCTAGATTCAATCCGAAGCACATCGCCCGGAATTGATACACCACTCCAAGGACTGCGAAGCGTAGATACTTTCGGAATGTCGGATGTACCATGACGTTAAAGTACGCATCTCTGAGATCTATGCTCGTTGCATAATCGTTCACCCGAATACTCGCTCTGACCGATCGAATCGTCTCCATATAAAACTTCGGAGCGACGATCAGCTTGTTTATCCAGCTCAAATCTATGACTGGACGGAACGAGCCGTCTGGTTTCGGAACCAGAAACAGATGGCTGTAGAATCCCAGAGATTCCTGGTTTTCTACGACCTCTACCGCGTTCTTCATTAAAAGAGACTGCACCTCTGATAACAGAGCGTCTCTTTTCTGTGGATTTGACGGAAGATGAGTCCACTTTGGACTTCGAGTTAATGGAGGCTTTCGTTTGAAGGATATCTTCAGACCTTCCGAAGTCACTCCTCTCACCCAAGGGTCGTCCGTAATCGACGCCCACTCTTGTGAAAAACTCGACAACCTTCCGCCAACCGGAACGCGATAGAGGTTTAAGCCATCACCTCCTGGACCTGCGAGGCCTGCGGTAGGAGAAACCACGTCTTCCACGACCCGCACCTCGCCTCGTCGACCTCGGGGCGTCCGACCGATTGTCCCGGCCTGAAGGACGTCCCGAACGAGAGTCGCTATCCTGACGGTCTCTCGAATAAGACCAAGAGGACGCACCGGAACCTCTATAGGAACCTCTCTTGGGCGCATTAGACCCAGAAGTGCCTGTCTTATTCGTGTCTGCTGTATCCGACTTCTTAGGAGCCGATCTGAACAACAGAGAATCATTAGCTTTCGTTTTAATTTTATCATAAATAGCGGAAAGCTTGCCGTCAAAGAGAAGTTCTCCTGAGACCGAAGCGACTCTAAGAGAGTTCTTCACCTTAGAATCCACTAGTGTGGATGTAGCTAGGGCTGCGTCACGTCTAACCAACTCCAGATTTGCCACTGAAAGGGCGGAGTTACACGTGGAATAAGCTACTGCCCTTGAAAGAAGTCTTAAAGAGGATTGTATATCCTGAAACTCTTCCCCTTGAAGGCGCAGTGATAACGCCTTAGTAAGGTGATCTGCGTAAGATAAGGCATCTAAATTGGCTCTGTTAGACGCAATAGCTGTTTCCAACACCGCGGTTGGAATAGAAGATGACGACGGTAATGATAGCTCTAAGTCTTCCGCCTCGTCGTCCATACGCAGAGGAACTCTCGGTATACCCTGTCCTGCCGTATCGAATTTATTCCTTGCATTAATGAAAGGCAGGTTGAGAGTATTAGCGGACAAGAAACCTGCTTTCCCCATACTGGAAGCAAGTTTAAATATAGCGTCGTTCAATAATTCAAATGTTCTAGCAACATTATTGGACTGCGACAGAAACTCGGGAGCGATGTCCCTGAACCGCTCAAAAAATTCAGAGTCCAATGACGCTATAATTCTCTTGTCCGGAAACGCAGCAGTCTGGCCCGACGGAACAACTTGAGGGAGAAAGTGCCGGATGAAGTCCACGGCAGCTTTATGTTGTTCCGAAAGGGATAGCTCCAAGTCATCTGTATCCCTTTCACCATCCGGTCGGACCTCATGATGTTCCCGGTCATCCGCCCCCGATGCTTCGGTGGAGCGTACTGACCCAGCGCCGTCGGATAATTCTCGATCCGACACCGTTTCTGTCGGCTGCTGGGATGCTGCGATAAGCTGTGCTATCTGCACAAGAATGTCCGGCGTCGAGACCTGCGGAGGCGCAGTCTTTCGCTGCTTCGCCGAGGGCAGCTCCGCATCAGATGGCTCCCGCATACTTTTCCTATGCGAACGTCCAGAGTCCATCGGTCTCGAATCCCTGGCTGCCGGATGGTGTGACCTGGTCGCCGAAGAATCCTTCATCGGCGAAGCTGGTAATATATCGGCGGTCACGCAGCCAAGGTGCGGTCGTGTGCGCTGACGAGAAGAGGAAGCCTTAACAGTCTCTGCGGACTGCTTATACAACGGAGCGTCCCGAGCGACGGACGTATGCTCCGCTAAAGACACATTTTGTACCACAACATCTGGTCCCAGATGTTGTTGTACGAGAGAGGGACCTCTCTCGCTCGCGGCCCGGCTGGACCTGGACGAGCTAGGAACCGGACTAAAAGGCTTCCTCCGTTCTCCCTTACTATCCGCCGTCACTGGGTGTGCATCTATTATGTTTATAGTGCTCGCATCACCCAAAATTTCCTCTTGGACCGCATCGGACGAACCCGGCTGCCGAACCATTCGGTGAATGGACGCTACACCGGGCGAGCTAGCGGACGACATTTGTCTAATCTCCATGAGCACTTTTGCCGCTAGCTCTGAATTCATTTGTGACGACGGACGCACACTTGAAGATGATAACATGGAAACATCACCCTGTTCTGGTTCCTCTGAAATAGAAACTGAGAGAGTAGAGTGACCTTGCGGAGAAAGAGCCGGCATCGCTCTTTCTCCAGAAACAACATATCGTGACACACGTTTCCAATGTTTCTCATCCCAATGTTCACATATAGGACAGGGATTAATGCGAGAACACTGACTACAATTAATACAATGATCATGAAAGTCAGAGGAAGATTTCTTCCTATTACAATTTGAACAACGTCCCTTCATTGTGAAAGAACAACAATAAGTCCTAGTTACTCGCAAAAACCCCTGACACAAAGATACATAATAACATGATCCATTAATAAATGAAAAAACAATTGCAAAACAAAATAATTTTGAAAAAATATTTTTTCAGCGAAGCCCAAGTTGCTGAAAAGTAATGTTGAGCCCCGATGGATCCGATGGCAAAGTGTGGTCAAAAATTTTAAATTTATATAAAATAATTAATGAGACACTTTCGGATAATATAAATGTATCTTATAATGAGATAAACTATAACAAAGGCAAACAGCCCCCCTCAAAAAAGGCTGTTGCCAATGAAAACAAACAGTGTAAACACACTAGAAAACATGACTCCAGGCACTGAAAAAACTGGCCCGGAATCAGTCATCAATTACACTCTATCTGATGCAAAACAGAGACTCCCAGGGGAGAATCTGTAGAACATAAGATGGAAGATGCAGAACACAAACGTTATACACCCTTGGGTGAAAACGTAACTATGGGGAAAATAACAGAAAACATTCTGTAACCAAGCAACTCTCCCAGGAAATTTTAGAAATGAAATTTCTCAAAAATATGCCAAAAGCATGGGAGAATTGCAAGGGGGGACTTTAGAAGGCTAGGGGAGAGGAAACACTGAATAAGCAGTGCAACAATTAGCAAGAATGACAACAAGAGGCCCATGCCTCGAAAATAGGCAACTTAACATAATTTCATCAAAAAATTTTAAGTACAGCCCTGATTATTTTTTGCCACTTCTTTTTCCTCTCCTCCTTCTATCCTCCTTAGAATCACATTTTCTCCAAAAATTACGTGTCTGGCACCCTTTAAACTGAGATTTACAAGCACAAAGATCAGTGAGATGTTGACTGATGAAGGGCCAAACAGAGAATGATAATTGGCGTCAATTTCGGGACAACTGCGTCACTGCGCATGCGCAGTAGAGGCGTAGTATGGAGGTCCTTTAGGACATGATTTCTTTTTGTTTTGGATGCAAATTTTGGGGATTGGGGGGCAAAATTTGTGTTTGGCCCTGGTTTTGTTAGAGTTAGCACCAGCTAAGTCTGGGTCATTGGTACAGTATAAAAATATCGATAGCTCCCATCTAGAGGTCTCCCCAAACAAGCATACCAGGTTTCAAAGCAATCTGATCGTAAATGTACCCTGTAGGGTGTGCCAAAGGGAAATATTGAGGTCTGACTAAACTAAGTTCTACGAACATTGGCCGTGGCAACATTTTTTGCCGGAAATTGAAGAAAATCGATAGCTCCCATCTAGAGGTCACCCTAAATAAGCGTATCAGGTTTCAAAGCAATCAAATCATAAATGTGCCCTGTAGGGTGTGCCAAAGGGAAATATTGTGGTTTGACTAAACTAAGTTCTAAGAACGTTGGCCGCGGCAACATTTTTTGCCGGAAATTGAAGAAAATCGATAGCTCCCATCTAGAGGTCACCCCAAACAAGCATAAGAAGTTTCAAAGTAATCTGATCATAAATGCGACCTGTGAGGTGTGCCAAAGGAAATTGTGGACGTACGTACTAACGTACTTAACATACTAACGTACGTACGTACGTACGCCGACGGACGAGAGGTGATGGCAATAGCTCAGCTTGACTTTGTCAAGTTGAGCTAAAAAAGAGGCCATTTAAATATTCTATTTTATTATAATTGTGATAGGTGTTTTAGTTTAATCAATATTTATTCAATAATTGATAAATTCATACATTTCACAACAATAGTTGAGTAACAATTGAGAATAAATAATGTAACAGAGCACAGGAGTTCCTAAGTGTTTTGCAATGACCAGTAGGGTTAAAAACATTCTGTAGCCATGAGTTATATTAAATGTGTTTGTACTCACATTGAAGTTTTAATAGGGTTAAAAACAGACCATTCAAATATTCCATTTCATTACTTTATAACTGTGATAGGTGTTTGGAGAAAGCCACACCCCACTCCATCCCGAAACCTGTCGATCCCGAGTTATCATTGAGAAAAAATAAATTTTAAAAATACTTTGAAATGCGAAGGGTTCTTTCTTCAACAGGAATTCATTTTGTAGCCTGATATTAAATAAACATACAATGCTATTCTATGTTACAGCTTTCTCTCTGATATCTTTAAATAATGGTTATTTGTTTCAGTGGACTCATTTACCAGGTCAGTCCATCAGTATAACAAAAACATTAAGATAGGATTGATTGTATTGGAGTTACCGTTATCGTGTTCACAAACAGTGTATAAAAGACACAAATATTACAACTGCATGTACACAATCAAACCATGCCTTCTATGAATGTTATTTATTTATAGGGTTTTCTGACATTTTTGATATCCACTGTCACCTTGTGTCGGACAGATTTACTGGTGGAGGGAGCCAGAGTACCCTGAGAGAACCATCAAGCAAAAGTGGTCAACTACCAGGCTCCCCAATAGACTGACTCCACTCATGCATGGTTAGCAGTGGTTGAAGACAAGCATTCCTTCAGTACACGTTAGTGCACAATGCCAACATGCACCCTCGTGGGCAATGGTTGTAAAAAGTATTGCCCAAGGACACAACACAGTTTCAGCAGCTGGGATTTGAACCGTAGACCTCTCGGTTCGCAGCCTTTACCTCTACCTACTGAGCCACGACGCCCCTTCTATGTATGTAACTGGAATACTTTGGAGGCTTATTTTTGGGGATAAATAGTTTTAAAGAATTCAGAAATAGGTTTTCATTAGCAGTATTCAAAGATATTCATTCAGGAATCGGATCAATTTTTCCAAGAAACTAGAAAAGCATATATGTACACAGCATTCAAAGGGTTCAGTCAAGTGAATGCATCAGGGGTCCAACAATGTGATTTCCAGCAATTCTAATGAAAGTGTCAATGACACTGTAGCTCAACTTGACGAACTTGAACTTGGTAAGTTATAAATGAAATGGCAAAATTGAAGATCATTGAGACCAATGCCAGTTTTTTTGCCAGTGGCAACATTTTTTGACAGAAACCGAAGAAAATCGATAGCTCCCATCTAGAGGCCTCCCCAAACAAGCATGCCAGGTTTCAAAGCAATCCAATCATAAATGTGCCCTGTAGGGTGTACAAAAGGGAAATATTGTGGTCTGACTAGACTAAATTCTAAAAACGTTGGCCGTGGCAACATTTTTTGACGAAAATGGAAGAAAATCGATAGGTCCCATCTAGAGGTCACCGTAAATAAGCATACGAGGTTTCAAAGCAATCTAATCATAAATGAGCCCTGTAGGGTGAGCCAAAGGGAAATATTGTGGTCTGACTAAATTAAGTTCTAAGAATGTTGGCTGCGGCAACATTTTTTGATGGAAATTAAAGAAAATCGATAGCTCCCATCTAGAGGTCACCCCAAACAAGCATGAAAGGTTTCAAAGCAATCCGATCATAAATGTGCCCTGTAGGGTGTGCCAAAGGGAAATATTGAGTCTTCTGACTAAACTAAGTTCTAAGAACGTTGGCCGCGGCAACATTTTTTGACGGAAATTGAAGAAAATCGATAGCTCCCATCTAGAGGTCTCCCCAAACAAGCATACCAGGTTTCAAAGCAATCAAATCATAAATGTGCCCTGTTGGGTGTGCCAAAGGGAAATATTGTGGTCTTACTAAACTGAGTTCTAAAAACGTTGGCCGCGGCAACATTTTTTGACGGAAATTGAAGAAAAACGATAGCTCCCATCTAGAGGTCACCCCAAACAGGCATGCCAGGTTTCAAAGCAATCTGATCATAAATGTACCCTGTAGGGTGTGCCAAAGGGAAATATTGAGTCTTCTGACTAAACTAAGTTCTAAGAACGTTGGCCGCGGCAACATTTTTTGACAGAAATTGCAGAAAATCGATAGCTCCCATCTAGAGGTCTCCCCAAACAAGTATACCAGGTTTCAAAGCAATCTGATCATAAATAGGCCCTGTAGGGTGTGCCAAAGGAAAATATTGAGGTCTGACTAAACTAAGTTCTACGAACGATGGCCGTGGCAACATTTTTTGCCGGAAATTGAAGAAAATCGATAGCTCCCATCTAGAGGTCAGCCTAAATAAGCATACCAGGTTTCAAAGCAATCAAGTCATAAATGTGCCCTGTAGGGTGTGCCAAAGGGAAATATTGTGGTTTGACTAAAGTAAGTTCTAAGAACGTTGGCCGCGGCAACAATTTTTCACGGAAATTGAAGAAAATCAATAGCTCCCATCTAGAGGTAACCCCAAACAAGCATGCCAGGTTTCAAAGCAATCCGATCATAAATGTACCCTGTAGGGTGTACCAAAGGGAAATGTTGAGTCTTCTGACTAAACTAAGTTCTAAGAACGTTGGCTGCGGTAACATTTTTTGACAGAAATTGAAGAAAATCGATAGCACCCATCTAGAGGTCTCCCCAAACAAGCATA
The DNA here is from genome assembly GCA_031216915.1 of Pictodentalium vernedei. Classification (NCBI taxonomy): domain Eukaryota; kingdom Metazoa; phylum Mollusca; class Scaphopoda; order Dentaliida; family Dentaliidae; genus Pictodentalium; species Pictodentalium vernedei. Next base: position 762,389,049 of record CM062297.1, read on the forward strand.
CCAGGTTTCAAAGCAATCTGATCATAAATGTGCCCTGTAGGGTGTGCCAAAGGGAAATATTGAGGTCTGACTAAACTAAGTTCTACGAACGTTGGCCGTGGCAACATTTTTTGCCGGAAATTGAAGAAAATCGATAGCTCCCATCTAGAGGTCACCCTAAATAAGCATACCAGGTTTCAAACAATCAAATCATAAATGTGCCCTGTGGGGTGTGCCAAAGGGAAATATAGAGGTCTGACTAAACTAAGTTCTACGAACGTTGGCCGCAGCAACATTTTTTGACGGAAATTGAAGAAAATCGATAGCTCCCATCTAGAGGTCACCCCAAACAAGCATGCCAAGTTTCAAAGTAATCTGATCATAAATGCGACCTGTGAGGTGTGCCAAAGGAAATTGTGGACGTACGTACTAACGTACTAACATACTAACGTATGTACGTACGTACATACGTAGGTACGTACGTACGCCGACGGACGAGAAGTGATGGCAATAGCTCAGCTTGACTTTGTCAAGTTGAGCTAAAAATTCACTCGATGAACCCTGTTGACCTCAGTGACCATGCCCCATACTGTGAACCTCTATCGAGTGTCGACTCATTTGGTGTTGGTCCCAGGTCTATACATCATACCATGTTTGAGATAGAAGCGTGACACATTTTCAAACATTTTGACGGCACCCATTTTTTTCGTGTAAAAATGCATGAATTAACATTAGGAATGCATTAGTGGGTCGAAAATGTGGCTTCCTGCAATTCTGAAAATGCACTGAATGACCCCAAGGTGACCTCGGCGGCTGTGATCCATATTTTGCCCCCCCCCCCCCCCCCACAGTGAGGGTTAACTCATTTGTTGTTAGAACTAGGTCCATTCATCATACCATACTTGAGATATGAGCGTGTTCCACTTTCAAAATGTTTGGCCACGCCCATTTTTTTTACGTAAAACTGCATTAATGGACTTTGGGAATGCATTTGGGGATTCAAAAATGTGATTTCCAACAATTCTGAAAAATGTACCCAATGACCCCTAAGTGACCTTTGTGACCTTGACCTATATTTTGAACCTCTATCGAGTGTCGACTCATTTGGTGTTGGTCCCAGATTTATGCATCATATCATGCCTGAGATATGAGTGACCCACTTTCAAAAATTTTGACCACACCCACTTTTTTTCGTGTATAAATGCAATCATGAACTTCAGAAATGCATTAGAGGGTCAAAAAATGTGATTTCCAGCAATTCTAAAAAATGCACACAATGACCCCTAGGTGACCTCCATGACCTTGACCCATATTTTGAACCTACATCGAGTGTCGACTGATTTGGTATTGGTCCCAGGTCTGTAGGTCATACCACGCCTGAGATATGGGCGTGACCCACTTTCAAAACACCCCCACGGAGACCCCTAATGCCCCAGGAATCTGAAAAACATTAGGTGCAGAGAACTTGTGACTCTCTGTAGGTATGCCAAAAATCAACGAGATTGGACAATTCATTTTCGAGTAATCTGGCAGACAAAAAAGTAGTTAGAAGAAAGCAGAAGCAGAAGAAGAAGAAGACATGCTATGTTTTCAACAAGAATAATTTGAGGTGTAGACAGTACTAAATAGAGGCCTAGGTTGATGTGGCCTTCACAGTTAATGAATGTCAACCAAAGTTACCAAGTTACAGTAAAATCATACCAAAATGAGTCATCCTATCAAGTTACAATGAAATCCCTTCATAAATATGAACTGTAGACAGTGCTAAGGAAATCTAGGTCACATGCTCAAATCTAAGGTGACTGCCATGGTGGACATATTAGTTATGGCAAAAAAATGATTATGGAAAGGAACCTTCTTCTGGTCATCACTAATCCACCACAAAAAAAAATAGGATACATAGTGCATTTCAATTACAACTTTTTGCACGGACAAGCAAAAATGACAAACAAGACACCTCAAGGGACCTTAAACGCTCACCTGATAACATTGTTCAAAGAAGGATATAAGGTCACAATCAGCATCTACATGTTAATATACTTCTATTTTAGCTATGGTCTGTGGGGTTAATCTTTTACTTTTTGCATAACTCAAGCACCTTCAAAACATAGTTTGAAGCAAAGAGAAAAAAAATCTCAAGTGCACTCCCTCTCACCCCTTAGCCACAACAGTACATGATACAATGTTGTCTTATGGTGATACACCCACATGCCAAATATCATAAGCCTAGGCAAAAAGATAAAAAAAAGTTCTTGTCCCAACAAGCTTACTTGCCAAAAATCAATAATTTGATCTTGAGGTCAAAGGTCAATGTCATATGTGGGTCATGATAGTGCGCGACACATTGCTAAATATCATAACGCAAAAATCATATGCCTGGGACAAGATTAAAAAAAAGATCAATAATTTGACTTTAAGGTCAAAAGTCAATGTCATATGTGGGTCATGATGTGACATCTTCTCATGGTGATACACCCACATGCCAAATATCAGAAGCCTAGGTCGAAAGATAAAAAAAAATCAATTATTTGACTTTGAGGTCAAAGGTCAAGGTCATATGTGGGTTATGATAGTACGTCACACATTGTCTCATGGTGATACACCCACATGCCTAATGTCATACGCCAAGGTGAAAAGGTAAATAAGTGCTTGCCCGGACAAGCTTACTTGCCAAAAAAATCAGTAATTTGACAATAATTTTCGAATATTAAGAATGATATTTTTCATTGTTGAATTTAATTCAAACAAACATGTAAGTACTTCATATTTTGTTAAAATTTATGATAGATATTTTAAAATGTATACAAAATATATCACACACATATTAATAAAACAACTAAACTAATTGTGCTTTCACAAATATTTTCTATTTCATTTTACATCACCCCAATTCCTGATGGATATGGGCTACGTCAGTTCATTTAACAAAAAAAACCCTTGCATGACTCAAATCATCCATATTATTATAAGTTTTCGCTTCTCTTCTTTTCATCCAAAAACCAAAAAATTACGAACGATAATTATGAAAACATCAAGCCACGCGTGCATTTGTCTTGTGATATACGCCACAACATGTTGAAAATATCGCTTCATTGCTATAAGAATATTGCCAAAATAAGGTGCTGATATGGCGTCATTAACAAAAGAATATCGCCTAATTGTATACTTTGTTATGGGCTGTACTGTAGAAACTTGAATGCCCTTAAAGGGCCATTAGGCATAACTGAAATCATGTGTGACAGAAACCTTATGAGATCAAAAAGCAATTTATGATTCTGCAAAACTTGAGATATCACTGACAATTTCCGAAATATGACTCTGTTGAAGGGGATGGTGGGAGGATGAATGCAAGAGCTGGGGAACTAATTCTGTATCATGTAATTTTTTAAACGAAGTTATTAAAAAATATTTTAAGAAATTTTTTCCTGTTAGATTATACATGTAGTTACTATATTACATACCAACAGCAAGACGACAAAGTATTAGAATGGCTCAGGATATGTCCCTCATCGACCAGATTTTTAAGCAGCTTTCCATGCTGTTTCTGAACTTTGTAAAATTCAAGCAACTCTTAACAATGTATACAAAGTTTGAAAGTGAATTCTTTTCTTGTGCAGAATATTTACTGAATTAAAATAGAGGAAACTTCTTGCAGACACAACTAAGAAAAAATATAAATAGTGATATCCAAGTTGAAAGCCAGTTATTGGAGAAGTAAAAAAATATGTAAAAACCTGATACAGTTTTCTGGATCTTCTTTGCAATCAATATTACATCGGAATCTTTCCCATGTCATCCATCCCATCGGTGGGGTCCTTGCCAATCCATTATTCAAGGACAGAACATGAATTATGGAGAGTGCAATGAAACAGCATGAACACACAAGCTTAGCATCTGGTCTAAACATGACTTTGTAGAAAAGCAGAAAACCTATAAAATATAAAAAAAAAGAACAACACTTGAAGCAATGCAAATCAATGATGCAATATTTGATGATACAGTTGAGTCCACTTAATTGGAGATATTTTAATTGAATAGCCCTGTTAACTGTAATACCTTACACCATTTTCCATACCTTCAGTACAAATTCGACTTGTTAATTGCATTTTGCAGGGATTCTTTTGGGCATCTACAGAAACCGAATATGGGACCCATTCCCAATGGCATTTTGGCATGATTTCTCCCAATGCAAACCCCAAGAGCACCTGAAGTACTTCAGGGCAGGGACTCAGACCCGGGGAAAGGGGCATTACTCACACTAGCAGCCCTGCCATGACATGCCAAAAGCATGCATGTCTCTAAGACCAAAGGCCCAAAATGAGGAGTTTGAGAGGTGCCTCCCCCAAAAGGGGGGAGGGAGGACCTTCTCCCAAACTCCTCCATTGAATTTTGAAAGCTCCCAGAATGGATTTAAGGTGTATTTTAGCTTACTTCGAGAATAAATCATTGAAAGAAATTGAGTGACGAACCTGCAAAGGACATTGTCTGCCCCTCTCGGCCCTGTGGTCTGAAGGCAGGTAGGGCAGCTGCCCCCATGCTTCCAGTGGCCCTGGATCTAGGCATTTAATCTATTACATCTTGTTTGATAGAGCTCATAAATGAGCAGTGTCAAACTAGATGTAATAGAATAAATTCTCAGTTTATAACAAGTAGGCAGAAAAATGACCTAATTTCTGTTAACTGTATACTCCTGTTAATTGAATAGTTTTCAAGAGCAAAGTGGCTATTCAGTATTCAACTAACAGGGGTCCACTGTGAAGTCAAGAATTTTTCTATGATCCATTTGGGCATGATTTTCCTATTTCAAACTAAAAATTTCTGTCTCTGTCCCCACTCAATCAAAAATTTATTTCAAAGCCTTGTTAGTTGTGTCTAGCCAAGACTAGCTTAGCAACAACTGCTAAGCCACAGAATGTAGACTGCCAAAGAGCAGCAAAAATTCACAAACATTTCCATGCCTTTAACTGTTAATAATATAAGAATAGATTAACCCTTAAGGGTCTGGACAATTGTCCTGAATTCACACCTGTACACATTCAGTTGCTTAACACTTCAGTGACTTCTAGTCAAGTCTTGGCTGCCTGTTTAGCCAGCCAAGACTTGACTAGAAACCACTGCCAGTGTAACGGGTTTATTATTACCACTCAATCTACATGTATAAGTTACTAGTCAATTAACATAAGATTGGAGGCCCGTTAAAACTCAGTGAAATTTCAGTGACGTCATTCGACAGAGGCGGGCCACGGGCGATAATGGTATAAATAGCCATTAGCGGCCTGCGGCCCGGCTATTTTTAAATTCAAGTTAGCTGTAACAGGGAGTAGTAATAATAGTAATAACATGATTGTTGTCAGGCATCATGATTCATAAGCGGCCCTGCAGCAATGATGAACAGCCCTTGGGCTTATTAACGGCCCTCGACTTCGTCTCGGGCCTTTAATAAACCCTTGGGCTGTTCATCATTGCTGCAGGGCTGCTAATGAACCATAATGCCCTCCAAAATCATGTTATTGTTATATTGTCAGAGGAACTACTCATCATGGCATGTTAAGGGCATCTGTTCTGAGGTCATAAAAGTCAGAAATGGCCCTCGAAGGGTTAACAGAGATTACAGAGACTGGGTTGATCATGCTTTCATGTGACAGTTTGTTGTAAACTTACTACATGTAGTATTTTGTATTAACCATTTATCTAAGTAATCGGATGCATCTGCCCATGTAATATACAAATTAGTTGTAAATGAAAATGTCAATGACACTGTAGTTCAACTTGTGTAAGACATGTACATGTAAAGTATTGTAAAGGTCTTTACATAAATACTGACCGTAGCCTGTAACAAATGTACAGGTAAGTTATTGTAAAGGTGGGTGACAGTTAGATGCTAAACTAGAAAAGAAATCTTCATGGGGTTAATGTTACAATGGGGATCCTTGTGTGCCGTACTAGTAGTACCGAAATGGTTAACCAGATAAGCGGTTTGAAACCGGTTACCTACCTAACCGATTCGAAAAAAACATCAATCGGTTATCCAAAATATCGATAGTGATCGCCATTCCACAGTTAAAACGTTTTATGTACATGTAGTTAATGATAGGCAATTTCATGGTTAATGATCGGCAATTTCCATGAGTACTGAGTAACCGCTCAGTAAGATTTCCTTGAGTACTGAGTAATCGCATAAGCTATTCCGTAGTATGTATACAAACGAACGTTGTCGAGTACTCGACAACGTTCGTTTGTACACACACAATAGAATAGTTTCTGAGAATACTGCTTTCCAATTCCTATAGTTTTGATCCCAGATTCGGTGAAATAATGGCTATGGATAACCGGATATTAACTGGCTATAGCTCTCAGTCAGTTCTGAAAATAAGCCAACCGTTTCAGCTCTAGTATGGTGCACCATAAGCCAAATGTTAGCAATTGTTTTGACCTCTTTGATTCAAACCCTTCTAAGGTTGATTCATACTAATTAATAAATATTTGTCCAGTCCTTCTTAAGATATAGGCATTTGAATTTTTTATCTTTACCTTATAGGGTTCCACCGGGTGAGGTTTTATTTTTCTCATTGGAAATAGAACATCGGGTTGTTCTGATAATGTTTACCCTCCCCAAACAACACCAAACATTAACACAGAAACTTGACTTCAACATTTGAATATACACATCCTAAGGATGCTGAAGAGACATTATTTTGTCTGGTGTTTTGGGAAAGGATTTTTAATTATATCCCTTTTTGAGTCCCCAAGTGGGTCTAACTGAACCCAAAAATATTTGTTCTCATACCACAGTGATAACAAAGGCACCCAATAAATTTATAGCAAACATTAAATTCTTAATGACATAAAATTCTTCTTTACAGGTTCTGTACAAAAATTGTAATACACGCAATTCCTGTAAATATGACTGCCGACAGGAATGTTAAAAAATTTATAGTAATTTATATATTTTTTATACTTACCAATGACCCAGACTTAGCTGGTGCTAACTCTAACAAAACCAGGGCCAAACACAAATTTTGCCCCCCAATCCCCAAAATTTGCATCCAAAACAAAAAGAAATCATGTCCTAAAGGACCTCCATACTACGCCTCTACTGCGCATGCGCAGTGACGCAGACGTCCCGGAATTGGCGCCAATTATCATTCTTACTGGCAGTGCCTGGTCAGCGCTATGTACTCAGCGGGGAGGCAAGAGTTCCCAACTCCAGGGAGGGCCATCCCCGTCTGGGTCATTGGTAAGTATAAAAAATATATAAATTACTATAAATTTTTTAACATTTTTATACTGTACCAATGACCCAGACTTAGCTGAATAGTAAACAGGCTGGAGGGCCTAGGACATAGAGGAAAATCCAATAAGCTCAACTATATAGTAAAGAGGTAACCCCTTAAGGAGAAAAGGAGTATTAGGCTTTACATGTATCTTTCTTATTTAATCTTAAATTAGAAAGATACACTACCCTTAATAATTGAGCACAATAACATTCATGTTCTCTATTAACATCCAGTATAACCCTTAAACTAATTATTTTTAAAGCAAGCCAATAAATAAAGTAGTCCAGAGAATTGAGACTCTTTATAGTCATTTAAAAGTGTCCGAGTATTGTATATTAAAGCCCGTTTGACACTTGACATATACAAATGCTTCACACCGAGCTACACTTTAAAAATAAGACATGAATGAATTTTAAACATTAATATTACACTTTAAAACCATCCCGGAAGCGACTCAGAAATACTGACTTGGAGGAGGCATTCCCTTGCTTTTCACTATAAAGCAGGTGACCTAAGGGAACACCCGCCCCCCCCCCCCCCCCCTTCCCCTTGCCCTGGGTCAAATAGCCCAGAGCGAAGAGGGCAGCCGGACGGAGTCACTGCCGGAACAGAAAGCCTGCATAACTATAGTTGCAACTGTTTAGTGGACGACATTCTGAGCAACAGATAACGGACCTAAACAATGCAGGTCTCCAGAAATGGACTCAATATTTCTGAGATAAAAATTCGTAAATGTGGATGGCTGAGACCAATAAGCAGCCTTCATTAAATCTGTAATAGCAACACTATTAGCATAAGCCCAGGAAGTAGAAAGAGCTCTTACTTCATGAGCAGAAATCTTAAGCACAGACTGCTGAGAAGAAGATAAATCTTCATAAGCAGTACGGATAGTTAACTGAATCCATCTAGCAATAGAATGGACTGAAATATCCTTTCTATTAGGCATCAAAGACAGAAAGAAACGTTTCCGTCCCTTTCTGATAAACTGAGATCTCTGTTTATAGATACGTAACGCTCTAACAGGACAGAGTAAAGGCCTACGCCCGTCTGAAGATGGAAGAGCCTTAATAACAATAGGTTCCGGATATTTATTAGGAGCCTGATTCTTAGCTAAAAAACCCACATTAGTAGTGAAGGTGATAGTATTCCCAACACTACGATAATGAGAATCATCCACCGATAGTGCATGAAGCTCACTGACTCTTCTAGCAGAAGAGAAAGCTAAGAGAAAAGCTGTCTTATAAGATAAGAATTTGAAATCTACTGTCCCAAGAGGTTCAAATGGCTTTTCCTTCAATTTAAGAAGAACCCAAGCTAAATTCCACTTAGGAATTAATCTAAGAGTTCTGGGTCTATTTATCGAAAAGTTTCTAACCAACTTCGATAAAGAGACATTAGATCCAATTTGTAAACTATCATGATGTGCATAGGTATCAGATAACATAGATCTATAACCCTTTATAGTAACAGGCTGCAGTTTGATTTCGTCAAACAAGTATACTAGAAAGTTTGCAATGTCTGGTATAGAGGGATCGAATATATCTACAGAATGATCCCTACACCAACGACGAAAAACCTTCCACTTAGCCGCATAGTTTAGCGAAGAGGAGGTCCTCCTACAGTTAGAAATCGCGTCCACTGCTCGTCCTGTAAAGTGCTTGCCATGCAAGAAGGACCGCACAACGGAAAAACGTGAAGGTTGAGACCTTCCGGGTTGTGATGGAGTTGGCGCGATTTCCCCTGCGAAAGAAGATCCTCCCGTGGAGGAAGCTTCCGCGGTAGGTCCCACAACAGACACCTGAGTAGATTTATCCACGGTCTCTGTGGCGACAGAGATGCTACCAACAGAATCTTGCATTGAGATTGTTTTATCTTTAGCAATACTTGTTGAATTAACGGCGCTGGAGGATACGCATATCCTATCATTCCGTCCCAAGGGATCGACAGAGCGTCTACTGCAAATGCTCTTGGATCCGGACACGGAGACACATACGTCTGCAACTGATTGTTGAGATGTGTCGCAAATAAGTCTATCATTGGCCGTTCCCATTGGTAGCAAATCTGATTGAATACTTGTTTGTTGAGAGTCCACTCCGACGGCAACAAGCGACCCTTTCGTGAAAGGGAGTCTGCTAGCACATTCAGACGACCCGGTATGTGACGGACCGAAAGAAGAACGTGATGTTCTAACGCAAACAGAAGGATTCTTTCCGTTAGATTGAACAACGGAACTGAATGAGTGCCTCCCTGATTCCGTATATACGCCACTACTGTCGTATTGTCGGATAGGATTTGGACATGAGCATCGTGAATAATGTCCATCCAGTGACGTAACGCAAGCCAAATTGACATCATTCCCTTGATGTTTATGTGCTTGCACAGGAATTGCGGATCCCAAAGACCCTGGCATCTCGAATCCGTTGGGATTAATGATGCACCCCAACCTGTTTGACTGGCATCCGTCATAACGGTAAAACTCGGATCCGGCAACTGCAGCGGAACTCCTTGAGTTAACCACTGAATGTTTGCCCAAGTCTGAATCTCTTGTTTCACTTGATGTGACAAGAGAACGTCCACATCGAGCGAATGAATTTTCACAGTCCAATTCTGAGTCAGGAAAATTTGAAGAGGACGTGTGCGTAACCGCCCCATCGGAATGAGATCCGCGGCGGCTCCGCACAGACCTATCAGTCTCATAAATTCTCTCGCCGTGACTTTGTCTGCGTGCAGACAATAGCGAGCGTAACAACTGACTAATTTCGCTCTGGTTAACGGCAGACGAACGAGATTGTTGTGCGTCTCAAAGCTCATTCCCAGATGAGAGAATGACTTGGACGGCACCAGATCCGACTTCTCCTCGTTTACTATAAAACCGAGACGTCGGAGCAATAGAAGAAGATTCTGAACATCGTTCTGAAGCGTTAACTCGTTGCCGTACCTCTGAAGAATGTCGTCCAGGTAGGCCGACGTTACCGCAGACGAATGAGCTCGGAAGTAGATCATTACCGAGTTCATTACCCGAGTGAAAGCCCAGGGTGCTAGATTCAATCCGAAGCACATCGCCCGGAATTGATACACCACTCCTAGGACTGCGAAGCGTAGATACTTTCGGAATGTCGGATGTACCATGACGTGAAAGTACGCATCTTTGAGATCTATGCTCGTTGCATAATCGTTCACCCGAATACTCGCTCTGACCGATCGAATCGTCTCCATATAAAACTTCGGAGCGACGATCAGCTTGTTTATCCAGCTCAAATCTATGACTGGACGGAACGAGCCATCTGGTTTCGGAACCAGAAACAGATGGCTGTAGAATCCCGGAGATTCCTGGTTTTCTACGACCTCTACCGCGTTCTTCATTAAAAGAGACTGCACCTCTGATAACAGAGCGTCTCTTTTCTGCAGATTTGACGGAAGATGAGTCCACTTTGGACTTCGAGTTAATGGAGGCTTTCGTTTCAAGGATATCTTTAGACCTTCCGAAGTCACTCCTCTCACCCAAGGGTCGTCCGTAATCGACGCCCATTCTTGTGAAAAGCTCGACAACCTTCCGCCAACCGGAACGCGATAGAGGTTTAAGCCATCACCTCCTGGACCTGCGAGGCCTGCGGTAGGAGAAACCACGTCTTCCACGACCCGCACCTCGCCCCATCGACCTCGGGGTGTCCGACCGATTGTCCCGGCCTGAAGGACGTCCCGAACGAGAGTCGCTATCCTGACGGTCTCTCGAATAAGACCAAGAGGACGCACCGGAACCTCTATAGGAACCTCTCTTGGGCGCATTAGACCCAGAAGTGCCTGTCTTATTCGTGTCTGCTGTATCCGACTTCTTAGGAGCAGATTTGAACAACAGAGAATCCTTAGCTTTCTTTGTAATTTTATCATAAATAGCGGAAAGCTTGCCGTCAAAGAGAAGTTCTCCTGAGACCGAAGCGACTCTAAGAGAGTTCTTCACCTTAGAATCCACTAGTGTGGATGTAGCTAGGGCTGCGTCACGTCTAACCAACTCCAGATTTGCCACTGAAAGGGCGGAGTTACACGTGGAATAAGCTACTGCCCTTGAAAGAAGTCTTAAAGAGGATTGTATATCCTGAAACTCTTTCCCTTGAAGGCGCAGTGATAATGCCTTAGTAAGGTGATCTGCGTAAGATAAGGCATCTAAATTGGCTCTGTTAGACACAATAGCTGTTTCCAACACCGCGGTTGGAATAGAAGCTGACGACGGTAATGATAGCTCTAAGTCTTCCGCCTCGTCGTCCATACGCAGAGGAACTCTCGGTATACCCTGTCCTGCCGTATCGAATTTATTCCTTGCATTAATGAAAGGCAGGTTGAGAGTATTAGCGGACAAGAAACCTGCTTTCCCCGTCCTGGAAGCAAGTTTAAATATAGCGTCGTTCAATAATTCAAATGTTCTTGCAACATTATTGGACTGCGACGGAAACTCGGGAGCGATGTCCCTGAACCGCTCAAAAAAGTCAGAGTCCAATGACGCTATAATTCTCTTGTCCGGAAGCGCAGCAGTCTGGCCCGACGGAACAACTTGAGGGAGAAAGTGCCGGATGAAGTCCACGGCAGCTTTATGTTGTTCCGAAAGGGATAGCTCCAAGTCATCCGTATCCCTTTCACCATCCGGTCGGACCTCATGATGTTCCCGGTCGTCCGCCCCCGATGCTTCGGCAGAGCGTACCGACCCAGCGCCGTCGGAAAATTCTCGATCCGACACCGTTTCTGTCGACTGCTGGGATGCTGCGATAAGCTGTGCTATCTGCACAAGAATGTCCGGCGTCGAGACCTGCGGAGGCGCAGTCTTTCGCTGCTTCGCCGAGAGCAGCTCCGCATCAGATGGCTCCCGCATACTTTTCCTATGCGAACGTCCGGAGTCCATCGGTCTCGAATCCCTGGCTGCCGGATGGTGTGACCTGGTCGCCGAAGAATCCTTGATCGGCGAAGCTGGTAATATATCGGCGGTCACGCAGCCAAGGTGCGGTCGTGTGCGCTGACGAGAAGAGGAAGCCTTAACAGTCTCTGTGGACTGCTTATACAACGGAGCGTCCCGAGCGACGGACGTATGCTCCGCTAAAGACACATTTTGTACCACAACATCTGGTCCCAGATGTTGTTGTACGAGAGAGGGGCCTCTCTCGCTCGCGGCCCGGCTGGACCTGGACGAGCTAGGAACCGGACTCAAAGGCTTCCTCCGTTCTCGCTTACTATCCGCCGTCACTGGGTGTGCATCTATTATGTTTATAGTGCTCGCATCACCCAAAATTTCCTCTTGGACTGCATCGGACGAACCCGGCTGCCGAACCATTCGGTGAATGGACGCTACACCGGGCGAGCTAGCGGACGACATTTGTCTAATCTCCATGAGCACTTTTGCCGCTAGCTCTGAATTCATTTGTGACGACGGACGCACACTTGAAGAAGATAACATGGAAACATCACCCTGTTCTGGTTCCTCTGAAATAGAAACTGAGAGAGTAGAGTGACCTTGCGGAGAAAGAGCCGGAATCGCTCTTTCTCCAGAAACAACATATCGTGACACACGTTTCCAATGTTTCTCATCCCAATGTTCACATATAGGACAGGGATTAATGCGAGAACACTGACTACAATTAATACAATGATCATGAAAGTCAGAGGAAGATTTCTTCCTATTACAATTTGAACAATGTCCCTTCATTGTGAAAGAACAACAATAAGTCCTAGTTACTCGCAAAAACCCCTGACACAAAGATACATAATAACATGATCCATTAATAAATGAAAAAACAATTGCAAAACAAAATAATTTTGAAAAAATATTTTTTCAGCGAAGCCCAAGTTGCTGAAAAGTAACGTTGAGCCCTGATGGATCCGATGGCAAAGTGTGTCAAAAATTTTAAATTTATATTAAATAATTAATGAGACACTTTCGGATAATATAAATGTATCTTAAAGTGAGATAAACTACAGCAAAGGCAAACAGCCCCCCTCAAAAAAGGCTGTTGCCAATGAAAACAAACAGTGTAAAAACACCAGAAAACATGACTCCAGGCACTGAAAAAACTGGCCCGGAATCAGTCATCAATTACACTCTATCTGATGCAAAACAGAGACTCCCAGGGGAGAATCTGTAGAACATCAGATGGAAGATGCAGAACACAAACGTTATACACCCATGGGTGAAAACGTAACTATGGGGAAAATAACAGAAAACATTCTGTAACCAAGCAACTCTCCCAGGAAATTTTAGAAATGAAATTTCTCAAAAATATGCCAAAAGCATGGGAGAATTGCAAGGGGGGACTTTAGAAGGCTAGGGGAGAGGAAACACTGAATAAGCAGTGCAACAATTAGCAAGAATGACAACAAGAGGCCCATGCCTCGAAAGTTAAAAAATTTATAGTAATTTATATATTTTTTATACTTACCAATGACCCAGACATAGCTGGTGCTAACTCTTAAAATATAGGGCCAAACACAAATTTTGCCCCCCAATCCCCAAAATTTGCATCTAAAACTAAAGAAAACATGTCCTGAAAGGCCCTCCACACTTCGCCCCTACTGCGCATGCGCAGTGTCAAGGACGTTCCGAAATTGGCGCCATTAATCATTCTAATAACCAGTGCCTGGTAAGCGCTATGTACTCAGCGGGGAGGCAAGAGTTCCCAACTCCTGGGAGGGCCATCCCCGTCTGGGTCATTGGTAAGTATAAAAAATATATAAATTACTATAAATTTTTTAACATTTTTATACTGTACCAATGACCCAGACATAGCTGAATAGTAAAAAGGCTGGAGGGCCAAGGACATAGAGCAAAATGGAATACGCTCAATAAAATAAAATAGAGTCATCCCCTGTAGGGAAAAAGAAGTAATAGGCCTTACATGTATCTTTCTTATTTATGATAAATTAGAAAGATACAACACCTTCCAAAATTGAGCTTCATACATCCATGTACTCTATTAATATCCAATATAATCCTTATACTAATAATTTTTAAAGTAAGCCAATAAATAAAGTAAGTCTAGAGAATAGAGACTCTTATACTCCTAAAAGTGTCTGAGGATTGCATAATCATGTCCGTTGACATATGCAATATTCAAAAGCTATACTTTAAAAACTAAGACTTGAATGAATTTTAAAAACCTAAACTTCTCACTAAACAACCATCCCAATAACAGCTCAGAATTACTAACTCCGGAGGAGGTATCCCCTTGTTTTCATAGTAAAACAGGTGACCCAAGGGAACACCCTCCCCCCCCCCCCCCCTTTTTCTTGCCCTGGGTCAAATAGCCCAGAGCGAAGAGGGCAGCCGAACGGAGACACTGCCGAAACAGACAGCCTACCTAGCTATAGTAGCAACTGTTAAGTGAATGACATTCTGAGCAGTAGATAATAGACCTAACAATAGAGGCCTCCAGAAATGGACTCGATATTTCTAAGATAAAATTCATGAATGTGGATGGCTGAGCGCAATAAGCGGCCTTCAAAAATCTATAATAGCGACACTATTAATGTAAGCCCAAGAAGTAGAAGAACTCTTACTTCATGAGCCGAAATCTTAAGCACAACTGCTAAGTCAATGATATACCATAAGCAGTACCGATAGTTAATAGAATCCATTAACAATAAAATGGAGCGTAACGTCCTTCTACTAGACATCAAAGACAGAAGAAGCTTACGCCCTTTGTAATAAACAGATATCTGTTTATAAATACATAAACTGTACCCGGAAAGAGTAAAGGCCTATGCCCATACGAAGACGGAAGGACCTTAAAATAATAGGTTCCGGATAATAGGAGCCTAACTCTTATGCAACAATCCAACCTAAATAGTAACGGAAGTATTGATTCCGAAACTATGAAAGTGAAAATCATCCGTCGATAGTGCATGAAACTCACTGACTCTACAGTAAAAGAGAAACCAACAGAATTACTGTCTAAAAGGTCAGAATTTGAAAACTACTGTTTCCAGAGGCTCAAATGATTACTTAGCTAAATAAGAACCGAAGTTAAAATCCGTATAGGAATTTAATCTAAAGATTCTAAGTCTATTTATCAAAAAGTTACTAACTGACTTAGATAAAGAGACAAAAGACTCAATTGTAAACTATCGTAGAGTGCATAGGTATGAGGTAACATAAACCTATAACCTAAATAATAACAGGCTGCAGTAGATCTTGTGAAACAAGTATACTAAAAAATAGCAATGAGTAGTATGGAGGGATCAACAATATGAACATAATGATCCCTACACCACGACGGAAGAGCCTCCACTTTAGCCGCATAGAATAGCGAAGAAGAGGATCTCCTATAGTAAGAAATCGCGTCCAAAGCTCGTCCAGTACAGTGCTTACAATGCAATACGGACCACACAACGGAATACATGAAGGTTGCGACCTTGCTGGTTGTGATAAAGATGACACGATTTACCCAGTGAAAAAGATCCTCACATAGAGGAAGATTTCACATTAAGAACCACAGTAGACAAGAGAGTAAATTACTCATGATCTCTGTGAAGATAGAGATGCTATCAACAGAAATGTATTGTGGTTGTTTATCTTAGCAATACCTGCTAAAACAACAGCGCCGGAGGATACGCGTATCCTATCATTCCGTCCTATAGATCAATAGAGCGTTAACAATATTAGCTCAGAGATCTGGACAAGCCAACACATACGTCTGCAATTGATTAGCAAGCTGTGTCATAAATAAATCATCATTGAGCGCTGCCATAGATAGCAAATCTGATTGAATACTTGTTTGTTGAGAGTCCATTCTGACAGCAACAAGCGACCCGTAAGAGAACGGGAGTCCGATAAAACAATTAGACGACCCGGAATATGACGGACCAAAACTGAACTTGGTGTACTATAACCAACAGACGGATTCTTTCCATTAAATTGAATAACGGAAACGAAAGAGTGCCTCCCTGGTTCCGGAGATACGCCACTACTGTCGAATTAAAGGACAGGAATTTGGGCATGCGTTTCTGAATAATGTTCATGCAATGACATAAAGCAAGCCTAAAAAACATTATTCCGCAGAAGTTAAACTGATTGCTAAAAGACTGCGGAACCCAAAGACCCTGGCACTTCGAATCCGTAGGGATCAGTATTAAATCCCAATCTGTTTGACTGGCAACCGTCATAACAGCCACACTCGGGTCCGGCAACTGCGGCGGCACTCTCTGAGTCAACCACCGAATGTTTGCCCCAGTCTGAATCTCTTGTAACCCTAGATAAACAAGAGAATGTAAAAATCGAGCAATTCATGGATTGCCGAAAAGTTGCCGTCGAAGAGAAGCTCCTCCGAGAACGAAGCGACTCTGAGAGAGTTCTTAACCTTACTATCCACACGTGTGGATGTAGCTAGGGCTGCGTCACGTCTAACTAACTCCAATCAGCCACTGAAGGGCGGAGTTATACGTGAACAAACTACTGCCCTCAAAAGAAATTACATTGAGAATAATATCCCGTAAATCTTTTCTTGAAGACGTAATGATAACGCCTCAGTAAGGCGGATTACGTATAATAAAGCGTCTAAGTTAAGTCTACTATACATAATTTCGTTCCCAACATTGAAATTGGAAAAGACATAAACGGCGAAAAAGAATATATGCAGTCTTTAATCACACCGTCTAGACGCATATGAACTCTCGGTATGCCCTGCTCTGCCAAAATAAACTATTTGTATAAATGATAAAATGGCAGAAATGAGCAACGCGGACAAGAAACTAAACTATCATGCTTAGTAGCAGGCTTGTATATATATATATATATAGCGTCGAAAAATAAAACACATGTTGTAATGACAATATTGGACTGCGTCGGTAAGTCAGGGACAATGTCCCTGAACCGATCGAAAAATCCGAGTCCAATGACGCTATAAGTCTCTTGTCCAAGATCGCAGCAATGAAGTCCGAAATAATAATCACTGGAAGATAATGCCAGAAGATATGAAAGGCATCTTCCGCTACTACTAAAGGGAAAACTCGAAATCTTTCGAATCCCTTTCGCCATCCTGTCGGACCCTATGAAGCGTTCGGTCGTCCGTAGCTGATGCAACCGCGGACCGCACCGACCCAGCGCCATCGGATAATTCCTGATTCGACCGAGAAACTGTCAATTGCTGGGATGCTGCGAAACAACTGTGCTAACTCGGATAGCACGTCCGTCACTGAGGCCTGAGGAGAAGCGGTCTTACGATGCATTGCCGCTGGAAGCTCCGTGATCGTTACCCCGTGCATACTTCCAATATGCGAGCGAACGGAGTGTATAGGCCTCGTGTCCCTTGGCTACCGGATGGCGCGACCTATTCGCCGTGGAATCACTGAATGCCGAAACTGATCAGATACTCGAGGTCACGTAGCCAATGTGCGGTCGTGTGCCCTGCTGTGAGGATGAGGAAGCATTAAAGACAGTCTCTCGGACTGTCAATATAACGGAGCGTCCCGAACAACGGACATATACTCCGAATGTAAAATATCTGAACCACAACATGCGGTCCCCTATGTTGTTGGGCGAGAGAGGGACCTCTCTCGCTCACAGCCCGGACGGACCTGGACAAGCCAGGAACCGGACTAACAGGCTTCCTCCGATCTGTCCTCAATCTGCCGTCACTGGGTGAGTACTAAAGTAATTAAAGTGCTCGCATCACCCAAATCTCCTTCCTAGACCGCAACGGACGAACCCGGCAGCCGAACCATTCGATGAATGTACGCTACACCGGGTGAGCTAGCGAATGTCACTCCGTAGGCGATAGACATATTCCATGAGCACTTATTGCCGCTAACTCTTCATTAACTATGACGACAGAGGCACACTTTTGAAAGACATCTCCATAACTCTTCGAACAAGAAACCAGAAATGCTTGGATAGCAAGCATAAAATAATAATATATATAGCGTCGTTCAATAATTCGAAAGTTTGTGTGACATTATTGGACTATGTCAGAACTGAGGGACGATGTCCCTGAACCGAACCAAAAATTTCTAAGTCCACCGACGCTATCAGTTTCTTATCCGGCATCGCAGCATTCTGGTCCGACGAAAGAAGCTGTAGAAGACCAAGTCAGATGACATACACAACAGCATATGTTGTTCCGAAAGGGAAAGCTCGAAATCCTCCGAATCCCTTTCGGTATCCCGTCGGACCGGATGAAACTTCGGACGTCCGTACCCGCTTCCGCGGAGCGTCCCGACCCAGCATCGTCGGATAAAATATATGCGACAGATTCAGTTGATGCTGGGATGCTGCGATAAACTGTGCTATTAAGGAAAGCACGTCCGTTCCCGAGGCCTGTGCAGTAGCGGTCTTACGATGCATTGCCGCCGGAAGCTCCGTGTACGTTGACTCCCGCACACTTCCTATGCGAACGTCCGGAGTCTGCAGGCCTCGTGTCCCTGGCTATCGGATGGTGTGACCTGGTCGCCGAAGAATCCTTGATCGGCGAAGCTGGTAATATATCGGCGGTCACGCAGCCAAGGTGCGGTCGTGTGCGCTGACGAGAAGAGGAAGCCTTAGCAGTCTCAGCGGACTGCCTATACAACGGAGCGTCCCGAGCGACGGACGTATGCTCCGCTTGCGACACAATTTGTACCACAACATCTGGGGCCAGATGTTGTGAACGAGAGAGGGGCCTCTCTCGCTTGCCGTCCGGATGGACCGGAACGAGCTATGAACCGGACTAAAAGGCTTCCTGCGTTCTCCCTCCGATCCGCCGTCACTGGGTGTGCATTAAGTTAATTTATAGTGCTCGCACCACCCCAAAATTCCTTCTAGACCGCAACGGACGAACCCGGCTGCCGAACCATTCGGTGAATGGACGCTACACCGGGCGAGCTAGCGGACATCAAAGGCCGTCGAACCTACTAGGGTCCTCTTAGGCAATTGGCGTATTTACATGAGCACTTTTCCGCTAGCCCTTCATTAATTGTGACGACGGAGGCACACTGTTGGAAGACATCACAGATACATCACCCTAATCTTGATCGTCTGAAATAGAAATTGATAAAGTAGAGTGACCCTGCGGGGAAAGGACCGAAGTGTCCAAATCCCCAACAACATACCGTGACATACGCTTCCCATATTGTCATCGAAATCATACGATACAGAACAGGAGTTAATGCGAGTACACTGACCACATATAGAATGATAATAAAGTCAGAGGAAGACTTCCTCTTAAAACAATTGATCAATATCCTTTCAATGTGAAAAGAAAACAAGTCCTGGTACTCGCACTAACCCCTGGCAATCAAAATACATAATAATAATATGATCCATTAATATAGAAAAAATAATTGAAATCAAAATATTTTGAAAAAATATTTTTTCAGAACAGCCCAAGTTTCTGAAAAGTAACGTTGAGCCCCAATGGATCCCAAGCCTAAGTGTGGACAAAAATTTTAAAAATATTTTAAACAATTTATTCAACACTTACGAACAATAATAATGTATCTAGTTATGATTAAAATAACATAAAGATATTATTTTTTAGAAATCCCCCCCTCACACAGAGGGCTGTTGTAAATGTAAACAATGAGTGTAAAAACAGTAAAATAAGACTCCAGGCACCCAGGCCCGAAATCAGTTACCAAAAATACACTATCTGATGCAAAACAGAGACTTCCAGGGAAGAAACTGCAGAACATCAGATGGTAGATGCAGAACACAACGCCTAACCACCCGTAGGTGAAGACGCAAACATGGGGAAAGAACAGAATTCATTCTGTTATTCAGCTAAAACTCCCAAGAAATTTTAGTAATAATAATTACAGAAACTATGCCAAAAGCATGGGAGAATAGCAAGGGGGAACTTAAAGGACAGGGAGAGAGGAAAACACTTAAAAAAACAGTGTAACTAAATAATCAGAATGACAACAAAATGGCTGCTGCCTTGAAAATAGGTAACTTAACATAATTTCATTAAAAAATTTTAAGTTACAGCCCTGATAATATTCTGTCACACATTCTTTTCCTCTCCTCCTTCTCTATCCTCCTTAGAATCACCATTTCACTAATATTTATGTGTCTGGCATCATTTAAACTGAGATTTAAAAGCACAAAGATCAGTCAGATGTTAACTGATGAAGGGCCAAACTTAGAATGATTAATGGCGCCAATTTCGGAACGTCCTTGACACTGCGCATGCGCAGTAGGGGCGAAGTGTGGAGGGCCTTTCAGGACATGTTTTCTTTAGTTTTAGATGCAAATTTTGGGGATTGGGGGGCAAAATTTGTGTTTGGCCCTATATTTTAAGAGTTAGCACCAGCTATGTCTGGGTCATTGGTACAGTATAAAAATATAGGCAACTTAACATAATTTCATCAAAAAATTTTAAGTACAGCCCTGATTATTTTTTGTCACTTCTTTTTCCTCTCCTCCTTCTATCCTCCTTAGAATCACATTTTCTCCAAGAATTACGTGTCTGGCATCCTTTAAACTGAGATTTACAAGCACAAAGATCAGTGAGATGTTGACTGATGAAGGGCCAAACAGAGAATGATAATTGGTGCCAATTTCGGGATGTCTGCGTCACTGCGCATGCGCAGTAGAGGCGTAGTATGGAGGTCCTTTAGGACATGATTTCTTTTTGTTTTGGATGCAAATTTTGGGGATTGGGGGGCAAAATTTGTGTTTGGCCCTGGTTTTGTTAGAGTTAGCACCAGCTAAGTCTGGGTCATTGGTACAGTATAAAAATTTTGAATTTTGGGCAGAACCCAAAACACTCATTACCATCCCATGATAATATTGATAACAAACATAGTCCTAGACGTTCTGTACAAATGAAAGTGTCAATGACACTGCAGCTTAACCTTACTGAGTGTTGTGTTTGATGAAAAGGATAATGTTCAATGTTTATGAAAGGATTATGAAATAAGACAAAAATTGTGATAATTGGGAATATGTTAATTTCTGCTCCCTGTATGCTATGTTTTCAATAAAAATAATTTGAGGTGTAGACTGTACTAAAGAACTGAGGGGTGGGTTAGTGTGGCCCTTACAGTTAATGTATGTGGCCCTCACAGTTAATGTATGTCAACAAATGTTACCAAGTTACAGCGAAATTATTCCAAAACGAGTCATTCTATCAAGTCACAATAAAATCCCTCCATAAATACGACCAGTAGACTGTGCTAAAGGCTTTCGGGTTTTGGGCTCGGGCAGTTATCATGGTTGACAGATCATGACCAGGTGGGGAAGTTCTCATTTAGACACCATATGGAGTCATCCTACGAAGTTACAATGAAATCCCTCCATATTAAATATGACCTGTAGACTGTGCCAAAGGTTTTTGGGCTTTGGGCCCCTGTAGCCATCACAGTTGATCAATCGCGACCAAAAGATGACATTCTCATCTAGACATTATATGGAGTCATCCTACCAACTTACAATGAAATCCCTCCATAAATACGACCTGTTGGCTCTGCTAAAAGCTTTCGGGTTTTGAGCTTGGGCAGTCGTCATGGTTGACAGATCACGACCAAATGGGGAAGTTCTCATCTAGACACCATACAGAGTCATCCTACCCAGTTACAATGAAATCCCTCCATATTAATTATGACCTGTAGTCTGTGCTAAAAGTTTTTGGGTTTCGGGCTTGGGCAGCAGTCATGGTTGACAGATCATGACCAAAAGGGGATGTTCTCATCTAGACATGACCTCAAACCTGCATATGAAATTTTGAGACAATCGGACAAGAACTACAGGCTGTAGCCTGTGCTAAAGGAAAATGTGAACAGACTCGCAGACTTCAACACACTTGATGGCAATAACTTATTTTGACTTTGTCAAGTTAAGCTAAAAATTGGGTTCCTCTATTGAGCCCAAATATCATGAACCAAGGGGCTTCATTTTAATGCACTTGCATCTAAACCGCCCCCCCCCCCCCCCCCCCTCCCCATAAGGATGTTCTACACCAAATATCAAAATATTCTGATCAGAGGTTCTGGAGAAAAATGTTTTTTCGTTTTTGCAAATATGCAGACTCAGCATTTTTTCAATGCCGCCCTATATAACACTCTGACATAACCAATGACAATTTTTTTAATCATTCGGTTCCACTGGTCCTAATCATACTCCAAATAACAGTTCTCTGTTCCATGTGGTTTGGGAAAAATATGGTCATTTGAAAATAGTTCTATTTTTAGCTCCAGGGGTTCCCACAGGGACACGGGAAAAGGAAAGGAAAATTTTTTGGCATGAATCAAGATTTATGACTCAATAATACCGCATATCAAATTTGGTTCAAATCGGACCACCAGTTCAGAAAATAGAAATTTGGGGTGGGGCCAAAAATCTTGCCCCTCCAATTATAAAGACAAATATTGATCCACGAATTCTGTTTGAACAAAGTTGATTCTACACCCCAAAAGGAAGCTCCACACCAATATCAAGTCATTGTATCCAATGGTTCATGAGAAGAAGATTTTTAAAGAATTTTGGCGTATTTTTCGAACCCCCTCACTATGAGGGTGGGCACTTTGATTTCAACAAAAACAAAATGTGATGCCAGAACAAGCAATCACCTCAAATTAAACTAAAACTGGTTCAGCGGTTTAGGAGGAGCAGGAGCACACACCATGTTCATACACGACAAGTGATCACTATACATGTAACTCGTCCTAACTTTCAGTCAGGTGAGCTAATAATATTTCAGAAGAACTCAAAGCATTGTTCTTGTGAAATATTATTTAATTATCAGTTCTGGTACAAATATTGTAGTAGACTTACAGGAACGATTGATGCCAGGTGTCAACTTTGGGAGTTGATTGCATATATTTTTCATATTCTATACATTACAACCTTCATTTTGATGTATAATTTGTCTACATTTAAGGTGCTATATATATATAAGTAATAGAATTTTGTTTATTTTGAAATTTCCACCCCTGATATTCCTTAAATTGAAATTAAATATACACAAATTATACATCAAAAATTAAATATACACAAATTATACATCAAAATGATGGTTGGGAGGTTGTTATAGCCCCCATATCATATTGAGAATGATATATCCTTAGTGGATAATTACATTAAGTTTGATATTTTTCTGCATTTTCTGACTGGTCTGACTCATTTGCACTGAGTGACCTTTGTTTACATCTTTGTTACACTAATATATTGTACATATAGCTGTTGATTGTTTAAGTAGGTCAAGGACCTTGTTTACTTGATTATGACGGAATCACCTAGAAACTGACAGAACATTGTAGACATTTCATCCTCTAGGACATTCTCTCTGGTTACTATATAAAGGTTTGTCAACAGAATTCAAAAACTCATTTTTAGAAAGCCATTTCAGAAAGACTCACTTCAGTTAAAACACAGCAGTTGTTTCCATTGGAGATTATTATTGTTCTAGGACAATGCCTTTATTATAGAAGCAGTGCTTCTTTGTGAATTTGGAAGATTGATTCCAAAAGAGAATTTTGAAGAGAATCTATTCATCTTGGAAAAGAGAATTTATACTTTCTGTGAAACAGAATATTATTTTGTGAAAAGCCAGGATTCTACTGGATTATTTGGAAATTACCTGTGGCGCCAATACTTCTTGGATTTTTACTCCATTTGAATTTTGTGGAGCATTTTGTTACATGTATATTTTATTGGAGACTGCTGAAATTTCTAAGTGAAAATTTTATTACAAATCTACGGGATACTGTTTCTGAAGAGACATTCTTCGATTTAATACTACCAGCTGGTAACTCTTCACAAGATTCTTCACCACTGGATTACTGGATTCTGTTAAACTGTATTTTGGACTAATTCAATAATTGATAAGTACCACTGTTTTTATTTTCTGTAAACCAATTAGTGTAAAAGATCTTTGTATCATTTTTTTTATATTAATTTTTTTTAATTAAATTTCTGAATAGTTAAATTCATAGTTATTGTTGCTGATTCTCAGATTTCTTTCTGTTACCATTATCAGTAATATTTCCATACCGTAACAGATATTGGGGGCTCGTCCGGGATTGAATATAAGATAACGAGAAAGCTTTATTTGCATATTGCAATTAGTATTTTGGCTCACTTTCAAAACATTTAAATTTTCTTAGAAAATGTCAGTATTATTATTTATATTCTGAGAACCAGCAAACCTTTTCATCATGGAATTTATTGTGACAGAATTTATTTCTGAATTTGAAGGCTCTCCTAATTTGGCCCTTTTAGAATCTCTTAAGGAGGAGTATTTATTCCAACTTGCTCATTATCTAAAATTACCTGCCACCCCCGGTCTGAACAAGCATAAACTTAAACAGCTCATTATTAATCATTATATTGAGGAGGGTCTTTTACCTCAGTCTGGGTCACCTGTCTCTGAACCACAACCTACTGATACCCTTGAACTCAAAAAGTTAGAATTAGAACCAAAGAGATTAGAAATGCAACAAGAAATGAAAAGGCAGGAAAATGAAATGAAATTAAAAGAATTAGAAGCTCAAAAAGAAAGGGAACAGATTCAGGCTCAAAAAGAAAGGAAACAGATTCAGGCTCAAAAAAAGGGAACAAATTCAGGCTCAAAAAGAAAGGGAACAAATTCAGGCTCAAAAAGAAAAAGGGGACAGGGAATTAAAATTAAGGGAAATAGAAGATCAAAAAGAAATGCACTTTAAAGAATTAGAAATTCAAAAGGAAATAAAAATAAAAAAATTAGAATCACAGCATCATGGCTCAAATGTAATTTCCCCAAGCAGATCTGATGCAACTAAACATGTTAGGTTTGTTCCCCCCTTTCAAGAAAAAGAAGTTGATAAATATTTTTCACATTTTGAATAAGTGGCAACAAGTTTAGAATGGCCAAGGGATGTCTGGACTTTGCTATTGCAAAGTGTTTTGAAAGGGAAGGCCCAAGAAATCTATTCTGCTCTATCTTCTGAGCAAAGCAATAATTATGACACTGTTAAAGAGGCTATACTTAAGGCATATGAACTTGTTCCAGAGGCCTATAGGCAGAAATTTAGAAATTATTACAAAAGCGAAAATCAAACTCATGTGGAATTTGCCAGAGAGAAGCAAAATTTATTTGACAGGTGGTGCCATTAAAAAGAAATAGGAAAAGATGTTACAAAATTAAAGGAAATGATGCTAATTGAAGAGTTTAAAGGAAGATACATTCAGCAGGGCTCGATTTAACTGGATCAGCATAGCACTTTGCTCTCCAATTTCTGAATTTTGCTATTCAAGATTTATTAGTTTCAAGTGCTTTTGGATCAACTGCTAATCAATTTTCCAGGGTGAATAGTACATTGCTATTCAAAATTTTCAGATCAAATCAAGCCCTGTTCAGATATAAAGGCCCACCTGAATGAACAAAAAGTTGACACATTAAATAGAGCAGCAGTACTGGCAGATGACTATGCCTTAACTCATAAAATGAGTCGTAACGCCACAAATTTTTGGCCCCACAAGAATTCTTTCCAAAGTGGACCTAGACCAACTTTAGATAAAACTCATCCTTCCATTCATCCTTCCAATCCTCCAAACTTTTCACCACCTAAATTTAATAGGAAGCCTAATGAGAATAAGTCATCTAATGCCAGCCCTACACCATTACGACCCAACAGTTCAGCTAAAACTTGTAATTACTGTAAGAAACCAGGGCATTTATTATCTGATTGCTGGCTGTTAACAGGGAAAAATGAGGCCTCTACTTCACAGAATGCACTGGCATGTGCTCCATGCCCTGAAAATTATGTAATATAGCAAGATGCTTTAGAAAATTATACGCCATTCATTTCTGAAGGCTTTTTTTCCCTTGAGGGGGATAAACACTGTTCCTTAATACCAATAAAGATTCTGAGAGACACAGGGGCTACTAAGTCATTAATGTTAGAAGGCATTTTGCCATTTTCTGAAGAAAGTGCTACAGGGGCACAAGTTCTAGTATTGGGTATTGAGTCAAGCTCTTTAAATGTCCCACTTCATAAAATAAATTTAAGAAGTAGTTTAGTAAATGGGACTGTGACAGTAGGAATCAGACCTACTCTGCCTGTAAATGGTATTTCTTTATTGTTGGTAAATGACTTAGCTGGTGACAAAGTCACTGTAGAACCTCAAGTGATGGATAAGCCATGCACAGATGAAAGTGTTATTAATCTGAAGGAATGTTTTCCTTTTACTTTTCCAGCATGTGCTGTGTCTCGGTCCATGGCAAAGAAAGCTGAGGTTGATAGCAACCTCAATTGTGTTGATTTAAACAGCAAAGCTGAGGATAAGAACTGTCACAGAATTACGGATTCTTTAGACATTGATTTGCCTCAGACATTTTTGAGTCAGTGTGATGACTCCTCCAGAAATTGTAAAGAGGCCACTACACCTGAGAGTGATAGGGGAACCTCCTTGAATGTCATTTCCCGGTCTTCTTTAATTCGGGAACAGGAAAGTGATCCTGACCTTGCCGAGCCACGTGAAAGGGCTCTAACAGAGGCTGAGGCCCAAAACTCCCCTGTCTGTTATTTTAAAAAATCTGATGTACTCATGAGAAAATGGCGACCACCAGAAGTACCCTCCAATAGTGATTGGGAGGTTATTTATCAAATAGTTGTCCCCACTAAATACCGGAATGAAATAATAAGCCTGGTTCATGAAAATCCAATGGCTGGACTTTTGGGAATTTGGAAAACCTACTCTCGTATTCAACAATGTTTTTACTGGCCCAAGCTTCGACAGGATGTCAAATTTTGTAAAACCTGCCACACCTGTCAAATTGTAGGAAAACCCAACCAGAAGATTTCTCCTACTCCCCTTCAACCAATCCCTGCTTCTGAGGAGCCATTTAGTAGAATTATTATTGATTGTGTTGGCCCATTGCCTAGAACAAGATCTGGAAATGAACATCTTCTTACCATCATGTGTGCTTCTACACGATTTCCTGAGGCTATACATGTACCTCTAAGAAATATTAAAACTATACTCCCCTTCAACCAATCCCTGCTTCTGAGGAGCCATTTAGTACAATTATTATTGATTGTGTTGGCCCATTGCCTAGAACAAGATCTGGAAATGAATATCTTCTTACCATCATGTGTGCTTCTACACGATTTCCTGAGGCTATACATGTACCTCTAAGAAATATTAAAACTAAGACTATTGTTAAGGCTTTAATAAAGATTTTCTCGACTTTCAGTCTACCCAGGTCAGTGCAATCAGATCAAGGCTCAAATTTTATGTCAAACATTTTTCAGCAGGTGATGTATGGGCTCAAAATTAAGCAGAACACATCAAGTGCCTACAATCCTGAAAGTTAAGGTGCTCCTGAACGTTTTCATCAAACACTGAAGACCATGATAACGGCCTATGGAGAGGATAATGAGAAGGATTGGGATAAAGGAGTACATCTCCTCTTATTTGCAGTCCGTGAGACTGTACAGGAATCTCTGGGGTTCAGCTCTTTTGAATTAGTGTTTGGACACTCAGTGAGGGGTCCACTCACTGCTTTGAAGGAGAAATGGCTCGAGGAAGAGCCACCTGAAATTTCTCTCCTGGACTATTTGTCCACTTTTAAGGAAAAATTGCACCAGGCCAGAGAAATGGCAAATAAACATTTACAGAAAGCCCAGAGTCAAATGAAGACCTGGTATGATAAAAAGACGAAATTTCGCACTTTTAAACCTAGGGACAAGGTGCTAGTATTATTCCCTTTAAAGGGCAATGCTTTACAAGCAAGATATTCAGGCCCTTATATTGTTAAGCACAAGATCAGTGATACTGATTATGTTGTTGAGAGTGGCTCAGTTGGTACATGTAGAGGTGCAGGCTGCAAGCCGAGAGGTCCTCGGTTCGAATCCCACCTGCGGCAACCGCGTTGTGTCCTTGGGCAAGACACTTCACCCCGATTGCCTACATGGGGGCACGATGACGCTGTGTACTGGGGAGTACTGCACGTCGATGGAGCGCATGTCTTCAACCAATCTAACCCTGCCTGTGCTGCGGTGCAGAGTTCAGAGTTACGATGTTGGAGAGCTGACAGCTGCTCGTCGTTGCTCGGTGGTTCTCTCCGGGTACTCCGGCTTCCTCCACCCGTAAAACTGTCACGGTCACGATTAGCCATTGTGCATAAGTATGTGACCTTAAACACCAATAAATAAATAAATAAATATGTTGTTGAGACTCCCGATAGACTCAAAAATACTCAGCTGTGCCATATAAATATGTTCAAAACATATTATGAGAGAGAACCAAACTCTCTACCAGTCTCAACAGTCACCCACATGGATGAAATGGAAAATTCTGTGGAGGATGTTCATGAAGGTGGTGAAAATGTACCTCTTAAGTTACAGAACTCAGATGTCTTGAGAGATCTACAAAATAAAATAGATTATTTACTGCCTGACCAAAGAAACGATTTAGTTGATTTAATTTTCAAATATCAACACTTATTTCCCGATATGCCTAGTAGGACATCTGTTATTTTTCATGATGTTGATGTAGTAGAGGCAAATCCCATCAAACAGCATAGATTGAAACCTTTCAAAGCTGAGATCATGCGAAAGGAAATACAGTATATGCTGGACAATGAGATCATAGATTAGAACCTAGCCATAGCAACTGGAGTTCGCCCTATATACTTGTCCCAAAACCTGATGGGAGTTACCAATTTTCAATTTTTGTATGGATTACCGAAAAGTGAACAGCCTCACCAAAACAGACAATTATCCAATGCCAAGAATTGATGACTGCATTGACAAGCTTGGCCATGATAAATTTGTGACAAAATTTGACTTGTTAACTGGTAGAGTGCTGGAAGCCCTATTTTGGGCTTTACTAAAAGTGACAGGCAATAACTGTCTGTAGCTACATTCTGCCCAAGGAAGCCTTTATTGTCCCTGATATGAATCAGATTTTTTATACAATACCTTGATCTCTGACATTTAATTGGACAGTGCCTATAAGGCACTATCCAATTAAATGTAATAGAGCAGTATATGATGAGCTTTGATTTGTTGTCAGAAAAAACTCAGCACTTTACCAGTTAAAGGGTTATTGGCAAGTCCCTTTAACAGAAAAAGCAAAAGAAATATCTGCTTTTGTTACCCCATTTGGGTTGTATCAATATAAAGTAACCCCTTTTGGCATGAAAAACTCTCCGGCAACGTTCCAGTGCATGGTTAACCACTTAATTGCATACCTAGATCACAGTGAAGCTTATATTGATGATGTTATTATACACACAGATACAAATTAGTCCGATCATCTAAAGCATATTCAAGAATTTTGTGACAAAGTGACCCAAGCCAACCTAACTATTAACTTGGTAAAATGATAAAATCAGAATTTGGCAAAGCAACTGCAAATTATTTAGGTCATGTTGTGGGTCAGGGACAGGTGAGGCCGATTGCGGCAAAAGTTGATGCCACTGTAAATTTTCCAGTACCAAGCTCTAAAAAAGAGTTCATGAGATTCTTAGGCATGGCTGGATATTATAGAAAATTTTGTTTAAATTTCTCAGATGTTGTCTCCCCTTTGACCAGTTTATTGAGCAAAAGGGTTAAGTTTGTTTGGACTGAGGAATGCCAGAAATCCTTTAACAGAATAAAGACTTTATTAAATAATTCCCCTATCCTGGCCAGTCCCAATTATGAAAAGCCCTTCAAATTATTTATAGATGCAAGTGACAATGGAGCAGGTGGGTATATTGCCCAGGAAGATTCCCAAGGTATTGATCACCCTGTATGTTATTTCTCCAGAAAATTTCTCAAACATCAAAAGAACTACTCTACAGTAGAAAAAGAAACTTTGGCTCTAATTTTGGCATTAACCCATTTTGATGTGTATCTAGGAACCACCCAATGCCCAATTACAGTTTACACCGATCATAACCTCGTAACTTTTATCAATAAAATGAAAAACAAGAATCAAAGATTATTGCGGTGGAGTTTAGCCCTTCAAGAATATCATTTAGAGATTAGGCATATTTCGGGAAGAGATAATGTTGTAGCTGATGCTCTATCCAGAATATCCTAATTTAAAATGATCTGATCGGTTCCCATTCACTTCAAGTGTATATATATGTTTATTAAAAATTTTTGTGAAGGTATATAAATCGTGTGTATTGGAAACCAGTCAGAGACTGCTAAAGTTATATAAAAACTTTTCAGTACCTTCAAACTTTTTCTTTTAAGGCGGGGTGTGTTATAGCCCCCATATTATATCGAGATTGATATATCCTTAGTGGATAATTATATTAAGTTTGATATTTTTCTACATTTTCTGACTGGTCTGACTCATTTGCACTGAGTGACCTTTGTTTACATCTTTGTTATACTACATGTAATATATTGTACATATAGCTGTTGATTGTTTAAGTAGGTCAAGGACCTTGTTTACTTGAATTATGACAGAATCACTTAGAAACTGACAGAACATTGTAGACATTTCATCTTCTAGGACATTCTATCTGGTTACTATATAATGGTTTGTCAACAGAATTCAAAAACTCATTTTAGAAAGCCATTTCAGAAAGACTCACTTCAGTTAAAACACAGCAGTTGTTTCCATTGGAGATTATTATTGTTCTAGGACAATGCCTTTATTATAGAAGCAGTGCTTCTTTGTGAATTTGGAAGATTGATTCCAAAAGAGAATTTTGAAGAGAATATTCATTTTAGAAAAGAGAATTTATACTTTCTGTGAAACAGATTATTATTTTGTGAAAAGCCAGGATTCTACTGGATTATTTGGAAATTACCTGTGGCGCCAATACTTCTTGGATTTTTACTCCATTTGAATTTTGTGGAGCATTTTGTTATATTTAATTGGAGACTGCTGAAATTTCTAAGTGAAAATTTTATTACAAATCTACAGGATACTGTTTCTGAAGAGACATTCTTCGATTTAATACTACCAGCTGGCAACTCTTCACAAGATTCGTCACCACTGGATTACTGGATTCTGTCAAACTGTATTTTGGACTAATTCGATAATTGATAAGTACCACAGTTTTTATTTTCTGTAAACCAATTAGTGTAAAAGATCTTTGTATCATTTTTTTTTTTATATTAATTTTTTTAATTAAATTTCAGAATAGTTAAATTCATAGTTATTGTAGCTGATTCTCAAATTGCTTTCTGTTACCAATATCAACAATATTTCCATACCGTAACAGAGGTATACATGTGTAACACAAAAAAGTATATGAAATCAACTCATTGAGTTGACAGCAGGCATCACTGGTTTTTGAATGTCTGCTACCGTGTTCGTACCAGAACTAATAATACAATATTTCCCCGAGTTCTTGTGGCTAAATGTGCTTCACATATCAAAGAACAAAGCTAGGCATTCAAAACACTTTAGGATCCAGTGATAGGACTGCATTCGGGAAAAGGACAACACTGTCTGCATTTTTTATTGCACATGGATTTTATGTTCAACGGACATGCGCAAATCACTTGATACCACAAATTTCCATCATAACACAAAATTGTAATTCTAAGAAATTCCATCAGGTGTCATGATACCTTGCATAGAATATGGCAACTGTGCAGTGTCTATATAATAATAGTATGCTGTATTAAGGCAATCTCTCTCATTATTTGATTTTAGACAATGTTGTGTTTCGATGCCTTTTTCCATCCGATGACGTTGACCGGAAATCGGAAGTAAGTTACAATGTAAATAAAGCCGTCAGTTTTGTAATTTGCCCCCATGCAGCTTTGTCGATGTATTTTGAAGGATACTGACACCCTAGCTTTGTTCTTGGATATGTGAAGCACATTTGGCCTCAAGGTGTTCTCAGGAAATATTATTGTATTATCAGTTCTGGTACAAATACGGTAGCAGACTTATGGAACCAGTGGTGTCTGCTGTCAACTCTTTTGAAATTTTTGGAATATCAGTCATGGGAATTTCAAAGTAAACAAATTTATCTTACTTATATAGGGTAGCACCTTAAATATTATTTCGTTATCAGTTCTGGTACGAATATGGTAGCAAACTTTTAGGAACTATTGGTGCTGGCTGTCCGAACCACTCTACTCATAAAGCTGATTGCATATATTTTTGGTGTTCTGTTGATCACAACCCACATTTTGATGTATAATTTGTGTATATTTAATTTGCTTTTATGGAATATCAGAGGTGGGAATTTCCAAGTATTTCCCTTACTTATACAGCACCTTAAGGTGCTACATAAGTAATGGAAATTTGTTTATTTTGAAATTCCCACCTCTTATTTTCCTAAATTCAACTTACATGTAAATATACACAAATTATACAATAAAATGAAGATTGAGATGTATAGAACACGAAACATGTATGTAATCAACTCATAGAGTTGACAGCAGGCACAACTGGTTCCTGGAAGTTTGCTACTGTATTTGTACCAGAACTGATAATACAATATTTCATGAGAACAACTTGGGGCCAAATGTGTTTCACATATCCAAGAACAAAGCTAGGCATTCAAAACACTTACTCTGAGGTGCCAAATAAGAGTGTCGGCACTGTTATTAATTTTGGAGGAAAATTCCAACCATCACTGTTATTTGGTAATGAGATATAGAGCAAAAACGCCATCACTGTTATTAATTTTTGATGAATATGCAAGTCATCGCTGTTATTCAGCCATCACTATTATTTGGCACCTGAGAGTAAAGAGTGCAGCGACAGGACTACAACTGGTAAAAGGACAACACTGTCTGCAGGGAGGCGAGTGTTGGTCCAGCACCCCGCCTCTGTCCCTTTTCGTAAGCATCTGCAGGGGCTGAAATATATATATATAATATTCAAAAAAATTTACTTGTCACCTGTGACAAGTTAATTTTTTTTTCACTTGTCACCCATTGAAACCAACTTGAACGAATTAACTTTCAGTCCATTCGGCCCCCTTTGTGCATTCCGCAGATTTTTCCGGGTCGATTCAGGGGTTTTTCGTTACAAATTTACCCAGGACTAAACTCTCGCAGATGACGCTGCATACGTTGTCTTTCAACTGTTGTGTACTTACCCCTCATGACGTGTACACATTAATTTTCAATGACAATCAATACCAACGACGTATAAATTTAGTTAAAAATAGAAAGAAGTTTTCCCCAGAAAACACTAGATGATGACGAGTATGCACAGAATCTCCCTCAATATCTATAACGTGTTTGGTTCAAAATAGAAACGAGCTTCCCCCACAAACAAAATGGAAGTGGAATGTAATTATTGTTAACTGTGCCGATTGTTTCAAATTTTTTTCTGCAATCGGAATGCATATGTTTGGGAATGATTTCAACAACATAAAAAGTCATGGCAAAAATACACTTGTCGCCCAGGACAAGTGAATTTATTTTTTGGTTGTCGCTGGTAGAAATTACATCTCGGCGACAAGTAAACAAACGTTATTTCGACCGCGGCCCTGGTCTGTAGATCGCATCTTGACCCATCCAAATAGGTTCCAATGCAGGCCTGCCCCCGAAACAGGGAAGTTTGGGTCTCTCTATGGGTCGTCTATCCAAAACATCAAACTGAACAGCCAGAAATTGATTAAACAGCCTGAGACAGACTTTACTTGCCAATGATGGCCCACCATCGCTCCACAACTCAACTCCGAAGTGGCAGACTATACTTGCCCGAAAAACACTGCAGCACAGGGCTTGCCTTGAGTAAAATGGTCGGGGCCTAAAAAATGTCGCCCAGATGTTGAGGTCGGGGCCTGCTGGGGGCCTGAAAAGAGTCCCCCAGATATTGAGGTCGGGCCTTTTGGAGTAATTTTATGTTGTTACATTCTTTCCAATGGCGACCTTAGTTGATTGCTTTTGCTTAGAAAAAAAAAATTCCGGGGACGAAACGACTTGGACCCATCATGTGGGTGCTGGATGTTTCGTACATAGACATTTTGGATTTTTTGTTGATAAAATTTTAAGACGTTTCGTACATATTGTGGGGGGTGTATTTTCAATGCAAGGGTTGTCTCAAAGAAAAAAAAAAACATTTCAGTTTACCGTTTAAATAATTTCAATCTATGAAAATTCCCCACAGCTTTGGATATTTCAGAAATGGAATGCGCCCCCCACCACCCCCCAGCCCCCACCTCTCCATGTAGACACAGGTACACATTTTATTTTATTTCGTACATTTATTTTGATGGCAGTTTCTGTGTCTAGTGTTGCATTTATTCAGATGTTAGGATCGGATGTACCCGCGCATAGTATTGTGGGACTGAAGGGAATTCCCCCATTAGTTGACAAGCGTGCTTTCGAAGTCTCGTAAATGTGTTTGTTTTTTTTGTTTGTTTAATCTTGGGATTTTGTCAGTTTTCATGCAGATTTAGGTGGATGTTAATTCTAATCAGGCAAAAACAGTTTGAATTATTATTTTATCTGTTATTTGGTGCTTCTATTGTAATCACACTTGTGTGAATGAGACGTGAATGGAAAAATTAATCTCGCAAATTTTTTTTGCCCAAACCTACCAACACTGAGATTTCGGGAGCCAAGACAGAAAAAAAAAAGTCGGGGCCGAAAAAAAAAGCCCCGAGAAGGGGCCTCTCGGGGCCGGGGTCGATAAGTCCCGGCTCAAGGCAAGCCCCGACAGCACCCTCGGGGTGAAGTAGCACCTTTGTGAGAGGAACCCCTCTCGCTCTGGTCCTCACCCGAGGGTCCAGTCAATGACCTACATGTGCACAAAGTCATCTCAACACTACTCACCATCCAGCCTGGAACACCTGCCGAGTATGCGAACCCTTTTCCTCCATTAACACGTCCTGACATGCACCTAGCAAATAGTATAGTCACAGGGTCGAAAGGGGCTTGCCCCGCAGCGTCC
Organism: Pictodentalium vernedei; assembly: GCA_031216915.1. Classification (NCBI taxonomy): domain Eukaryota; kingdom Metazoa; phylum Mollusca; class Scaphopoda; order Dentaliida; family Dentaliidae; genus Pictodentalium; species Pictodentalium vernedei. The sequence continues at coordinate 762,424,053 of CM062297.1, forward strand.
CTGCGTGCCTTTGGCACCCGAAAACCATTCATTCACCATTTCATTCTGTGTATCATTTCACATCACTCAACCAAATGTATTCTAAATTTATTACGGTTTTAAAACAGAAACCTGCAAAATATCCATGTGGTATTTGTGGGAATGGTTGCAGGGTTAATTCAACAGGATGTTCTGATTGCCATCAGTGGATACATCGTCACTGTGTTCCAATGTCCAATAGTCTGCTTGAAAAATGGTCAGCGACTAATAGGCAGACATATGTACATGTATGCAGAAAATGTACCTTTGTGGACAGAAAGTACAATGCAGACACAGCACTGAAAAGGTAAGGCATTTTGCACTTATCAAATATTCAAAACTTGAGCCACAAAATGATATGTAAATTCTTTCTTTGCTAACAAATACATGATACTTATGACTTACTCATTGGAATAAGTCACATTCAGCAGATCTATGGCTCTATCATGACCACTAGTATTAAGGCAAAATTAACCAACAGTAAAACCAGTCTATCACAGTGAACAAGCACTGTTCACTTTCAACAGTTTCTACAAGGTATAATAAACCACGTCGGGGTAAGAACAGTTTTAAAAAGTGACGTCACAGAGGGTCATATGGTCATGAAAGACACATGATCAAAAAGATAGGAACACCCCTCCCCCAAATACCTCAAATAATGTAAATGTATGTGTCACTTGCAAATGTCATTTTTAGGGGTGGTTTTAGGGAATTCTGTGCGGTTCTGGTATTTAGGAGAACCGCCCCCCTCCCCCCCCCCCCCCGAGAACCGCATAGACAAAGGCAACTATATTATTATATTTATTTATTGATGTTTAAGGTCACATACTTATGCACAATGGCTAATCATGACCGTGACAGTTTTACGGGTGGAGGAAGCCGGAGTACCCGGAGAGAACCACCGAGCAACGACGAGCAGCTGCCAGCATCGTAACTCCGCACAGCAGCACTGGCAGGGTTAGATTGGTTGAAGACATGCATACCATCAACGTGCAGTACGCCTTAGTACACGGCGTCATCGTGCCCCCACGCGGGCAATGGAGATGAAGTGTCTTGCCCAAGGACACAACGCGGTTGCCGCAGGTGGGATTCGAACCGAGGACCTCTCGGCTTGCAGCCTGCCCCTCTACCTACTGAGCCACCGCGCTCCCAAAGGCAACTATAAGAATGAATTTACTTCTATTCTTCTTTCCTGTAATGATTATTACATAAAAATAAACATATTTCATCGTAAAACACTGTAATTTAGAGGGGAGTCCGGGTGGGGTTCTGTGCAGTTCTGGTAATGGTATTTTTAGGAGGACCCGTTATGTTTGTAACATGTAAATTGTAATTATCAACAATTTTTCAATAAATATATTATTCAAATTAAACAAAAAATTAATGGCATGATACTGAAACTATTAGCGCGCGCGAAAGCAGCCCACAGGACTGCTTTGAAGCAAGCCTGTTCGGTAAAGCGTATGTGAAATTGAAAATTAGTGGTAGTTTTCATAATAGTTTTCATAAACACATACCATCCAATCGCGTTTTTCCTTCGATTCCGAAACCGGAAGTAGAAATCCCTGTTCGAACGTTGCCTTTCAATCTCCAATCAATGAGAAATGCCGAGATTCCCTTTCCAAAGAACAAATTCAAAAACGATTTGTGCCTCTAGAAATGCTTCAGATACTTTCAACACCGCAATAAAAAAGATTTCTTTTTTCGGATTAATTAGAAAGTTAATTAATCTACACGGATTTTTCCGAATCAACTACACGGAAAGTATCGAGTAAAACTACTCTACTTTTGACAGAAATTATTTAAATTGAACACCCCCTGCTTTTGACGTTTTACTTACTTACTTATGTTTACTTATGTAGTTTTCCTGCTCTGGAAACGATGTCCACTATGCAGGACTCTGCGTCTTCTTCGATCTCCTCTGTTTTCTCGTGTGCGCATGTTTGTTTAGTCTCCATTTTTACCTTAAAGTCATATTTGATTTCTTGTTTGTCCCAGTATTTATCTAATCTGTTTTTGAATGGGTTTAAGCTGGGTGCTGACACAACATGTTCTGGTAGGCTGTTCCAAGTGCTTGTTATCTTCACGGGGAAGCAGTTTCTCCTTATTTCCGTTTTTGATCTCTGTGGGAATAGTTTCTTGGAATTTCCTCTTCCACTGGTTCTTGGGGCTGCTTCTGTCCACGCTTGTAGTATATTTTCGGAGGCTCCCTTATCATAAATATTGTTTACTATTTTGAATGTTTCAATCATGTCTCCTCTTATTCGGCGGTAGCTGAGAGTAGGTAGTTTCAACTTTTTTAATCTTTGTTCGTATGGAAGATCTTTCAGTCCTGGAAGCTGTTTGGTGGCTCGTCTCTGTACCTTCTCGATTTGTTCTATATGTTTCATTTTATAAGGTGCCCATACTGAGCTGGCGTAATCGAGTTGTGTTCTTACTAGGGTTTTGTATAGAGGAGTGAAAGTGTCTGTGTTCATGTAGTGGAAGGTTCTTCTCAGTAATGCAAACATGTTGTTGGCCTTTTTTACTTTCTCACTTGTATGTCTGTCGAATGATAGGTCTGAGTCGATGATTACTCCTATATCTTTTTCTTCTCTTACAAGCTGGAGTTTCTTCCTGTGGAGACAGTATTCTGGTGTGTTGTCATGTTTACCAATTCTCATATGTTTGCACTTATCCGGGTGGAACTTTAGGAGCCATGTGTCACTCCAGTTTGCCATTCTATTTAAGTCATTTTGAAAATTGTGTTTATCACTTTCGTCAACTATTTCTCGAAAAATTTTTGTGTCGTCAGCAAAGAGGTAGGTGTCAGACTCTACCGTTCTTGGCAGATCGTTTATGAAAAAAACAAAGAGAAGTAGTCCTAGGACAGATCCCTGAGGAATTCCCGATGTTAATTCTGACCAGTTTGAGTTTTGTCCATTCACACTTACTCTTTGTTTCCGGCCCATCAGGAAGCTCTTGATCCATGCAATTGCTCGGTTGTTGATACCATAAGCCTCAAGTTTATTCAGTAGCCTCCTGTATGGTACTGTGTCGAAAGCCTTTTGGTAATCCATATAAACCAAGTCTACTGGGTTCCCTTTGTCAAGAGCCTTGGTCCAGATGTTTAGTTGAAGTGATGTTGATCGTCCTGCGATGAACCCATATTGTTTGTCGGTTATCAAACTATTTATTTTCATATAATTTGTAATGTGATCCCGGATTATAGATTCTATTACTTTGCAGACTACCGGTGTTAAACTAACTGGTCTATAGTTGCTGGCTTGTGCTTTGTTACCTTTTTTTTTGTATATGGCACTTATCTGTGCTATTTTCCAGTCCTCTGGAACAGTAGCTTCCTTAATTGATTGATTAAATATTATCTGGAGGGGTCTTGAAATAGTCCTGGATGTTTCTCTCAAGAGCTTTGGGTGCATTTTGTCGATATCCGGTGATTTATCTGGTTTCAGTTTATTTAAAGGTTTTTGAATAATTTCCCTGGTAATGGTCAGTTCTTTCATGCCTTCTTGTATTTCACTCGGTGGGAGTGATGGGATTGCCTCATAGATTCAACAGTGAAGACGCTCTTGAAGAAATCGGCTAGTATTTGGGCTTTCTCTTTATCATCATTTGTCTTCCTCGAATCTTTGTCACCTGGGTCGATCAGGAGTTCACCAATGCCGCTTTTAGTTTTAGATTTAGAGTTGATATACTGCCACATTTCTTTGGGGTGTAATTTTGCATTTTCAGCCAGTTTCTTCTCAAATTGTTTCCTGTGCCATTTTAGTGATGATTTGACCTGGTTTCGGGCTTTCTTGTATTGCTGTCTAACTTCAGGGTCCTTTGATGTTATAGCCTTCCTTGATAGGGTATTTTTCCTCTTGATTTTCTCAATTGTACTTTTGTCTATCGGGAATTTTGTTTTTTGCTTGTTGGGGTTTTTAGCTTTTCTTTGTGGTATAAACTTCTCTTCAAGCTCGTGTATAATATCTTGGAAAATTATCCAGTTTGTATTTATATCATTCGTATGCTTCAACATGTCTTCCCAATTATATTTTTTCAATGCTTTTGTTTATTTCATCATAATCTCCTCTGTTATAGCTATAGTTTTTGCCTGCTCGAAGTTTGTGGGTTACATAGCAAGTGAAAGTAAATTGTAGCACACAGTGATCGCTCTTTCCTAGTGGGCTCAAATATTCCAAGTTGTTGACCATATTTTCTTCATTTGTCAGCACGAGGTCCAGTACATGTGGTGTGTCTGTGCCTCTCCAGCGAGTCGGCTTATTGACGTGTTGAAAGAGGTAGTTGTCCTGCAAGCATTCCATAAATTTGTATTCAAGTGAAGTTAGCTCCTCGGTCGAGCAGTGGTAGCTTTCCCAGTCAATGTTTCTGAGGTTGAAGTCACCCATAATTAATAAATGGGAGGTATTCAGTTTTGTTGCCTCCGTAATTGCTTTAAGTAGCTGTTCATTGTTTTCCAGATTTCCACTCTCTGATCTGTAAAAAAGGCCGATGAGGAGGTTATCTTTCTCATTCAATTTTGTTTTTACAAGTAAGTGCTCCTGGAAGCCCAGACCGAGAATTGTTTCTTTTTTGCTTGTAGGTGCTTTTTATGTATATTATCATGCCTCTGCCTGTGTTGTTGTCTAAATTTTTCCAGAATACATCATAATTACCTACTTCGTCTATGATGAATTCAGCAGGGTTAAGATTGATATTTCTTACTTTTGGTTTAACTTCTGTTATTCCTATCACATCTGGCTGGACGGTATGGACTCTTGCTTTAAGTTCGTGTAGTTTGTTCCTTAGCTGATCTTCATTTGTATATAGACATTTAAAGTTGTTGCTGTTATAAACCATTTCCCCAGTTTTACACATTTGTCTCCCTTACTTTGCTTTTTGCTTATGGTCCAACTGGTATTTTGATGATTTTCCGGTCCCATGGGGAGCCCCGGATCTTGTAGTGATATTTTCCATCTGCTTTGGCTTCTAAGCTTTTTGCCTCCTGAAAAAGCCGTTTGCCTTCCTCTCTTTCGGTCTGGGTCTGGTCATGGCTTATTGAGACCTCTTGGTACTTAGGGTTTGCTTTTATTTTCTGAGCATTTCTAAATATAATCTTTTTCTGAGATAGGTCTGAGAGACATACTAAAATTGGTCTTTTTTTACTATCACTTTTATGTTTTCCCAGACGGACGATTTTCCTTAATCCTAGCGCAGATGGATCTACTCCACAGATCTGAGACAAGTCCTGAAAAATTTTTGTATCGTGCTCCACCTTATCTTCTTTTGATTCAGATGAGCTTTCTTCTGTACCATATATAATAATATTTGTCTCTCTGTTTTTTCTTTCGTTTAGCTCTGACATGACTGAGCTGACCACACCCGGTGTTGGCTTGGCTTCTTCAGAAATATTTTTTGTGTTTTTACTGCTTGGCTCATTTTTCAGGGTTTTTAACTCCTCATTTACAATCTTCTTTACTTCTTCACAGTCACATTTGGTTTTCATTTCCTCTTCTAGGTTGGATATCCTGTCTTCATATGATTTTATTATTTCATTGCACCTATCTTCTATCTTCCTATCTATTATTATGTTTTTTTCTACTTTTTCTCGACATGCCGGACAAAACCACATTAAGTCGGAATTGCAAAGCAGTTCGTATTCGCTGATTGGTTTGTTTAAACATTTGATACAGTAATGATCCCGACATCTTTGGCATTCTAAAAGTCTGTCATTTTGGTTTGTAAAAATGTTTTCGCACTGTTTACATTGCCAGGGTTCATCGTCCAGCTGATCCGGCGAGGTTTTCTTTTTTGATGGAGATATATGTTGAGCACCTGGAGAGTTATTTCTTGATTTGGAATTATTTCTGGAGTTTCCTGTAGATCCTGCGGGGCGACCCCTTACTTTTCTTCCTTTTGTTGGATCAGTTACTTCTGTCATTTTCAGGCTATTTGTTTATTTTTCTTTTCCAGTCGAGTGGGCAGTGAGTCAGTCCTCACAAATCCCCTTTTAAGTTTATAATTAAGAAACGTTTGCTATATGAAATGGTAACGGGCAGTGAGTCTGTCCTCACAATTCCCTTGCATGTAGTTGCTTATAATTGTTTTCAGTCTGAATTTGGGCTTATGCTCATGCACGAGATGATTCTATTTGCCCATAGTTGGTTTAAAACTTTATCTGGGTGCTCTCCGTCGCAGTACAAATTGAAGTTAAAACTATAGTGGCTATAGATTTCTGTGCGTATCTGTCAAACAGAAATAGCTATTGCTATTTCTGTTTGACAGATACGCACAGAAAGCGTTTGAGAAAAAATATTTTCTAACGATTTAAAAAAAAAAAAATAGTTTTCTTTTCACATTCAATTTTCTTTCTTTCATCCAGAATAAAATTAGCCGTTGATTCCACAGGCACCCGACGTATTATGGGATTTTATAAATTTTAATAAAATATATATTATATTATCAATACTAAAAGAAGTATTTTTTTTAGTATTGATAATGTAATATATATTTTATTAAAATTGATAAAATCCGATAATACGTCGGGAGCCTGTGGTTGATTCCACTGGTTTTGATTTTTTTCAAAACCACGCCTGCGCGCGCTTCTTGGTTTTACCAAAGTTAATAATATGAACTTTGGTAAAACCAAGAAGCGCGCGCAACTCACAGTGTTTTTCAAAGAAAAAGGTTGAACATTTTTTGTACATGATACACAACATTGACAGCGATGACTTTTATTTAGATCAAGTCTGAACATTCACTGATCCAAAAGTACAAAAACTAACCCCTTGAATATTTTTGGTAATGATTAAGAAATAGGCTTCTGGAAGAAATGGAAGCTTTATTTTTTCATTATCTTTCGAAAATTTTCAGCAATATTATGAATTAAATATGAGCTATTTGGACAATGGAGAAATATTTCAGGTTATCTGTTCTTTTTTTATTTTCATCTGGGGCGAATTTAAAGAAAAAAAGAGTTTCACTGCAACATTTATTTTTATTGCCTTTTTTTTTGGGGGGGGGGGGGGGGTTGGTGGAGTGGGGAAATAGGCGTTTTTAAATTTCACAAGTTGGACAGCTTTAGTAATGGTCGAGCACAATAAATTGTGCGCACAGAAAAAACATTACAATTGTCGGAAACGAGAATGCATGCAGTCATTGTGATGGGTAAGGCGTCTTCGCTTGAAAATTGGCCTCGAAACGTATTGTCGAAAATTTATTGTTTTTGTTTCGCTGGGGTGCATACATTGTGGAACGGAACTTCTGTTTTGGAAATGGTAATTCGTGGACGTTTGTCAGACAGTATGTCACTTCGACATCTTAGGTTCGTAATAACTGAATGAAAACGACCTTTGCCACAATCCGACCTGTGCGTACTTTTAAGTTACAACAAACGGACGTGTTGTTGATACTTTTCATTTGGTAACTTTGTTCCAATAACACGCAGTGTTGGTTTGAAGTGAACAGCGTTTTGCACTTGCAAATGCAAAACAGATAAATCACGTGACAGAATACTCCACAGAATCGAACAACGGCGGGATCCCAACAGCCACCTAGCAGACGATGAAATCCAATGTGCATATATGGGAACATTTAGCTTTTCGACAATTTCTGTCATTTAGTCAGCAAAGCAAACGACAGTTGAGTTTGTTTGGAAAAACTTTAATTTTGAAAAGCATGTTCAATAAATTATTCACAGTCTGCATGGAATGATCTAAGGAGAAATCTCGCATTACACTGTTCGCTTTTTAGGGGGCGTCATTCGATTTGTTCGCTTCTGAAAACGAGAGCTGTTTTTACTTCCGGTTTCCGGTTTAGATTGGATGGCATAGCATTCCTTGGTTTTTCCAATTTCACGTACACGTTGTCTATTAGGCTTGCTTCAAAGCAGCCCTTCGGGCTGCTTTTGCGCGCGCGCTATTACCTCTTTTATGAAAGCAAAAAAATGTTAAAATAACACTCTAACAAAATAAATATAGAGGAGTAAAATAATATTTACATCAGGTCCCTGTCCGTTTCATTACAACAAATTATTGTCATGTACAGGCACGTGATACTCAATATCAGTCTCGGGATAACGAGAGTACGCCTTTCTAGTGCAGCCCTCACTCTCCACTAGAATGCATCCCTGTAGTCTTCTTCTTCTGCTGTCTTTTGTCTTCTATAAACTCCATTGTCCGCACGATAACACGAAAACGAATTGTCATATCTTGCTGATTTTTGACATACAGATAGACAGTTACTAGCACTCGATCATCTGTGTTTCTCGGGTGTTTTTCGGTATGGCACGAGAGGCTACAGGATGTTCACAGCTTTTACTTTTGATGCTAGCTGTAATCGTTGAAACAATAGCCCGTATTTAAAACAGCAGAGAATCTCCTCTAAACAAATTCATTATAGAGTAATATATAATGGGTCACATTGAATAAAATTACATGTTTGTATAATCTCATGTTACAAATTCATTCTCAAACCAAGTTGAATAAAGAACCTTTTACCTTTCAAAGCATTTTTTAAATTTATTTATTCTCATAAATCAAGACGAACGGGCTTCGGCATGTAGTGGTGTGTGTCTTTCTCAAAACACCTATCACAATTATCAGTTATTTAAATGGTCTGTTTTTAAGCCCCTCAATACTTCAATGTCTATACTGATGTAAAAGCCTTCCTTGAACACATGGCTTTAGAACGTTTTGCCCAATTTTGTCACATTGCCCTGCTGAACACAAAACCATTCTTGAGATCTTCTTCCTTGTATGCCTTGTTTGCGGCTCTGGTTGCACTGTAAGGCCTTTTAAATAGATCAGACAGGAACGTGATGGCGCAGTGGTTCCAGCGTTGGACTTCAAACTGAAAGGTCCACGATTCAATCGTCACTTGATGTACCTGAGATGCGGCCTTGGAAAGCCACTTAATATCTATTGCCCGTGTTTTTGCCTGTGTGCTCACATGCTGCTCTAAACACAGGTATCGATGCTATCTCAGCGTCTTGCCAGCACCAGTAAGCCTTCAATGGGGCTCTTGAGGCTTTTAGCACCTTTTTGCCTGTATATCCTCATTACTGGATTGTTTACTAGAGAAATAGTTTACAGAGGTAATATATTCCACAAGGGCTTCTAGATAATACTAAGCAATATTTGCTATCATCATCTAATATGCCAGATCTGGAGTTAGTGGAGCAAATATTTTTAAAGTGGGTTACGCTCATATTTCAAGCTTGGTATGACCCGTAGACCTTGGACCTACACCCAATGAGTCTAAGCTCGCTGGAGATTCAAAATACGGTCTACCTCAATGTCAATGGGGGGGGGGGGGGGGGGGGGGCATCATTTTTTTTTCAAAATTACTAGAAATTGTATTTTGTAACACCTTAATGAATTTCTGTAGCCTATACATGCTTTTAATCGCTCAAATAAGTGGGCGGAGCGGCCCAAAATATCCTTTTCTGGTTCCTTTATCGAACACGTTGAATGTTGTACACGTTTTTTCTGTTTTTGTTTTTTGGAGTTTGTTTTTAAATTATCGGATTCCTGTGTGAACATCTTTAAAATCTGTTAACAAAAACCCATTTCTGATTTCATTAAAAATATTTTAGTCCCCAAAATAAGCCTCCATAAATTCTCTTTCTGTATAGTTTTCTTTTTGATGCTTTAACAATTTTCTCACAGACTTAAATTTACTGGTCACAGTAAATTCTGTTTCTCTAGTTCTTCTACCTCTTCTTATTCTCCTGTCTTCTGTCTTTTTGCACTTCCTTGACCGCATGGTAACTCGAAAACGAGATATCCTATCTCGCTGATTTTTGGTGTAGAAAGTCGCAAGTACTCGGGCACCTATATTTTTCAAATCACTGGGCATCAGGGGTGTCCGTGGGGTATTTTGAAAGTGGGTCACGCCCATATCTCAGACACGGTATGACCTATGGATCTGTGACCAACACAAAATGAGTCAACATTCGGCGGAGGTTCAACATATGGGTCTGAGTGAATGAAGTCTTGGGGGCCAATGAGTGTACCTTGCAGAATTGCTGGAAATCCCCCATTTTTACCCCCTAATGCATTCCCGAAGTTCATACATGTATTTTTACACGAAAAAAGTGGGCGTGGCCAAAAAAATGAAAGTAGGTCACGCTCATATCTCAAGCATGCTATGACGTTTGAACTTGGTACCGACAGTAAATGAGTCAAAACTCAATGGAGGTTCAAAATCTGGGTCAATGTCACAGAGGTCACACAGGTGTCAGTGAGTGCATTTTTCATAATTGGTAGAAATCACATTTTTTTAGGTTACTGAGGTCACCCAGGTGTCAATGAGTGCATTTTTCAGAATTGCTGGTATTCACATTTTGTGACCCACTCTAATGCATCCCCAAAGTTAATACATACATTTTTACATTAAAAAGTGGGCGTGGCCAAAACGTTTGAAAGTGGGTCATGCTCATATCTCAAGCATAGTATGACATATGGAGCTGGGACAACACCGAATGAATAAACACTCAATGGAGGTTTAAAATATGCTTCAATGTCACTGAGATCACAAAGGGGTCATCAAATGCATTTTTTCCAATTTGCTGGACATCACATTTTTTATCTCCCAATGCATTGCCACAGTTCATACATTTTCATGTACTTTTATTCTCAAAACATTTGGCGGGGAAAAAGGGAGGGGGGGGGGGGGGGGTACAAATTTTGAAAGTTGGTCACACTCATATCTCAAGCATGAAATGACATATGGACCTTGGACCGACACCACATGAGTCAAAACACCGTGGAAGTTAATAATTTGGGTTACACAGTTCTCATAATGTGCAGCTTTCAGAATTGTTTGAAATTGCATTTTATGAACCCAATGCATTTTTGGAGTTCATTTTGTATTTCTTCTCTCAAAAAGTGGGCAGAGTCAAATATATTGACTGTGTACTTTATAAAACACATTTAATGCTAGGCACAGAAGTTATTTCCGGTTTCTTGAAAAATTTAATTTGAATCCTGAATGAAAATCTTTAAATGCAGTTTACGAAAACCTATTTCTGATTTCGTGAAAATATTTTAATCACGAAAATAAGTCTCCATAAATTCTTTTTCTATATGATTAAGTTCTGATGCTTTTAGAATTTTCACACAGACCAGGATTTACTGGTCGCAGTATATTCCGTTTCTCCAGTTTTTTTCTTATTATTCCCCTATCGGGAGCGCGGTGAGTCTGCAGGTGGAGATGCAGGCTGCAAGCCGAGAGGTCCTCGGTTCGAATCCCACCTGCGACGACCGCGTTGTGTCCTTGAGGCGTTGTGTCCTTCGGCAAGGCACTTAATCACAATTGGGGGCCCGGTGGCGTTGAGTAATAAGGCGTCGTCCTGCACGTCGATGGTGCACTTTTCTTCAACCAATGCCAACCCTACTTGTGTGGAAGTAGTATATAATGTGGTTTTCAGGGCCCAATTGGATGATCTCATGTGACATCATATTCACGTGACCCAGTGGTGCCATGTTGTATTGTCATGGTAACCCGCGTGAGCGGCCATCTTGTAACGTCATCCAAATAGTGATACGTGATGTTAGTGCGCATGCGCAACGCGTGTTGTAATGGTGATACGTGTTTCCGTCGTCCATTTTGTATACTGGAGGCCGCCATCTTTGTTTTTGTGGTAGCACGTGGTTGCTATGTGACCCAAAGGCTTACAACAAGACAGAGGTATGTTCAGAGTGTACGTTCCTTTGTACAAGAGTAATTTTCTGATTCGCAGAATTACCCAGATAAACCCGACAATTGGTATTATTTCTAATTCTTTCAGAATCCTCTGCTTCTGTCTATCTATGCAATAGTTTTCGTCTACCCAACCATGTCCGTTTGGCCTGGAGTATACTCCAGTAGAGTAGAAAAGCATATCATGTGGAACAGCTTTGCTTATTGTTACTATATTTAGCTTTTGTAGTCTGTGCTTGTTAGTTTTGACCCTATTCCGAGTACTCTTGTTGTTTCATTTATCTTGATCATCCAATCAGTTCACTTTACTGATGTTAATTAACCAATCAGATTGTTTCATCCCCCATAATCTTTATGCAGAGTTATCTTCCCTTATTACAACGAAGTCCTATACGATTCTCATCACCTCTGTGTCCACTGGCCATATCCCACGGAATCCCTTTTTGAAAACGTCTCTGGTTATGGAACCCTTTTTATCGTATGAGGCCATGAGGGACATGAGAAAATCCCTGAATGAGGTCTAATTTTCCATCCCTCTTAGCCCCATCTCGGTATTTTAACAGCCATATCGTATGGAATCCCTTTTTAAGAATCTCTTTTTTTGAAAACGTCCTAGGTTATGGAATCCTGTTTTATCGTATGAGGCCATGAGGGCTATGAGAAAAGCCCTCAGTGAGGTCTAATTTACTATCCCTCTCAGCCTCATTTCGGCTGATGCCACGAAGGCCATGGGAAAATCCCCCAATGAGGCCTAATGTGCTATCCCTCTTAGCCTAATTTCAGTATTTGAGGATACCTATGGCATGGCGACGTACTATTGGAGGATACCTGTCGAGGATACCTTCTGGAGAATCCCCTTTTTAGTCGTATGAGGCCATGAGGGCTAAAGAAAATCCCCCAATGAGCTATAATTTATTATCCCTCTTAACCTCATTTCGTTCGAGGCCATGAGAGCCATGACAAAATCCCCCAATGAGGCTTAATTTACTATCACTCTTAGCCTCATTTCGGTATTTTTTTGTTTTCCGATGAGTCAAGGTTCACTCTCTACTTCCACGACAGGCGAAACGGAGTGTGGTGGCGGCGGAACGAACGATGCCATGACGTAACCGTTAGGCAGCACGATCGTGTTGGTGGTAGATCAGTTATGGTGTGGGGAGGCATAACCACGACAAGCAGAACAGTATTACATGTCATCCAAGGGCGTGTCACATGGCTGTACTCCCGTGACAACACCTTAGCAGCTCATGTGGTACCATTTGCGCAATGCCCAGCCGTCGATTCATTTTTCAAGATGGCAATGCAAGAGTACACAGGGCCCGTGTCGCTACAGAGTTCCTCCGGGAGCAGAACATCATTACACTGCATTGGCCAGCAATAGGTCCAGACCTTTCATCAATCGAGCACGTCCCGGGATATGTTTGACAGACGCCTATGACAACGCCAACAGACCACTACCAATGTCCAGGAACTCGCCGCTGCTCTGCAGGAAGAATGCAATAACATCAGTCACGCTGATATTGGACGTTTGGTGAGGAGTGTGCCACGTCGGATCCGCGCTTGTCACGCGAACCGAGAATGATTTACAAGGTATTGAGGTCTTGGACTAAATGTGGTAAATTCTCTGACTGACCACCTACAGCTCAGTGCGTGGAATGTGTGCTTGTCAGACACCCAAATATCGCTGAAATCATTCACCAGATGTCACAGTGCAATGCCTCACCTGTCTTTTTGATGAGAATATAAATATATTTCTTCATATATCTCACTTTTATCAAATATCCCCTACTTTTTTGAATAGAATATTTAAAACTAGTGTACGGAATATCGAGCTTCATAAGTATGCATGATGTTAATCGGTACGAGATTTCTATAGTAAGTTTACATATCGTAATAAAAAAAAAAAAATCCACGAAATGCACTTCAAGAAAATCGCATCATATAAAATCGTTATCCTGAGTTAATTTCATCATTCACAGCTACAAAATGATGAAACATCGAAAATTGACCATTCCTGCGTGAGATCTGATTTAATGTTAGGACAGTGTGAATTGCTCAAAGTTCAAATCTTTAGAACTTTTTAGCACATATTCATTTCCCAGAATACCAAATTATAACCTGATAATTCTATCATAAACGTGTTGGCATTTCAGTTACTAGAATCAATTTTATGCCCCCTTTCATGGCTCCATTTTCCAAATTTTTCTCGGTAGTGAATTTCCAACTGGGGGAGGAGCCTGGAGGGTGTTCCCCCTCCCAGGCCCTGCCCCTGGTTGGAAATTCACTACCCTACCCCCCCCCCCCCCCCCCCCCATCGGAAACCTCTAGCCACGTCTCTGGGGGTGCTTAATTAGGTTCCAGGTGTATAGTATTATACCAGGAATTGCTTTCATCTCATTTCAATGCTCTTCGAACTTATCGAAATGCACTTGTGTACACTTTAATATTAATCAGTTGGGTTAAAAATTAACAAAAATCTACTCGGTTGAGTCAATATGAACCTAGTTGGGTTTATATTCACTCCACCCAGTTAATTTGGATTTATATTCACTTAACCCAGTTGATTTGGGTTAATTTTTAACCCAACTGATTTTACAGTGTAAAAAAGCACATCAAACGTAGCATTGATACATACGCCAGATAATGCTGAAATGTCCTTGTGTGAAATGTTCGATTCCATTGACTCCTTTTACCACTCTTCGTTTCATGTGGTTATCGAACTTTTACAAATGTGTGGTTTGTGTTCTAATGTACAGCTATGTGGACCTTTCGTGGGCTTTTGAAGAGAGCTGTGGACTGGCTCATAGATTCTAGACTATGGCCTCTAGATGGCTATCTTTTCAGTGATTTTCCTCCAAACTGTTGCTAGTTTTTACTATGTCCATTGACCCTGCTGTCAGCCCCCATCACTACTATAGCGGTACTTGCACTAACCTCTACCTCGCATTATCACTATATTCAAAAGCCACTAATGTAGGCTATCACTATTCAGGCACGTAGCGACAGGTGGTTGGGTGGGGGTCTCACCCCACCCCATATAAACATTATAATTTACAATAGTTGGGAATTCGAAGGTATAAATTCCAGTAGTAGGAAATTCAGAGAAATCATTTTCTTCAAGTTTTCAGACTTTTCTGACCAGTCGAGTTGAATTTTCAACCCGTTATCACAGCAGTGACGCGGCTTGATGGAGTGTGTAGGATGTCTCAAAAGTTGGAAACTCGGTGATGTAAAAAAATTTCAAAAGTTGGAAATTCAATAAGATCACTTGAAGTTTAATTTGTTCTTGTCACATTTTTCCCCCAGGGCCAAAGTGATTTCCAATTTGCGATCGAATTCTCCAACTTTTCCAATCAGCTGGCAAACATTTCCGAAATTCTGACTCGAATCTTTGACCGTGTTCGGTTTTTCAAATTATTCATTAATTTTTCTGACTCGGAGACGTCAGTTGGAGAAAGTAGATGTTGGCTGAATAACTGTCAGTCAAAAGTTCTTGTGTAGCCTGGTCAGTGCGACGGATACACTCTCTCCAAGGGGGTTGGGGTCCCAGGACGGCATGTCGTAGGCAGGTCGTGCTGGGATACCAACCTCCAGTTAGAAATCTAATTGATTACCCCCTCCCTCCCTCCCTTCCTCCCTCCTCCCTCCCTCCCCCATATTGAAGCCCCTCTAGCTGGGTGGCCATGGAGGATTAATGAATATACCAGCCCCCAAAACCCGGACCAATAGTATTCAATTATCCGAAATTTGGCCCCAAAGTAGCGTGCCCTCCGGAAATGGAATTTCTGGTCCGATTTGGATCAAACTAACGGCACCATAGGGTGACCATGGACGATTAATGAATATACCAGCCCCCAAAACCCGGGCCAATATTATTCAATTATACGAAATTTGGCCCCAAAGTAGCGTGACCTCCAGAAATGGCATTTCTGGTCGGATTGGATCAAACAAACTGCACCCTGGGGTGGCCATTGACGATTAATGAATATAACAGCTCCCAAAACCCGGACCAATAGTATTCAATTATCCGAAATTTGGCCCAAAATAGCCTGACCTCCGGAAATGGCATTTCTGGTCCGATATGGATCAAACAAACGGCACCCTAGGGTGGCCATGGACGCTTTGGACTAGCACCCAAAACCCGGACCAAACGGCACCATAGGGTGGCCATGGACGATTAATGAATATACCAGCGCCCAAAACCCGGACCTATATTATTCAATTATCCGAAATTTTGCCCCAAAGTAGCGTGACCTCTGGAAATGGCATTTCTGGTCCGATATGGATCAAACAAACGGCACCATAGGGTGGCCATTGACGATTAATGAATATACCAGCTCCCAAACCCGGACCAATAGTATTCAATTATCCGAAATTTGGCCCCAAAGTAGCGTGACCTCCGGAAATGGCATTTCTGGTCCGATTTGGATCAAACAAACGGCACCATAGGGTGGCCATGGACGATTAATGAATATACCAGCGCCCAAAACCGGGACTAATAGTATCCAATTATCCGAAATTTGGCCCCAAAGTAGCCTGACCGCCGGAAAAAGGCATTTATGGTCCGATTTGGATCAAACAAACAGCACCCTGGGGTGGCCATTGACGATTAATGAATATACCAGCCCCCCAAACCCGGACCAATAGTATTCAATTATCCGAAATTTGGCCCCAAAGTAGCGTGACCCCCGGAAATGGCCTTTCTGGTCCGATATGGATCAAACAAAGGGCACAATAGGGTGGCCATGGACGATTAATGAATATACCAGCCCCCCCAAAACCCGGACCAATAGTATTCAATTATCCGAAATTTGGCCCCAAAGTAGCGTGACCTCCGAAAATGGCATTTCTGGTCCGATTTGGATCAAACAAACGGCACCCTAGGGTGGCCATTGACGATTAATGAATATACCAGCCCTTAAAACCCGGACAAATAGTATTCAATTATCCGAAATTTGGCCCCAAAGTAGCGTGACCTCCGGAAATGGCATTTCTGGTCCGATATGGATCAAACAAACGGCACAATAGAGTGGCTGGCCATTGACGATTAATGAATATATCAGCCCGCAAAACCCGGACCAATAGTATTCAGTTATCCGAAATTTGGCCTCAAAGTAGCGTGACCTCCAGAAATGGCATTTCTGGTCCGATTTGGATCAAACAAACAGCACCCTGGGGTGGCCATTGACGATTAATGAATATACCAGCCCCCAAAACCCGGACCAATAGTATTCAGTTATCCGAAATTTGGCCCCAAAGTAGCCTGACCTCCGGAAATGGCATTTCTGGTCCGATTTGGATAAAAAAAACAGCACCCTGGGGTGGCCATTGACGATTAATGAATATACCAGCCCCCAAAACCCGGACCAATAGTATTCAATTATCCGAAATTTGGCCCCAAAGTAGCGTGACCTCCTTTACGGAGTTGGGAGAGTGATACCATCACCAATCCTATGAGCCACTAACCTGAGTGACCCACAGGGCCACCACCAGCACAAGTTGTACAACTATTTACACTATATACAGAAGGGTTCAGGTAATTTTTGCCCAGCCGTAGCTCCATCGCATCGCCAATTCTGCCCGATAATCGTATTTCACGTCCTGTTTGTCCCAGTATTTATCGAGTAGGTTCTTGAAGATGTTGATGTTATCCGCATTTAGTATTTCTTTTGGGAGCTTATTCAAAGAATCGACAACTCTGTGGCTAAAAGTGTATTTTCGGACATCCAGGTTTGGTTTTTTCTTTGGTGATTTTATATTAGCGTCTTCTTGTTCGAGTCTCGATGCTTACTGTGAGTATGTTTGCAACCTCCGGATCGTAATAGTTGAAGACTTTAATACCATATCTTAACCTTATGTACATGTACATCGTGGACGCTGACTTCTGGTTGCCACTACATCTACTTCATTTTCTTGTAATAATAATAATAATAATAATAATAATAATTGATTGTAAAAGCGTAAAACCACGAAGAGTGCCCTAAAACGCTTCACAGAAATAAAATACACTTTTCTGAAAATAAAGAGTCACATGTTTCAGTTTCCTCTAGGGAGATTCAGGAGAATGCTTCAGTAAATAGGAAAGTTTTAAGATTTCTTTTGAAGATGTTGATAGTTTCTGAATTTCTGACACTAATAGGCAACGCATTCCACAATCTTGGACCCACGATGGAGAACACACGATCATTAGCCAGATTAGATCTGCTAAAAGGTATGACTAGTTGAATTTGATCTTTAGATCTCAGACTGCGTGATGGAGTGTATACAGTGATGAGCTCTTGCAGGTAAACTGGAGCCAGTTTGTGGATACATTTGAATACTAAGATCAATATTTTGAAATTAATTCTCTGTTTAACTGGAAGCCAATGTAATTGTCTTAAAACAGGTGTTATGTGTTCAGAGCATTTGGTACCAGCAATTATCCTAGCAGCAATATTCTGAACTTTTTGAAGCTTCTGAATCAAATACTGCGGCAGCCCCACTAACACTGAATTACAATAGTCTAGTTGTAAGGTGATGAAAGAATGCACAAGTTTTTCAAGTGCTGATTGGTTAAGATAAGTTCTCAGTCTTCCAATATTCCGAAGCTGCCAGTAACATTTTTGACATATTTTATTGATATGGATGTCTAGCTTTAAATTTGAGTCCATAATCAGTCCAATATTCCTGGCCGATTCACTTTTCATGGTGATGTTGTTTCCAACCTGAATTGATGTAACAGTGGGTGTAGGCATGCGAACCCCGGATATCACTAAGAATTCTGTTTTAGAGTCATTCATTTTCAGTTTAAAATCTATCATCCATTCCCTCACCAGATTTATGCAAGTTTCCATGTTGCTGACAGCAGTGATTGAGTCACTTTGAAGAGATGAATTAAATGTAATGTACAGTTGGGTATCATCAGCATACAGATGATATGGTATGCCATGCCTTTTAAGAAGATGACTCAGAGAAGAAGTGTACAGAGTAAACAAAAGTGGACCAAAGTAATAAGTAATCCACTTATTACGGAACCAGGTCAATAGACGCTGAGAATCGGTCACCACATTTAATGCTTTCCTATAATTCAGCTTGACTTCCTGTGTTTCCCAGAACTTATCAAGCCTGTTCTTGGGCGTGTTTAGTTCTTCTGCCTATACTACTGCTTCTGGTAGGTTAATGCACGGTTCAACCGCACGCTGGCTAAATGCGAACTTCCTGATATTCTTTGATGCTGAATCTTTGAATAATTTCTAGTGGTGTCCTCTGATCCGGTATTCAGTGCGTCTTGTTGGTATATTAGCTACTTGCTTGTCGTATTTGTTGAACATTATGTAGCACTCGATCATGTCTCCCCTATGCCTTATAGATATTCTAATGTTGGAAGCTTCATTTTCTTCAGTATTTCTTCATGCGTCATATTTTTCATCCCGGGTGCTAGTTTTTTCGCCCTTCGTTGTACTGCCTCTAGTTTGTCTATATGGTGTTTTGTATGAGATTCCCAAGCTGGTTGAGCATACGCTAGATGGGGTCAGATCAGACTTATATACAGAATCACAAGGGTTCCATGCTCCAAGCATGTGAATGATCTTCTAATAGTTCCTAGAATTTTCTGGGCCTTCTTTGTTTTCTCATTAATGTGTTTATCAAATGTGAGACGGGTGTCCGTTATCACAACAATGTCCTCCTCACTCTCAGTTTCTTTCATTCTGCAGCTGTTTCCGTCCAGTCTTTTTAAGGTGTAATTTGGAAGGAATTTGGTTTGTCCAACATTCATCATCACACATTTTTCAGGGTGGAACCGCAGTAACCATCTTTCGGACCAATTTTGGAGCACATCCAGATCTATCAGTAACTCACTCATATCTCTTTCCCCTTTTATCTCTCTGTAGATTTTAATGCCGTCCGCAAACATCATTACATCCGATTTTACACAAGACAGAAGATTGTTTATGCAGATGACAAATAAAAT
Source organism: Pictodentalium vernedei (assembly GCA_031216915.1). Lineage (NCBI taxonomy): Eukaryota > Metazoa > Mollusca > Scaphopoda > Dentaliida > Dentaliidae > Pictodentalium > Pictodentalium vernedei. Next base: position 762,443,707 of record CM062297.1, read on the forward strand.
TGGTCCTGGGAGGACGCTTCCTTGTGAGATCCCACCAATGACGCAGTGGTTAGGTGACATACCACAGTTGATAATTACTCTTTGGGTTCTATTGGCCCGAAAATCCTCATCCATTCCAATACTATCCCTTGTATGCCGAAACTGTTCACTCTTTTCAGAAGTCTTCTGTGAGGCACCGTATCAAAGGCATTCATGAAGTCCATATATACTATATGTGTTGAGTTTCTGTTATCCATGGATTTCATACATTTTTCAAGTGTATTGAGTAAATGGAGCGTTGTCGATCTGCCGGGTATAAATCAAAACTGTCTCTTTCCTGTGACATATCTTACTGAATGGCACTAGAAGAATGAATAACAGTCTGCGAGGTTATTACGGGTCCGAGACGAATTGGATGACATTAATTTCTCGCGAATGAGTCCGCACACAGCCAGATAGAACTTATTGTTGAATGGGACCATACTGGGGTAGAAGAATTACTGAAAAAACAATATCATAACCCATTCATTGATTGGCTTGAATACACTTAAAGGAGAAATCACAATGAATGGAGGACAAATGCACCCCGGACAAGTCCACACAACACCAGTCCAAAAATGCATAGTCGGACAAGTGCCTCAGTCCATTGACATCCATGACAAGTGACTCCCACTCCAATTGTCAGCCAGGACAACTGACCCCACTCTCATTGTCAGCCAGGATAAGTGCCCCCACTTGAATTGTCATCAACTGGCAGGACAAGACACCCCCCCCCCCCCCTGCCAACTCCATTCAGGAGAGCAATTTCATTCCCTAAGTAGGTTCCAGGAAAGAGAATTTTGACCACACAAGATTTTTCAAAAAATGTCTGTCTGGCGTACAATACAAACAGTTTTTAAAAAAAAATATGACTTGGATCCAGATCAGCCGTCAGTGACGTTGACCATGACATACACAAAGACACGACTTGTCACATCAGACGATCCGGAGGTGGTTCTGTCCATTCTTCTATTCGTAGTAAGCTCCCAAGAGTCATCTTTTTCGCTCTATTAACATCTCTCTTTCCATATCTTCGACTTCTGTTCGGACCCTGTTCTTCTAACAATGGGTCGGTCTGATAGGCAGCAGTAACAGTTAACACGTCTGCATGTATAACAGGATGAGTCATCTAAGCGTCTCACGGGTGAAATCGGCAATGGGACCTTTAATTTAGTTATTTCACAAACCAGGGTAGATTCTCTGAGTTCTCTGCAGTTGCATCTCGGGCCCCACAGGTATTCGATACATGCTGAAAACTCGACAAAATTAAATTAAAAAAACATTCTTTGATCGATCATCTTCGGGCCAAATTTCGGATAATTGAATACTATTGGTCCGGATTTTGGGGGCTGGTATATTCAATAGTCGTCCATTGCCACCCTATGGTGCCGTTTGTTAGGACCAAATCGGACCAGAAATTCCATTTCCGGATGTCACACTACTTTGGGGCCAAATTTCGGATAATTGAATAATATTGGTCCGGGTTTTGGGCGCTAGTATATTCATTAATCGTCCATGGCCACCCTATGGTGCCGTTTGTTTGATTCAAATCGGACCAGAAATGCCATTTCCGGAGGTCACGCTACTTTGGGGCCAAATTTTGGATAATTGAATAATATTGGTCCGGGGTTTGGGCGCTGGTATGTTCATTAATCGTCCATGGCCACCTTATGGTGTCATTTGTGTGATCCAAATCGGACCAGAAATGCCATTTCCGGAGGTCAAGCTACTTTGGGGCCAAATTTCGGATAATTGAATACTATTGGTCCGGGTTTTGGGAGCTGGTATATTCATTAATCGTCCATGGCCACCCTATTGTGCCGTTTGTTTGATCCATATCGGACCAGAAATGCCATTTCCGGAGGACAAGCTACTTTGAGGCCAAATTTCGGATAATTGAATACTATTGGTCCGAGTTTTGGGGGCTGGTATATTCATTAATCGTCAATGGCTACCCTAGGGTGCTGTTTGTTTGATCCAAATCGATAAGAATATACAAGTCGAATGTTGAATAAGGAATAAGTAACTGTTGTCACGTACCCGAACTGTCCGGGGAAATTGTAAATTTCAAATAATGACAGGATATACATGTGAATTAATACCAAATTGCGGTGGGTACGTTTTGTCTGCCAAGCAAATATTTACAATTCATTGAGACAAAGCACCAGAAGCGCAAGTAAACTTTCAGTTCATGGGAAGTCGGAAGTTCGTGATCTGAAAAACATTTCCTGTGTCTTTTCTAGAAATAAAAAAAATACTCAATGGTTTAAAATCCACCTCAGCATAATAGAATAGTTATCCAACCTCCCGTATTGTTTCCCCACAAAAAATATGTTGTTCCCTTGGGACGGAAGGGGTACACTGGCCCTAATTAATAAATTCCTCCTCCCATTATTTTCTTTTCTTCTTTCTCTTGTAACAACGTATCAGATCACAGGGGCTCGTTACAAACAATGATTCAGGAATAAAATAATATTATAAAATAAGCATAACTGGATACCCCCTGGTATATAATATAATTTGCTAGGGGGTATCCAGTTATGCTTATTTTATGATATTATTTTATTCCCGAATCATTGTTTGTAACGAGCCCCTGTGGTCAGATTGAGGTATTTTAGAAGAGAGATGTTTGTGTCATTGTATTACAGTACTGGCTGAAATAGGTTGAAGGAAAAGCCTCCTAAAATTGTAATTCCAATTTTTCTCTGTTAATAATTCAAATACTTGACACCATTTGAGAACTTCTCATTAAATGATGAAAAGTTTTACATTATCATTAAAAAAAGAAAAATTAACAAATCTTTTAGCTGGTACTATTTATGCATGTACAGCCGTTTATCAAAGAGTCCCCAGGTTCCTTCGACAATTATTGTCGAAGGAACCTGGGGACTCTTTGATAAACGGCTTCGAAGTCACGAACCGACCAGAAGACCAAGACCATGCATGGGAAGTTATATATTCAAACCTTCTGTTGTTGGTGATAAAACTGCGAGTCAAAATGACAATTAGACAAAATCATAGATATTTCAGTTCAGCTGGTGTAGTCATTTTCCATTCATTGGAGTTTTATGTATTCCATTCTGTGATAATAAAAATTTACTATCGTGTATCAGTAACTTCATGCACCCAATGACCTTCAGTTTTTGTCATTTCATGTGGCACTGCATCAAAAAGGAATAACAACTCTTTCTACTTTTTACTTCACAAATGGACAGAATTTGGGAAATCTTACCACGTGCTCCAAGTGTTAATGACTTGGTAATGACCATCTCTAATATCTTAAAACTCTTGTTTAACCCATCAAACAGCGTAACGTTCAAAACCGACCAGCGCTATTCATGAAAATCATCATTCAGTTTTTATTATTTTTTTCTTTTCGGTCTCAAAAACATAACTTATCACCACCCCCCCCCCCCCCCCCCCCATTTGGAACGAACATGTTGAGCTCGTTCCAATGAGGGGTCGTAAACTATGTTTTTGACGCAAAAATGAACAAGAAACAGCCACTGGTACTCTGCCACATACATTTTTCAGCCTCAGGGGCATTGGGGTTTCCCTGGGGGTGTTTTGAAAGTTGGGCACGTTCATATCTCAGGTTTGATATGACCTATGGGCCCGGGACCAACACCAAATGAGTCAACACACAATGTAAGTTCCAATTAGTGTCAGTGTCAACCAAATCAATGGGTCGTCTATAATTGACGGACATCTAAATTATTAGTGTTCTTCAATTTCGTCAAATGGCGCAAAATTTGACGTCACCGGCACGCGCGATCCGGCTTGGGATAACGACGCAATGCTACACATTATAGCCTACAATTATAATCTTCAACATTATTAACTTGGTTAAAATGCTGAGGAATTTGTTCCATCCTTATATTGAGTTCTCTGTGTGGATGAACTTGTTAGTTCCTCCCCAGTGTTGGGTGGATTCTTTAGGCCATCCAGTGGATCTGTTTGAGTAATTCTACCTTCATCTTAGGAACTAACAACGTCGTGATATAGGCATCATATAGCCATAGTTGTGTGACGAAATTCAGTGTAGGCCTACCTAGTGTTAGAAAGGTCCATAAACACCCTAGTAAATGGTAATAAAAGTACATAGTAGGCCAAAACAAATGATAAATCTATTGGGGAAGGCAGAATTTAGTATGAATCTATCAAGTACAAATGTACGAGATTTTCCCATAGTATAAGTGTGGAGGACGCAGCAAAGCACAGACGTTTTGCACTGCAAACTCTAATAAAACTTATCGTGTTATTGTAAACAAAAGCTAACAAATCTGCATGTTGATAATTTATACTGCAATTGTTTGTAGATTGTTTATAGACAATGGCTACATTATCACCGTATTGAGTAATATTGTTTTCATAAGTAAATGTTTAGGCTCCAGTAAGCTGAGATCTGGGACGGCTGGCGAGAACAGTCATAACTTACTTTGTGCAAGGCAGTTCTAACAATCATTCCGGAACCTGCAACTCTGCGGAAGGCATGGGGTTGAGTGGGGTTGACTGTTGGCTTCACCCGTCCACTTCTCTTAGGTAAAGGGTGCGTCAGATTCCAAGATGGTGGATGATTTCCTCAACAAAACATTTATTTAATCTTATTTGTTTTACAAGGATTGGCGAACAAGTTATGCAACTTATATTAACGGCCCTCCTTGGCGCAATGACGCAGGTGTGTGGGAGGACCTTCGTAGCAGCAACTTCGTGGCCTCGCTCTTCTCGAATAACAGTAGTAACATTTCTGATGTGTTGATTGACTTCCCAACATAACATAACATGCCATTTATTAGCATAACACAACCTCTACAGGACAGTATGCGAGAATATACAAGTATCACGAATAAAAGTAGTACTCAAAACACTACAGTTTCATCCACCAATTTTCTATGATCAAAGAACTATATCTTCATTAATTTGATACGCGAAAGAAAGTGGAGATGTGAACTAGAATATTTCCCATACACATCACTAAATATATTATAATCGTCTGGCGAAAAAATCCCGGATCAGGCTGCAGATTTTTTTGGGTTCTATTTTCAAATATAAATTTGAATTTATCAAATTTACTCAGATCACTAAAACCGTCGATCTCACTGTTAAGCGGAAAGCGCCACCTTGAAAAGGAACTTGAGAGCCACCTGCTCTACAGAACACAGTACACTTGTAGAATGTCACAACCCCGAGAGCAACCTGGCGATCATTGCCACTACGCTAAAGTTGTTGAAAGCGGCGTCAAACCCAATCAGACCAGATCAGACAAACTAAATATATAGCTTAGTATTAATATTAATATATTATTAATATTCTTACAAAATTAGTTTCTTGGTGTGCACCTTGCAAATGAAACTCAGTTATTCTTTTTCCCAGAAGCCTTTGATTTTATATCAAATTTGAATAAGCCTCTTCCGATAGGGGCACTTTATGCTTTTTCGTTTGATCCCTGTATTGGGGTGACGTTTTGGTTTCAGTCCCGAAATTGCGCATAGTGTCGCTGCTCGTGACCCCAAACTGAATGAACTAAAAAAATCACGAGTTTCCTTCAACCATATATTTGTGACGTCATACGATCATCACCCAACATGGGGCAAAATATGAAAAGAATATTTCTGATTTTGCTATGGTGATAGAGTTAAACATCTGGTTTTAGATACGCGCTGGATTTTTTTCAAATATCTTATTTCTTCCGGGTTATAGGAACTTGAAATTTGGGGTAACAACTTTTCCGAAATGTATCCATTTTTTACCCTCCGAAAGTACATTTTTTCATGATTCTCACAAAAACATCCCCATTCTCCCATTGGCTACGATTCATACCGAGAAAATCATACATAAAAGGAAGCCAGCGGGAGAATGGGGATGTTTTTATGCGAATCTTGTCGTTTCGATGGTTGCCGACATGATGAGTTTTCAAATGAAGGGTAAAAAATTGTGGATCCAAGATTAAAAACTGATAAAGATATACGGTTAATATCTGAATCTCCTCCCCCTCCCCCCCCCCCCCCATAGACAATGAGATCTCGAATTTTTATAATCATAAAATCGGAGAATTGTCGCTCGTAATCCACATTCCACTAAACAGCAAGTTGCCTAATTATGTTTCAGCCTTTTCAGCGACTTCTCCCAGTTATGAACAACACCAAAACACCCAACGGTCGTGTAGTACACCATTGTAGAACTTATTCTTTCCCCTTTCCCTTGACACCGGGTACTGCTGGATACGTTAGGTGAATCAAATTTGAGGAGGGGGGGGGGGGGGGTTAATGAAGATGAGTGCTATCCTTTTCGAAAAGCGAGATGTGTACCATGTCAATATTTGTATACCATTATGCGGGCATGTCAGCATCAATCCAAAAAATGCTCTCAGATATAAATTTTTTTCGATTTCTCAGTTTGTGACGAGAACCTGTGGGTAATAATGCTTTAGCTCGCCGATTTCTATTGGATAGTTTGCTGATTTAAATTTATAGGCTGTTAGGTCGCCAACCCCCACCCCACCCCCACCCCCCACCCCCCCCCCCCCACCCCAATTACGAAAAGTGTCAAGAAGCGTCCAGCTACGATTCTTTTTTTTTGCCCAAGTGATGCTGATATTCGCCATAGTCATAAAAATTGGTGGGTGGCACCGATTGGCAACCTTCTTTGCAGCAGCTTAATTTGGGATGGAGTCTGATAAGAATAGAAACACCTAAAGTACTGAGAAACATACAATGGAAATTGATTCCTTCCTTCTTTCAGTTGAGTTTTAATGCACAAGTGAAAAATAATCTTCTGACAAACCGTCATTATCGTCATATGGGTTTACTAAGTTGCGACAGATTCAGTGCACGTAAAATCAAAAGTATGCGAGGAGTGGAGGTGGGGGCGGATGAGGTACGACAATATGCGGTGATTAAGCGCGCCGTCACAATCTATATTGTGCACGGCCGTTTAACTGCGCAATGTTCCATTTTCAGCAAACTGTGGCTAATATTTGTTATGCAATTGGTCAACATGGCCTTGTTCAAAAATGGAATATGGTTTTAGTTTACTGTAGAATGCCTCCAGTCATTTTCCAGCAAACTGAAACAATATAACATTTAACTCTTTACATGCTGCTGACGGATACTCCTGCCCGGGTTTCTCTTGTCACTGAAATCAATATAATTTGGGCACATTTAATGATATCTTCACCCTGCAAACGGAATGGATTTTCTCACCCATGATTTCTTGTGTTATATTTAGATTAATGTTTCATCAAATCTAGTCATAGCTGCCATGACTAGATTTGATGAAAAATATCTTGAAAATACCCACTGGGTTAAGAGTTAAGAGCAAGGAAATTGGAAAAAAAACATTTAGAGCAATTATATATGCTCAAAAAACTAAGCCATTAACTTTCTCAATTAACGGTAACTTCTTTTAGAATTTATTTATTTATTGGAGTTTAACGCACTTTCAACAGCTAGGGTCACCTCGTGTTGGGCATAACTTACAAGGATCTGTGAAAACAAGATCTATCTAATATTTTATATTCTAGTCTTGATCCACTGGTGCTGAAAACGTTTGGAATCAATCGCTGCTACCCAACGTTTTGTAGAATGAGAGAATTGCGCCATTGGCTCATACATGGACTATCACCTCACATTCAATCCACGCAAGGAGACACACGTTACGGACACGTTGTCTACAAAATTATCATCGTCGTCCTCCACCGAATCATTGCCGCTCGAAGTATCTCTCATTTAAATGTTACACACTAAAAACTAAAGTGTTAAAACTGACACTTTCAAGGTGTTAAACCCATTCTAACTCTTAGGGTTTGATTTTATCACTCAAAGTGCAATGCTTTAAGCACTTAGACATTACAATCGTCAAACATCTGAAACTTGAATGGATGGCACTCCCATGTGTCTAGCATTGGTGGTTCTTCCAGAATCGTCCATAATTTGATTTGCGCTTGGTGGGTACATAATTAAAAGGACACAACGCATATGACGCGGATCAGGCTCGGGAGTTCGAGCCTGATCCGCGTCATTTGCGTTGTTTCCTTTTAAGAGTCGCGACATTACACTTGTCAAGTGGTATTATTGTAACACCTGTCAAGTTCTGGGATATCTACACTTGAACAAAGTGCTAGTTCAGCACTTAGTAAGTGTTAAATACAGCACTTCAAGTGTAGTTTTTAACACTTTAGTTTTTAGCGTGTACTGATTTCGTCAACACATTCGTCGACATTACACAAGCAGTAGATATAGGGTTGCGGTCAACCCCAGGAAAGTGCCCTTGTTTTCGAGATACCCCTTCCCAGGGTAGAACAAGCTGGAACTTCAGACATCAGTTGAATATAACCAAGTGGACCTGAAAAGAGATGATGGAGTTGTCCGGTCCATACAGTAATATGAGAAAAGAGCATTTTATGGGAAAGAAAGTAATAAAAACATCAAAATATAAAAAACAAATCTCCGAATTATAAAATGCAAAAAAATAACAAAATTTTTGTACAAACCAGTAAGCAATGATTGTTTCTAGTGAAAATAATTTTCATAGTTCCTAACAGTTATATTTCAAGCGAGTTATGGGTACGATTATGTCAATTTAACTCAAATTTTGCCATTATTTCAATGAATGCGACAGAGGAAAACAAAACGTGTACGGCAAGCATTTCCTCATCTATCCAGTTAAATTTATCATACAACAAACACTTCCAGTTGTGTTTGATTTTCGCCTTTAAATTGACACATTTTAACCCCCAAACTCCCCACCACCAACGTAAAATCTGACCGATTTTGATTTTTTTTTTAGCTAATGAGGACCCCAGATCGGAAATTATGCAAATTTGTAACTGCATGAACATACAACAGACGTCATTGATTGGTTTAAATGGATTGCCCACGGATACACAACTGCGAAAGAATTGTGAGATACAACATAGGAGACCAGTGCAACATCAAGTAACATTTTGCGCGTGGTTCTAATGTATCTTTAGAGTCGCCCGTTTTGTATGCGTGGACAATCAACTCCTCGCGTGGATTTGCATCAATCCACAACGACTGTATTGTGTACATCATAGTTCGCATATCACCTTCGTCATCACTGTCAGAATCAATTTCCGTACTCCGGAAACTGTTAGAGCATTCTAACCTACACCCGCATATCGTCTCTTGAGTTCCAATGTGTTCTATGTGCCTACTGGCACATAGAACACATTGGAACCCAGGGGACGATATATCAGTGCACTTCAAACCCGCACCGAAGCACTGGCATTGTGAGTTAAGGGGACACTCTGAATGTACACAGAATAAGTGAGTTAGATCTCTGGCGTCGGCTGGAGAAGGGTCTTTATCAAACATAACAGATTCAATTTTGCCACATATACTTCCTTCCAGCCACTAGTCGTTGGATCCATTATTTGGTGTGTGACTGTTGCATCATATGCTGGACTGATATCTTGACCTTTTGTCATGTTGGATTAATACTTCCTCTGTTGGGGGCAAAGCTGCTGCCGGTTTATCCGATGTGTGGGCCAAATTGAAATGCCGTTCATCGAAGTTTGACTGAAGTTTCGCCTTTTTTCCTGCCTTACATAGAATTTTAATCCATAGTCTGGCGACATCCAAATCCTAGCCAAAAAATTAGTCAGTCAGAAATTTGACAATCCAGCCAAGGCGTCCAAATGTTTTTTTTATTATTAATACAGAGAATTCAGTCTTTTCACCAATCTCGAAGAAAGATCTGAGTGTGTCGCAGACAGTTGTGGCATGCATAACGGACAAGCAGCTACAAAGTGTTTCTCCTAGGGAGTGTTTATGTCAAATCACGGAATCCCATTTCATGTAGTCGGATAGGAATCCCACTTACGGAATCCCTTTACAGATAAGTCTGTGGTTACATGCAGAATCTCTTTTTGTCCTATGTGCCCATGTAAAGGGAATGTAAAGACCAATGCGGGATTCAGATGAATGGAGCAATCTGGTTGCGCTTATAAAGGACCTGGTCTGGACAGAGTCGAGAGAGGGTCAGGTATAGGTAGGAAGTATGAAGTAGTGATCCAAGTCAATACTAGTGGTATAAAGCTATAAGGGTGGTACAATACTATAGTATTGGATGGCAACAATAGTGTTGGCTCACACGCCAGATGGTGGTGACTAAGGATAAGTCAGCAGTGGTGGTTAAAAACCCATGAATGACTTGGGGTGTGTCTATACGGCCGTGCAAACAGGCACTAGGAGCCACAACTATCTTCGAATAGATATCCATCCTCAGATGGGTATCTTCAAATGATACATTGCCATGTCATGGGTATCCTCAAAAAATACTCGTAGGGGTGGTCTAGAACCCAGGGGGCTGAATAGCGCTAGGAGCTGTATATATAGGAGTCATGTCACAGATATCCTCAAATACCCGTATACGTGTATTTGAGGATATGTGTGATATGGCTCCTATAAATGTGCCTATGTCATGTGCACAAATTGTACACAAGCACATAACATACATTCAGTATGTGCCTATGTGCTACCTGGAATGTGTGCACATTGTGCACTAGCACATTTACAGATCTAGGGAAGTCAGAATACTTTATAAGGAGGGGGGGGGGGGGGGGGTCATAGCTTGTAGATACATAGGTAGAAACCAAGGATTTCAGGAAAATCCGAGCCAAATAAACAGTTTTTGGTGATTTGGGGAAATTGTTTGGGACTAATACTCACATTTTGATGACACTCGTAAATTCTCGATATCGAGGTTCTCGACCCCGTCGGGGTCTTAACCACGACACAATTATTGCATGGTTGGAGCTCGAATATTTGCTGTCCTTGGACTTATTTTTACAGCAAATCAGATTTTAATGTTGGGAGAGATTACTTGTGAGGTTCTCGCAAATGTTCTCAGGCATTACTCATTAGACGTTGAATCGGCTGAACATTTGGAAGGGTGAGAAGAGTAAGAAATATCCGCTGATTCGAGTAAGTTGTGGAGGAACACTCTTCAACGAAAGTTGAAGAAGGGTCTCCTTGATTGTTTATGAGCTGATCCCATCAGCCGTATGGCGGGCGCGTCCATATGTTGCAAAGGCCCAATACTCCCAGGTGCCGATATTAGGAAGGACCAATAGTACGAAGTTAAAATATTCCAAAGGTCCAATACGCCAAAGACCGAATAGTTCGAAAGCCCAATACTCTACTATTCCGAAGGCTCAACACTCAGAACACCGGTGTACCCTGATATCCCGATTTACCGAAACCCCGAAGGTCTGCGACTCCGAAGGCTCAAGGCAAGGCAGTTTCGAAGGCCCAATAGTCCGAAAGCACAATACTCCAAAGGCCCGATATTCCGAAAGTCCAATACTTCCACGGATTTACAATGTAACACTTGTTTTCTCGTGTAGGCCTACTGTTTGATTGGGTTAAAAATTCAAATATGAGAATCCACCTGGGCGTACGAGTTAGTGCCCCTCATGCCAGTAGTAATAGCTCTGTATGTGTGTCCGTACGTCCAATGGCCGTTTGTAAGCCCGTTCGATTTGGTTTCCGGACTCTAATTTAACAACGCTTTGGCTTAGGATCATAAAACCCCACAGGTACTCCCCCCGAAGGGATGGGGATGAACCCTAAATGAGTCTGTGTATGTGTGGACATGAGTGTTTACATGTATATGTGTTGGTGGTTTTGTGGTGATAAATTTGATGCACAACACATTACTTACCATGAATGTGTTGTGCCCGTCGTACGAAAATTTTAAATTCCAGGTCCCCCCCCCCCCCCCCCCCCCCCCCCCCCATTTCCATTCATCTGAGCGGATATTTTGAGATTTTTTCAGAAGTATTTGAAAGATTTCACACTTTGAGGGCCGTTAAAAAACGTCGGAAAAGCATACAGATGAGGTCTATTTATCAGCTTTGGTCGTAACGACCAAAGCTGATAAATAGACCTCACCTGTATGCCTTACTAGACGTTAACAGCAATTATACTGTCTGTGGATTATCTTGTCTGGGGGTGGATTTGGTACTTGTATGTCTGTAAGATTACGATCTATTTCAGTTAACCGATTACTTAACAGACTGCATACATTTTAGCGTTTGCTGCCACTTACTGCAAAAAATGATCCGAAATCCATCGAAACTGAACCAGTACGTGAGAAACATAGCTGACGAAAATATGTGGGAGGCTCTGGACCCACCCCTTGTTCCACCAGTCACTGGTTGTGTTAAAATATATGCATAAAAAACAAGGCCCGGCAAAAAAAGTGTGTGAGGAGGGGGGGGGGGGGGGGCTGAACCCCTGCGAGGAAGGAAATTCCAACGCTGAACATAAACTGACACTGACAGAACAGTATCGTCGACCGTCAGTGGCGTCGAAATTAGAATTTGCAACTCGTAGTACACAATACTTAGTTGAAAACTATGGAGCCCGAGAGGTGACATGGTCATTTTTTTGTAATCCATTCATACGATGGATTATTAATCCGTTCGCACGGATTACTAATCCGTGTGAACGGTTCACTAATTCGTGCGAACGGATTAACAATCCGTGCGAACGGAATGCTTATCTGTGCGAACGGATTAAAAATTAAATTCACCGGATGACGTGAGGCTGAACTTACATTGTGTAAACCGATTATTTATCATTTCATTGTGCTCAGCTTTGCAATCCTGGTTACATGAGGTTTCTTACACAAAATCCGTAATGTGCTCCGCCTCCACTGGATGATCCCTGCCCCCCCCCCCCACCCCACCCACCAACTACGTGCTATAACATACAGAAAGGGGTAGCATAGAATTTGTACCGAAATGCATAACAACACTTTCTCGCCTATTGTCATCTTCGTACATCGCGCTAACACCTTCAATTCAATTCAATATTCATTTCACAGCATACATCATACAAAGGAAAGAAACAAGGTTACACAAAACAAAGGTAGTTGAACAAATGTATACTGTGGGAAATGACATAGCCTTATGACTGTCTTCCTGTCATCCCCTAGACAATAAAAATAAAGACTAAACAGCAAAATGGCAAGTGGCAAATGATGGACTCAAGTAAGGTAAATCTTGACAGCAGGTAGTACATTGTTTTTTTGTTAATATTGTATTGATATGTATTATTATTAGTTCGTTGTGGATCAAACTTCCAGATGTTCTGACTCTGGTTATTAAGATCTGTGGATTGTCCATTAACCGTGTTTTAACCGTATTTCTGAATGGATGAAGTAAATAAGCGTCCGTTGGTAAACCATTATAATAATCGTACGCTAAAGGAGTGAAGTAAATGACCATAAGTGACAGTACCAACCTGGTTATCTGCTTGCTGGGAGAAAAGAGGAGAATATGATAACACCGAGAGTCGTAACTAGCCGAGGCAGTCGGGACATCCTGGGTTTGAACAGCTGATATTGGCGATATATGTATTCAGATATTGTTCAGTTAATATTTTTTTAACAGATGTTCGGGTAAGGGTTTTTATCGTTGTATCAAGGTCATCCCACAGTTTAGGAAACGAAAAATATGGAAGTGCGGCTGAGAACTGAGTGCGAGGTTTATGGGTGTTTAGGCTTCCACATTGCCTCGTAGTCATGCCCGAGGGATTCCAGTACACTTGCAACGTATCATTAAAACTGACGAGGAGATTGTTTTGCGACCAGTCGTGCATAAATAAAAGTGCATGTAATTTGTACAGATCGTTAAATTTAAGAATTTTTAAACGTTTGAACCGCATGTTATAGGCTCCTTTTTTAGTTTTTTTTTTAGATGAATAATTATATTTTTTTAAAAATGATTGAAGGAAACATAAGTGCTAATTGTTTTGAGTTTGTTTAGTGGTCCAATATCAGAGTTTACATAAGCTGATAATCCCTGATTAGCCCATTTGCATAACGGCACGCGCTGCTTGGTAAATCATGTATTTTAAAAGGGGTTAATTATTGTCTCGGATATAAGTGTTTACTAGTAACCGTTGTTACGAGTAACTGTTCTGTATATATTGTATTATTTTTCGGAATGCAGTAGTCTGGATGCCGACTGTGAACGGACTACGGCAGGATTCCGCCATACAGTGTAAATAAATAAGGAAAGCTGACAAGCGTTTTTACTGAGCTAATTTTCCCAAAGTTACGCTTTACGACACTTGGTGCAGAATCCGCGGCAGAGTGACTTTTTACGCTCACTCGCGATCTTGGAGAAAAGACACTTTTCTAAAGATAATCAACATGGAAAACTTAATTCCTTCTAATGTTCAAAACTTGTTACGGACTCTAAACCTGGACCAACTTCGTCTATCATGGGGACTTCAGGTAGAAGCTTACGAAACCCGCCTGACATTAACTTGGAGGAAAGCATCGGATCATTTCAGAAAATTCAAATCAAACTCAAATTTGTGTAGAGACAGGAAACGTTTGGATGAATTCATTGAAAGGAAACAACGGGAAAATGCGACTTTTATTGACAGCAAAGTTAAAAATTCGGAATTGTGTAATTTAGTTTCGAAAAAAGGAGGAGAAAACAACAGAACATGTGAGTACACAAACCTTTTATGTACCAAAAACTGATTGCGGTACAACGGTTCAACCTGAACACGCAAATACATCTGTTCAATGTGTGTCACAGTTGGCAACTATTTCCACCCAAACCACCCCAGAAGAGCCCAAAATTGCATGTCTCGATAACAGCATAAAACATTGTACTGAGCCTAAAAGAGTGACGGAGAAGGTAGAAAGATATTGCATGACTGTGGATTTTGGACTTGAATATTTAATAAAATGGAGAGACTTTCCACCAAGCAAAAATTCCTGGGTTCATGATAAAGATTTGGATGACGCGGCACGTCAGTATATTAAAGAAAACAAACATAGAATACCTGGTCCAAGTTCAATGCCCAAATCACTGAAAAAGCGTGACAATAATGATCACGGTGTTAAATTCCTTTCAGCAAACAAGGTAAACCAACAAAGAGAAAATTATGATCGTGCCAGAGCTTGGCAACAAAAGGTGGAAACTTACAAACGGCAACGGTCTCGGCAGCAAAATAGAAACTTCCGTGTAGACTACACACAGGACACCAGTCAAATTCAAAATATTGTGTATGGATACCGAGAACGAGGAGAACTTTGGGTTTGTGCTGATTATTATGATGGTTCCCGAGATCAAAAGGTGCCTTTAGAGTTAGTGCCACAAGAAATTGTGGACAAACATGGGATTTTCTTTCTCGGACATTGAACAATATTCCAGCTCCGCAAGTACTTCTCAGTACCGAATAAATTTCGTTTTACCAAACTTTTTATTTTAGCAGTTTCGAGTTTCGGGCTGAGAAGGACTTGGCCGTGTTAACTTATTCAAAGAGCGGACGCTGGTTTATAATTTTATTTTGAGTTCTCTTTGGGGGACCAAAGATTTTTCAGGCAGGGTGTGCTGTTATAGGCTCCTTTTTTTAGTTTTTTTTAGATGAATAATTATATTTTTTAAAAATGATTGAAGGAAACATAAGTGCTAATTGTTTTGAGTTTGTTTAGTGGTCCAATATCAGAGTTCACATAAGCTGATAATCCCTGATTAGCCCATTTGCATAACGGCACACGCTGCTTGGTAAATCATGTATTTTAAAAGGGGTTAATTATTGTCTCGGATATAAGTGTTTACTAGTAACCGTTGTTACGAGTAACTGTTCTGTATATATTGTATTATTTTTCGGAATGCAGTAGTCTGGATGCCGACTGTGAACGGACTACGGCAGGATTCCGCCATACAGTGTAAATAAATAAGGAAAGCTGACAAGCGTTTTTACTGAGCTAATTTTCCCAAAGTTACGCTTTACGGCACATATGTGAGTTGAACTTTTTGTTCGCTATGATACGTACAGCTTTCTTTTGTAAGTTTAAAATTTGTTTTGTAGCTATTGCGTTGCCCCATATTTGAATACCATAAATTAAGTGACTTTAAATTAAAGTGAAATAGAGTAGACGTAGTGTTTCGGGCGGTAGAAAATTCTTGGCTCTATTCAAGATATAAATTGCTCTGGATATTTTTGTACAGAGTGTAGATACATGGTGATGAAATTTAAGGTTCTCGTCCATTTTGATTCCTAGAAATTTTATGAATGTGTGGTCACGATTGTTACCTGCTATTATTTAATCTGAGTTATTCAATGTAATGTGGGTTTGAACGTTATCGTAATTGTAGTTGTCATTTTGGGGATGAAGAAGTATGACTTTAGGTTTGTTAGCATTTAAAGATGACCTGTTCGCAGAACACCAGTGGTTGATTTTTGATAATTCATTGTTTGCCATCTCCGTAAGGAGATCAAGGTCGTTCCCAGTTGTATGGGCCGATGTGTCATTCGCAAAGGATAGAATACGCATGTCAGTTGATTCACTGATGTCATTGATATAGAGGACGAACAAAAGAGGACAGAGTACAGAGCCCTGGGGTACAACTGTAGTGACATTGAGTAACTCCGACGATTCACTAGTGAATTGAACATATTGGGATCTCCCGTGAGATAGTTCTGAAACCAAGAATTAGCTATACCTCTTATACCATAATGTTCAAGTTTTCGAGCTAGTATTTCATGATCAATAGTGTCAAATGCTTTGGAAAAATCTAAAAACATAGATAGTGTGCAATCTTTAGTTGCTTTGTTATTCATCAAGGAAACGTGGTTGATAAGATGCATTATTGGGTGAAATGTTTAGTGTCCCCTTCTGAATCCAAACTGATAGTTATAAATAACGCCGTGTGCATCTAAGAAATATGATAACCTTTTATGCATTAACTTCTCTTAGATTTTAGAAAAGGAAAGAAGAATACTTATTGGACGATAATTGTCGAAAGACTGTTTATCCCCGGATTTAAAAATTGGTATTGTGCTGTTTTTTGATAAATGGAGTCGGGGGTTTGTCGTCCAACAGGGGTTAATTCCATATTACTTATTTGCTCTCTCTGTGGTGGTTGTCTCCACCAGTGATTAGAGTGTCAGGTAGCACGAGATCTAGTAACGGTTGATTGAATTGTTGTCAAGTTTCACTGAGGGAAATGCACACACCAGCGATTTCCTGAATCGATACAAGATTTCAGAGGTTGCATGATTTTTTCGTGTTGTGTATGAATTGAAGTGGGTGATCTGGACCGTCGAAAAAGTCAGTTCGAGATAGGATTTCACTGGGGTAGGTTGTTTAGCTTTTCTCTGGAAGGTTTGGGAAGAGCCGGCTGGTCATGAGTTTAAATAGTAATTCCTTGGAGTTCCGGAATGAGAAACTAAACACCGAATTCTCTGTGCCATTGGTGAGACCGGGATAGTTATTTAGGAATTTATTTGGTATTCTTTTTTCTCCGTTTGTCGGATCAATGGAATCAGAGTTAAGTAAGTTTTAGAGTAGTTTTTTTTCTCTGGAACTCCGGGAATATTTTTTTGAAGAATTTCGCCTTCGACAAACTTTTGTCGAGTGTGAGTTCTTCTTGTTGGGTAGTCACCGAGTGTGCGGGGTGTCAGAGATGGCAGCGCGGAGGTGACTCCTTAGTTATATGTGGAAGACTTCACACTCGACGAACTTTGGTTCTTCGAGGGTGAAAGCTTCTTACTTGATTGAGGCCTGATTATTGATATTTGGTATGACACCTATGGAGGAGCAGCGGTAACTCCTCATTTATATTGGAAGACTTCACACTCGACGAACTCTGGTTCTTCGAGGGTGAAAGCTTCTTACTTGATTGAGGCCTGATTATTGATATTTGGTATGACACCTATGGAGGAGCAGTGGTAACTCCTCATTTATATTGGAAGACTTCACACTCGACGAACTCTGGTTCTTCGAGGGTGAAAGCTTCTTACTTGATTGAGGCCTGATTATTGATATTTGGTATGACACCTATGGAGGAGCAGCGGTGACTCCTCATTTATATTTGGAAGACTTCACACTCGACGAACTCTGGTTCTTCGAGGGTGAAAGCTTCTTACTTGATTGAGGCCTGATTATTAATATTTGGTATGACACCTATGGAGGAGCAGAGGTGACTCCTTATTTATATGTGGAAGACTTCACACTCGACGAACTTTGGCTCTTCGAGGGTGAAAGCTTCTTACCTGTGTAGTCCTGACCATTACTATTGGGAGATGACATCTATGGAGGAATGTAGGTGATTCCTCATTTATATTTGGAAGACTTCACACTCGACGAACTCTGGTTCTTCGAGGGTGAAAGCTTCTTACCTGTGTAGTCCTGATCATTACTATTGGGAGATAACATCTATGGAGGAACGAAGGTGACTCCTCATTTATATTGGAAGACTTCACACTCGACGAACTCTGGTTCTTCGAGGGTGGAAGCTTCTTATGACAGTTCCCTTTGGTCATTGGTACGTCCTCTATGGGAGAATAGTAGTCTCCTAATATTATATTAGAAAATCGGGGTGGCCTGGACATAATAAAAAGGGCCTTGTTTATCGGATTCTTGATATTTTTTTTTTCTCTAGCCTCCGAATTTCAGCCCAATTTAAGATAGTGAAACAAACGCTTTTTGGATATGTAATAATGTTTAATTTCATTCAATAAATTATACCATAACATTTCTTAGTGTTGAATTATTGTTACCTTGCTACATCTTGATGGTTTGTAGTTTTTAATTTCAGTCTAAAGGTGGGTCATCTACCCGAGAACTTTATGTGGGGCTCCGACCTACCCATTATAACTGCGATCCCTTTTCCTTATTTTAAAGCCCGGTCGGAAACGCAAATGTTAAATATCTCTTATAAAATAGTTCGACCATCTGGGGTGATGTGGTTTTAGAAACCGCACCGCCTCGGCTGATCGAACTGTTTTTGGGAGGGAGAAATTGAATCTAGACTTGTGTTGGGTTGGGGATAGTGGATTCGTCACAGTTATTGGCGTCGCCGACAGGATATTTTATGATACCATAAGACTGATGTATAGAAATTTAATACAGGTAAATTGTTTAGTATTGGTTCAAATTTAATATGGCTACGGGAATTTCGGAAGGGCTGGATGAATACTTGGGGGCATCTAAAAAGTTAACTGATTTGGCTACAAATCCAGATATTAGCACACCAAGGAGATACCCCATGGCTGAGGCTCTAGATTTTTTTCAAGAAACACCAGAGGCCACTCCTACGTCTTTTAATGAAAATGTAGAAATTCAAGTGAGTGAAATTCCAAAACATAATGGTTTGGACAATGGAATTCATAAACAGGTAGGAAGTTCTGCGCGTGAATTTTGTAGAAGAAGAGCTTCGGGTGCCATTCCTAAGAAAGTTAAAACTCCTCTTGCGAGGGTCAGCTATCAAGATAAGGGTGATCGGGCGTTAGTGGCACCGGGTGCGGACCTTCCTGCTCTTAAGGAACGTCCATCCAAAAGTGGTGAACAATATAACGGGCCCAGAAAACCGGTGGTTACACCAGAAACATTTAATGGGTCCACCAATGTGGTTGATTGGGTGACGCATTTTAAAAAATGTGTAGAAATCAATGAATGGTCAGAGGTGGTGGCTTGTAGATTTTTGGTAGTTTCATTAAGAGGGGCCGCATTGCAATTTTACGAAGATCTAGATAGTAATGATAAGATTGGCCTAAAACAAATATTAAAAAGTTTGATAGATCGATTTGATCCCTTTAGAGGTACGGCAATTTATAGGTCACAATTGCGTTCAAGAAGGCGAACCGCTCGAGAAACACTCCCCGAGCTGGCTAGTAGTATACGTAGATTGGTAAAGAAAGCTTACCCTTCAGCCCCATCCATTTTAAGGGACGATTTGGCAAAAGAAGCTTTTGTTGAAGCCATAACGGATAAAGACGTTCGGATGCAGGTGTTGCGTGGAAAACCCGAGACGTTGGATGCCGCGGTTCGTTTGGCATTAGAGGAAGAATCATATAGGAGAGTGGAAGTTGCTTCCACTGTCCAACCTTCTGACAACGAAGCTGTTAATTCCGAGCAATTGGAATTATTAACTCAGACGCTGACTGATCTGCGGTTTCAGATTGATGATTTGCGCAAAGAACAAAGGGAAATGAGACGCGAATTTTTAGAACAATTGGGGAAGGAGGATGGAATTGACAAAATAGCGGAAATACAAAATACTCGGGAAGATTTTTCTCGTGGACGTGGTCGAGGAAATGTTCGTCGGAATTATGGGGGTCGAAGAGGTGGAAGGTGGAATAATAGGCAAGGTTTAAAAGAATAAGAGCTGGGGTTGGGGTCAAACCTCAGCTCCAACAGAATGGGGCCCACCCTGAGAAAAAGATTGGTCATTTTTTTCTTCCCTTAACCATTTGTGACAAAGAGGTAAAATTTTTGCTGGACACTGGATCAGCCATTAGCATATTAAGTACTAAGGTATTGGAAGAGGTATTTGGAAAGGATTCTTCAGAATTACAAGCAGCTCCTAGAGAGGTTTGTGGAGCTAGCGGACAACCCTTGCAGGTGCCAGGAGTTATCAACCTTCCCATTAATATAGGTAATAATAGTTTTGATCAAGAGTTTTATGTTGCCGAGTTATCATTTGAGGGAATATTGGGGGTTGATCTGATGACTGCCCTAGACTTAGACATTTATCTGGGGAGGAATTGTGTTAAATTAGCAGGAAAAGAAATTCCCCTAAATTTTGGCAATAACAACGATAGTAATGAGGTCATGCTTATTGAAAATGTAACTATACCTCCATCTTCCGAGATTATAATTAATGGTAAGGTAAGTAATGTTTCTCTTTTAGAGGGAATTTGTGAGGTAGATCAAAAATTTTCAGAAAAACATAATGGGATTATGGTTGGGCGAAGTTTTGTGGGTACTTCAAATGGAGATGTTGTGCCAATGAGGTTAGTAAATACCACCGGGGTACCCCAGTCCTTGAAAAAAGGTGAAACAGTGGCAGTATTCCAGCAAGGGGAGGTTCTGGGAAATAGTGTAATTCAAGAAAATGTAAAACAAGAAAATGTTGATAGGTATTCTCTCCAGCAAACAATTGATGAAACTGTTTTGACTACGGATCAGGTATTTCAAGTTAAAATGCTTCTTGATAGAAATGAGTCGGTTTTTATCCGCCATGATAAAGATTTAGGTCGAACAAGTATTATAAAACATGATATTGACACGGGTAAACATCCACCCATAAAACAAAGAGCCTATAGACTTCCTGTACATAAGCGACAGGAAGTTGATAGGCAGTTACAAGAAATGTTAGAACAGGGGATAATACAACCCTCGGATAGTCCGTGGGCGGCCCCCATTGTCCTGGTTAAAAAAAAAGACGGTAGCCTACGCTTTTGTGTAGACTATCGTAAGTTAAATGCTGTAACTTGGAAGGATGCATATCCCTTGCCACGCATTGATGATAGCCTTGAAGGAATGCAGGGGGCCAGTTGGTTCTCTACATTAGATTTGGCTTCAGGGTATTGGCAGGTGGAGATGGCTTCCTCAGCTCAAGAAAAAACTGCCTTTAGTACAGGTAAAGGGCTTTATGAGTTCAAGGTACTCCCTTTCGGGCTTTCTGGGGCTCCCCATTCCTTTCAGAGGCTTATGGAGCTCGTTTTGAAGGGCCTTCATTGGAAGACCTGTCTGATATATCTGGATGACATAATTATTTATGCTAAAACTTTCCAAGAACATGTAGAAAGGTTGGAAGAGGTGTTCACAAAAATTAAGGAAGCTGGTTTGAAACTCAAGCCTTCTAAATGTGCTCTTTTTAGAAAACAGGTATCTTTTTTGGGCCATATCGTGTCCTCAGAGGGGATACGGGCTGACCCAGAAAAGATAGCTAGGATTAAGGATTGGCCGATTCCAAGATGTGTCAGAGATATACGCAGTTTTGTCGGTTTGTGTTCTTATTACAGAAAATTTATTTTGAACTTCTCAGATTTGGCTGGTCCCCTGTTGGAATTAACTAGAAAGAATGTAAAATTTGAGTGGAATAAGGCTAGAAAAGAATCTTTTGAAATTTTAAAGAATAAACTATGTGAGAGTCCAATCTTGGGATTTCCAAATTTTGAGCAAGAGTTTATTTTGGACACAGATGCGAGTGATCAGGCTAGTGGGGCTGTGTTGTCTCAGTTAGTTAACGGACAGGAGAAGGTAATTGCATATTTTAGTAAAGTGCATTCTCCTCCAGAACGTAATTATAGTGTCACTCGGAAAGAGCTATTGGCAGTTATTAAAAGCATTAAAAATTTTCGCCATTATTTGATAGGAAAACACTTTACTCTGCACACCGATCATGGATCTTTGAGGTGGTTGTTTAATTTTAAAGAACCAACGGGGCAAGTGGCTCGTTGGCTGGAATATTTGAGTGGATTTGACTTTTCTATCATCCATCGTAGAGGAGAGCAACATAAGAATGCCGACGCCTTGAGTAGGATATCTTTGGAGACTAATGCTATTGATTTGTCTCCAGGAGGTGTAATTTCGGTTGATGATCAGATGAGTGATCCAATATTAAAGAAATTGTTTGAAAATAAAAAAAATGATTCTAAGCCGTCGGCTGAGCAAATGAAGGGTGAAGAATTAATATTTAAAAAAATATGTAGCCCAATGGGAACAAATTGTTGTTAGGCAAGGTATGCTTTATCGAGAATGGTTGGAATTTGGAAAGGAAAATAAATTTTTGTGGATTGTTCCTGGGAAACTAAAACCTGAAATTTTAAAACATTGCCATGATTCCGTGGTGGGAGGCCATTTAGGTATGATGAAAACCTATTTGAAAATTAGGCAAAGATTTTTTTGGATTGGTCTAAAGAAGGATGTAGAACAGTGGGTGCAGACTTGTGAGGTGTGTCAACGTCGGAAAAGTCCCAACAAAGCGTTAAAGGCCCCCCTGGTTACCGACCGTGTTTCGGAACCGATGGAGAGGGTTGCACTTGATGTATTGGGTCCCCTACCGGAATCTGTGAGTGGAAACATTTACATTCTGGTTGTTTCTGACTATTTCTCTAAATGGACTGAAGCCTATGCCATGCCTAATCAGCGTGCAAGTACAATTGGAGAAATATTGGTTAAAGAGTGGATATCCCGTTTTGGTATGCCTAAGTTTATCCATTCTGATCAAGGGGCCAACTTTGAGTCTGAATTGTTTTTGGGAATCTGTAAATATTTTGAGATTTCCAAGACAAGAACATCTCCATATCACCCTCAGTCTGATGGCCAGGTTGAGCGCTTCAACAGAACATTGATAGCTATGCTAGCATGTTTTGTTGAAGATAATCATAACGACTGGGAATACTATCTACCTTTTGTTATGATGGCTTATCGTAGTGCTGTTCATGAGACCACGGGCCTTACTCCAAATATGATCCTTTTTGGGAAAGAAATCCGATTACCTATTGAATTTATGGCTGGTAAAGTTCCTGATAAGGATCTTAGTCGAGTTCAATATGTGATGGATTTGGAAAATAGAATGGCAACCATTTTCCAGTTTGTGAGCAGTAAGGGTGAAACTGCTATTAAACATAGGAAAAGGTTGTACGACCGTAGAGTTCATGGAAGACCTTATGAGGTTGGTGATAAAGTGTGGCTATATATTTCAAAAATAAAGCAAGGTCAAACCCCCAAATTTGCTAAATATTGGTTTGGGCCATTTGTGGTTAAAAAGCGACTCTCTGATGCAAATTATGTTATTTGTAGAGAGCATGGTGGTCGGCTGCAGGTGGTCCACTTTAATAGATTAAAAAAATGTTTTGAACGACCTAATATGGGAACAAGTGTAGACAATTCAGGAGATTCTGGTAGGTTACCTTTGTCGGAACTCATTGATCGGGAGGAAGATTCTGACCAGTCAGCTCAGGGCAGTTCCAGCAACTTAAACAATCCTGCCCCTAGCGGAGATCCTGTCACCCACCGGGGGCGAAGGGTCCGTCGTCCCCGCTGGTTGAACTCAAATGAGTACGATCTGTCTTAAAAAAAAAAAAAAAAAGATTTGTATTTATTATTCTGGAATGACCCCGGTCTAAATTCGGTGATTTTATGATTTAAGATTTGGCTTAATGAATTCATTTGGCGAGAACTCTAGCTCACGAGCAAAGATAAGATTTGCTAAATTTTTGATGTGGTGCCCAGTGATCATGGGAAAATTGTTAAATTACCCGGAGTGTGCCTTATATGTCGATGCAAGGGTTAAATTATGTCTTCCATTTGGAAGTTGTAATTAATAGGCAAGGAGGAATGGTGCTGGGGATCCAAGGAAGGGTTAATGGGCGGAGACAAAATAAACTGCAAATTCATTTGAATTTGCTGTTCGATTCATTTGGAAACTTTTGAATCAGAATTGTTTAATTTTGACTTTCAAACAGTCATATATAGGACAAGTTGTAGGGTCATTGGACCGGTGGTTATGTCCTATGGTAGTGGATTGGATAAAGTAAAGATTGATAAATGATATAGTATTCTCATGGGTCACATAATGTAGGGAAAGGATGGAAATCAATTGATTCCATGGTTTCCCTTACGGGGTGTCGTAATGGAGGTGTTCCATTAGGAAAAATTGTGTAAACGAACACCCTAACTCAACGCAATTCTAAAAATGTAAAAAAATTACCTTAGTAATCTCAAAAATACTAGCGCTATTTGTGTTTTGTAAATGTGACCCCTGGGAATTACACTTGGAAATGCTCGTGAGCGGGAGCATTATACGCTAGTGAAATTGAGCCAGTAGAAGAGTGATTCCAAATACGTCGTTTATTTTGGTGTGACTTGCATGGCGCGCATGTGGGATGGGCATTTGGGGTGGGGGTTAGGTATGATTGTGTCTGATGGGTGGTGGTTGATGTTGCTAGGGTAAGAATGGGTTTCGTAAGTAATTTATGATGGCGTCGCCAGTATGTAACTTTCGTAAGTGATGTGTCCGTGGTAAATATGCAAGACCACCAGAAATTTACGACTTAAAAATTTGGATTGCTTGGAAACATATTGGTTGCAGTTTGACTGAGTCACAGAAAGATTGTTTTTTTTTTTTTTAATACTGGAGGTCATTCCTTTCATGTAATGTAACTAATAAATTACATAAATTAATTTCAGCTGTTGGAAACAGAAAATTGCGAAATTTTGTATACTGCTGTGGTGTTCCTTTTTTTTGTTTTAGGTTGAGGGAGGTATTTGGTGGCGATGAATCCAGATGATACTGATGTTGTCCATTGACATTGAAATTATGTATGTGTATCATGGTATTTGATGGCGATGAATCCAGACGATACTGATGTTGTCCATTGACATTGAAATTATGTATGTGTATCATGGTATTTGATGGCGATGAATCCAGACGATACTGGTAGTTGTCCAGTGACAGTGAAATTATGTATGTGTATCATGGTATTTGATGGCGATGAATCCAGACGATACTGATGTTATCCATTGACATTGAAATTATGTATGTGTATCATGGTATTTGATGGCGATGAATCCAGATGATACTGATGTTTGTCCATTGACGGTGAAATTATGTATGTGTATCATGGTATTTGATGGCGATGAATCCAGACGATACTGGTAGTTGTCCAGTGACAGTGAAATTATGTATGTGTATCATGGTATTTGATGGCGATGAATCCAGACGATACTGATGTTATCCATTGACATTGAAATTATGTATGTGTATCATGATATTTGATGGCGATGAATCCAGATGATACTGATGTTTGTCCATTGACGGTGAAATTATGTATGTGTATCATGGTATTTGATGGCGATGAATCCAGACGATACTGGTAGTTGTCCAGTGACAGTGAAATTATGTATGTGTATCATGGTATTTGATGGCGATGAATCCAGACGATACTGGTAGTTGTCCAGTGACAGTGAAATTATGTATGTGTATCATGGTATTTGATGGCGATGAATCCAGACGATACTGATGTTGTCCATTGACATTGAAATTATGTATGTGTATCATGGTATTTGATGGCGATGAATCCAGACGATACTGATGTTGTCCATTGACATTGAAATTATGTATGTGTATCATGGTATTTGATGGCGATGAATCCAGACGATACTGGTAGTTGTCCAGTGACAGTGAAATTATGTATGTGTATCATGGTATTTGATGGCGATGAATCCAGACGATACTGATGTTGTCCATTGACAGTGAAATTATGTATGTGTATCATGGTATTTGATGGCGATGAATCCAGACGATACTGATGTTATCCATTGACATTGAAATTATGTATGTGTATCATGGTATTTGATGGCGATGAATCCAGACGATACTGGTAGTTGTCCATTGATGGTGAAATTATGTATGTGTATCATGGTATTTGATGGCGATGAATCCAGACGATACTGGTAGTTGTCCAGTGACAGTGAAATTATGTATGTGTATCATGGTATTTGATGGCGATGAATCCAGACGATACTGATGTTGTCCATTGACATTGAAATTATGTATGTGTATCATGGTATTTGATGGCGATGAATCCAGACGATACTGATGTTGTCCATTGACATTGAAATTATGTATGTGTATCATGGTATTTGATGGCGATGAATCCAGACGATACTGGTAGTTGTCCAGTGACAGTGAAATTATGTATGTGTATCATGGTATTTGATGGCGATGAATCCAGACGATACTGATGTTATCCATTGACATTGAAATTATGTATGTGTATCATGGTATTTGATGGCGATGAATCCAGATGATACTGATGTTTGTCCATTGACGGTGAAATTATGTATGTGTATCATGGTATTTGATGGCGATGAGTCCGGGCGGTACTGATGTTGTCCATTGACATTGAAATTATGTATGTGAGTCATGGTATTTAATGGCGATGAATCCAGATGATACTGATATTTGTCCATTGACATTGAAATTATGTGTGTGTATCATGGTATTTGATGGTGATGAAACCAGACGATATTGATGGTTGTCCAGTGACAGTGAAGTTGTGTAGGTGTATCATGGTATTTGATGGTTATGAGTTCAGACGATATTGACAGTTGTCCATTAACATTGACTCTTGAATGTGAATTGGTTCTTGTAAACCTTCCTAATTTAACTTTGCTTTTTAGGATTTAATTTTGACTCCTTAAAATGGAGGGTCTGGTGATTGGACACAGTTTTGTGGCGAGATTGTACCGATTTTTATTATTGTGCCCAGAAGTATGGCATTGTACCATACCGTTTGCCTCCGTGAAATTTGTTGGGATACCTGGGGGAAAGATTAGCCATTTGCAAAATATTAATGTCAGAGGGGCTAGATGGATAGTTCTTCAGATTGGGGGTAATGATATTGATTGCGCTACATTCTCTTTTGAATGTTTCCTGCGGGACCTCCGAGAATTGCTAAAGAAATGGAAGCTTGCTGGGGTGAAGAAAATAACATTAGGTAGTATATTTCCTAGAGTAAAGCCCCGAAATGTATCTTATGAGATTTATGAGTTTAGACGTATGGCTGTCAATGATGCTTTTAAGGCTGTAGGTGATGAAGATATTTTATATTTTCACCATCGACAGGTTTATCCTCATCATTTTCTGTCAGATGGTGTACATCTCCGGCCGAATGCACAAAAGAATTTTTGGGATAGAATAAAAAGGAAAATTTACCAGATGTTATAATTTAAAACCCACTAGTCAGGGTGATTGGGAATGTGTTGATGGTTTATTAAGTGGGAAAGAAGTGATTAATGTGAAAGTTGGAGATATTTCACATTGACCTTGATGGCAATTGTTGGCTCTGTTGATGGTTCGATTGGGCATGGTATGGTGATTCCTTGTTGGGCTCACTATGCTGCCCAAGCGAAGCATTAATTGCAACTGTTTTGAATTGGAAATATGGAGTTGGCGATTGAGAAATAGAGTTCCGGGATTCATAAAAATATTGGATAATTGTTTTCTAATCTAGAATGATTCAAGCGCGCCAACAATAAATGGATCTTGTGGCTGTTGTCTGGGTTGTCGTGATGAAAAGGATACAGTAGTGTGCAGGGTTTCCAAGATAGTTTTTGGCGCTGCGAGCAGCATCATCTGGACGATGATAAAATTCATATGTAGTAAATTATGGGTAGTGTTCCAATGAAGTATGGTCCGTTTAATTGTTTTATAAATATATAAGTTATAGTGGTGGCTTTCTTCGGATCAGGGATTTAACTAATCCAGGCGGTAACATCTGTTATCGCATGTCAGTGATCGTGGCGGTAAGCGGTTTCAATTTTTATTGAAATTGGTCGGTGGTTGGATTTCTGTATCCCAGGCCTGCCTACCGCTGTATAAAACATAAAATGTGATGGCGGATTATTCCGTCAGATGTAGCACTTCCCATGCCTAAAGATTTAATCTAGATAGTAGGTATGAACAGATCGTACTCAATTTTTTTTTTCGGACCCATTTTTTTTTGTGTAAATATAGTCATTATAAATCATTAATCATTTTTTTTTTATTTTTATCTTTATTAATAAGAAATCAAAAACACTATCTGAGCCATCCAAAAACGAGGACGTTTACCTTGGGGTGGGGGTAGTGTGCTGTTTTTTGATAAATGGAGTCGGGGGTTTGTCGTCCAACAGGGGTTAATTCCATATTACTTATTTGCTCTCTCTGTGGTGGTTGTCTCCACCAGTGATTAGAGTGTCAGGTAGCACGAGATCTAGTAACGGTTGATTGAATTGTTGTCAAGTTTCACTGAGGGAAATGCACACACCAGCGATTTCCTGAATCGATACAAGATTTCAGAGGTTGCATGATTTTTTCGTGTTGTGTATGAATTGAAGTGGGTGATCTGGACCGTCGAAAAAGTCAGTTCGAGATAGGATTTCACTGGGGTAGGTTGTTTAGCTTTTCTCTGGAAGGTTTGGGAAGAGCCGGCTGGTCATGAGTTTAAATAGTAATTCCTTGGAGTTCCGGAATGAGAAACTAAACACCGAATTCTCTGTGCCATTGGTGAGACCGGGATAGTTATTTAGGAATTTATTTGGTATTCTTTTTTCTCCGTTTGTCGGATCAATGGAATCAGAGTTAAGTAAGTTTTAGAGTAGTTTTTTTTCTCTGGAACTCCGGGAATATTTTTTTGAAGAATTTCGCCTTCGACAAACTTTTGTCGAGTGTGAGTTCTTCTTGTTGGGTAGTCACCGAGTGTGCGGGGTGTCAGAGATGGCAGCGCGGAGGTGACTCCTTAGTTATATGTGGAAGACTTCACACTCGACGAACTTTGGTTCTTCGAGGGTGAAAGCTTCTTACTTGATTGAGGCCTGATTATTGATATTTGGTATGACACCTATGGAGGAGCAGCGGTAACTCCTCATTTATATTGGAAGACTTCACACTCGACGAACTCTGGTTCTTCGAGGGTGAAAGCTTCTTACTTGATTGAGGCCTGATTATTGATATTTGGTATGACACCTATGGAGGAGCAGTGGTAACTCCTCATTTATATTGGAAGACTTCACACTCGACGAACTCTGGTTCTTCGAGGGTGAAAGCTTCTTACTTGATTGAGGCCTGATTATTGATATTTGGTATGACACCTATGGAGGAGCAGCGGTGACTCCTCATTTATATTTGGAAGACTTCACACTCGACGAACTCTGGTTCTTCGAGGGTGAAAGCTTCTTACTTGATTGAGGCCTGATTATTAATATTTGGTATGACACCTATGGAGGAGCAGAGGTGACTCCTTATTTATATGTGGAAGACTTCACACTCGACGAACTTTGGCTCTTCGAGGGTGAAAGCTTCTTACCTGTGTAGTCCTGACCATTACTATTGGGAGATGACATCTATGGAGGAATGTAGGTGATTCCTCATTTATATTTGGAAGACTTCACACTCGACGAACTCTGGTTCTTCGAGGGTGAAAGCTTCTTACCTGTGTAGTCCTGATCATTACTATTGGGAGATAACATCTATGGAGGAACGAAGGTGACTCCTCATTTATATTGGAAGACTTCACACTCGACGAACTCTGGTTCTTCGAGGGTGGAAGCTTCTTATGACAGTTCCCTTTGGTCATTGGTACGTCCTCTATGGGAGAATAGTAGTCTCCTAATATTATATTAGAAAATCGGGGTGGCCTGGACATAATAAAAAGGGCCTTGTTTATCGGATTCTTGATATTTTTTTTTTCTCTAGCCTCCGAATTTCAGCCCAATTTAAGATAGTGAAACAAACGCTTTTTGGATATGTAATAATGTTTAATTTCATTCAATAAATTATACCATAACATTTCTTAGTGTTGAATTATTGTTACCTTGCTACATCTTGATGGTTTGTAGTTTTTAATTTCAGTCTAAAGGTGGGTCATCTACCCGAGAACTTTATGTGGGGCTCCGACCTACCCATTATAACTGCGATCCCTTTTCCTTATTTTAAAGCCCGGTCGGAAACGCAAATGTTAAATATCTCTTATAAAATAGTTCGACCATCTGGGGTGATGTGGTTTTAGAAACCGCACCGCCTCGGCTGATCGAACTGTTTTTGGGAGGGAGAAATTGAATCTAGACTTGTGTTGGGTTGGGGATAGTGGATTCGTCACAGTATTACTTTCGCGATTTTCATTTTTGATGGTACAATTCCAGTTGAAAAAGAGGTATTTATAACGTGAGTTAAAGGAACAATAATTTCATGTATAATGTCTTTTAGTAGTTTCGGAGAGATGTTGTCCTGGCCAGCAGATGTTTTCCTAGGAAGACATTTTACGGCGGATATAACTTCGTCATGGGTTGCAGGTGATACAAAAAAAAAGAGTCGGAGACGCTGTTGTTTAGGTAATCAGAGAATCGATGTGTGGGACTTACCATGTTGTTGGATACACGATTTCCAATAGTTCCAAGTAGTTGTTGAATTCCTCAGCAATTTGGATGGGGGCAGTGTACTCCTCATTGTTTTCAATAAACAACGATGGTAGAGGGGGGGGGGGGGGGGATATCTGAGTTATTTATTGCCTTGCGGAGAATTTCCCAGGTTTTCTTGATGTTTCCCCTATTTTCTGAAATCAGCTGGCTGTAATAGTTCTTTTTAAGTTTACGTTTAAGTTGATTGAAGATTTGGCAGTAGTTTTTGTATCTTGTGATATTGTCAATGGTCGGGGACCTATATTTTTTTCAAGTAATTTGTGTTTGTTTCGGGAGGACTGTAGAAGACCGTAGGTCATCCATGGTTCTCTTTTTACGTATTTTTTCGGGGTTTTTAATGTTATTAACGGAAAGGCTTAACGGAAAGGCTTGGTTAAAAGCCGTATTTAGAATTGTTAGAGATTTCTCACAGGCTTCGTTGACACTGTTGTCTTGGCATACATTACTAAAATCAGATTCAGATAGTAGCTGTTTGAATAAATTAATAGTTAGTGTGTTAAAAATTCTCTTAGGCTGCTCTGTATTATCATTATGGTTGGTGCTCTTGAAATTTTCGGTGTACAATGTAGCGAAATGATCGCTCACATGGGACATTCATATAAACAAAATGAATGCAAAAGCAAACTCGACGCTAGGTTTCATCAAGCGAAATTTAAAATACGCACCAAGAGCCCTAAAAGAAACAGCATACACATCCTTAGTTCGGTCAAAATTAGAATATGGTTGCGTCGTCTGGGACCCCTACATCAAATGAGATATCCAGGAACTTGAGATGACACAAAGGCGAGCCGCACGTTTCATATACAACAACTACCGCAGAACAAGTAGTGCTAGTGAAATGCTCAGTGCCCTAAATTGGCCAACACTACAGGGACGCCGTAAAACCAAACGCATCCAAACACTACACAATATCATCTCTGAATGCGATGCGATCCCTAAAGCACAGTACATCCAAATGGGCCAGACACGCACAAGAAGCAATAACAACACCAAGCTAGCAGTTTACAGAACAACAACAACAGAATTTAAAAATTCCTTTTTCCCACGTACTATTGTGGATTGGAATGCCAGTAGTCAGGCCGCCATCGATGTAGTTTGCGTGAACTCCGCCATGCGAATATAAAAACATCTACAGCTCCCCCTGTGTTAAAATACGCGAAAACGCGGTTTACACAGAATTCAAATTCAGATTCAGATCAGCAATGATTATTCCAGACGTATGTAAATTGAATCTATTACAAAAAATATGATCAATTATAGTTGCCGAATGACTTGTTATTCTCGTTGGTTTGGTTATCATGGGCGCGAAACCACAGCTAGCTGAATAGGGCTTCTAAATATTGATCGTTTTTTTGGTATTGGTGAAAATTGAGTAGATCTAAGTTGAAATCTCCTTCCGCGATGAATCCATTCGATTTGCGAGTGAATTTACTCATCAGTAACGAATTTTGTGCTACCCCTTTTCTGTGTTTTATAGCATGTAGGGACATCTTGTGAAGGAGGGAGTGGGGAACATCTAGGAGGGTGGGGGGGGGGGGGCGCATTACGGGCACCCTATGCAGAAACATGGACTCATGGAGTGTGATCAATTGTCATTATATGTCCAACCACGTTTACAACTTTAAAGTTTCAGAACACGACTTTGTTTGGAAAAAAACGTGTCGCCCTCTTTTTCTTGTCCGCGTATGACATCTCTGTACCTTCAGCAATAGAAAGATGAAGCCCGGTGAATCAGAGTCAGAAACCATACATTTTTGGGCTGCGGCTGTGGATCAGTTGCCACCATCTTACCCGGAAAGTATTTGAGCCGACACTAGTTATCATTCCAGTCCTTGAAGTAGCATAATTAATAGTAGACAAATTAATATCTTCAACGTGCAGCCTTCGGGCTGCACGTTGATAGTATTCATTGGTCTACCCCACACACGAACTTGCACCCAGGATTATGACGTATCTCGGGTTCAAAGCACTCGTTCTGAAAACTGAAATCTGTTATTTAATTGAAAACATGCCGAAACGCAATTTTTACGACATTTATCTGTGTATAAAACTTTCTGCCCCAAACCTGACATGAATGCGACCCGCTGTCAAATGGTTGTGCCAAACACAGGTGGTTCCTTATGGGTGCATAGATGAGCTTATGTCAATTATTGTTGACACAAGAACGCGGGCACATGCCAATTATTCTAAGTTCACTTGTACTAATCATAGCTGTCTGACAAGTGGTAAGGCGCGCAATAACTTATGAACCCTTTATCCAATGCTGATGTTTATACATTAGATTTTATCTAAGAAAAGCCGTGAAGCTCAATTTAAAACCGTCAGTGCATTCTTGTCGGCTAGAAACGTGAATTTCAACACTCAAAAAGTGGGTGGCACCAAATATATTGAAGTGGGTTACGCTTACATTTCAAGCTTGGTACGGCCTGTGGACTGTGGAGCAAGAACCAACATCAAAATGTATCGAAACTAATTATTTATTTTTCTCTCCAAAATATTGCTCAAGGTAATTAGGGTCCCCTGGTGGTTATTAAGTGCACATTTCAGAAATGCTGGCAATCGTACTGTAATACCTATAAAAAATTTATGGATCCTAAATTTAAAATAAATGTAAAACAAGGGTTACGCATCACTGATGCGGGAGTCTATTTTTTCGCATCTATGCACCTGGAACTTAATAAAGCACCCCCTGTTTTTTTCGCAGTGGTGTTAATAGAAGCTGTCATCACTTTCATGCTATCTTTCAGATGGCCAAAGGAGATTGTTTGCGGACAGAATGGTCTAATAACAAATGAAAGGCAACACAATGAAGAAAATATGCGGTATTTTAATGGCGCTAATTACACATATCTGTCACAGTGCCACTGATGGTTGGAAAAATGTTCTCTCGACAATTGGTGCTGGAACGATTCATGATTTATTTATTGGTGTTTAAGGTCACATATTTCTGCACAATGGCTAACCATGATCGTGACAGTTTTACGGGTGGAGGAAGCCGGAGTACCCGGAGAGAACCACCGAGCAACGGCGAGCAAGTGTCAGCTCCCCAACATACCAACTCCACACAAGCAGGGTTAGCATTGGTTGAAGACGGGTGCACCATCGACGTACAGTACGCCTTAGTACACAACGTCACCGTTCTCCCACGTGGGCAATGGGGGTGAAGTGTCTTGCCCAAGGACACAATGCGGTTGCCACAGGTGGGATTCGAACCGAGGACCTCTCGGCTTGCAGCCTGCACCTCTACCAACTGAGCCACCGCGCCCCCTACGATTCATGATAAAACAATACCTATAATTACTGACAAAAATGTAACTTGTGATCTCCTGGACACAATAGCAGTGTCTGACGTCAGTAGCGAGTGTATCAACCACATGCCCGGATGACAGCCTGACCCCCCCCCCCCTCTCCCGAAGCTACTAGTGGGCCTTCTGATACGACCCAGAGGCAACCGCTGCCACTCCTCATGCAATGCAGCTACCAAATCGGCCAGATTCTCTACAGACGGATCCTTGCACACAACCACAACGTCCAAGAAAGAGTCCCAGATGTGTTCTAAGGGATTCAAATCGGGGCTCATATTGCAGGTGAAGGTAGTGTAGTAATATCGTTGTCCTGAAAGAATGCTCTCACAGCATGAGAACGATGTGGCCTTGCATTGTCGTCCATGAATACAGGGTGAGTAGCCAACGGGTGGCTGTCAAAATGAGGCACGACAACCGGATTGGGAATGTCCCGAATGAACTGATGACCACTGAAGATTCCCACGTACAGTCACCATATCAAGTTTACAATCATGAGAGAGACATCCCCAGATCATTACTGACCATTCACCATAAGGAATAGCAGGTCTGATGTTCTAGGGTACGTAAGCAGTATTTCTGTCTCCACACTCTTACGTGACCATCAGTGACGTGAAGCAGGAACCTACTCTCGTCTGACCAATGGACTCTCATCCACGTCCGGAGATTCCAATGTTGTCCTGCCATACACCACTTCAAACGTTGTCGTTGATGCTGATCGGACAGAACTGGACGTTTGATGTCCCTTTTGGACCTCATACCCAGTGCTTTGAGACGGTTTCGGACAGTTCTGTTGCACAAACGCCTCTTGGGGAGCCAAAGGCGTTTCAAAGCCCCACTTGAAGCAAAGGCTTCACGCCTGACGGCGCGTGCCAGACTCCGATCTTCCTGAAGAGAGGTGTTTTGAGGGGTCATAAAATATGTTTTTGAGACAAAAAATGAAAAAAATTAGTTATTCAAGAAATTTTTTTTGCAAGTGTCGTCTGCTTTTCATGTTAGGTAAAAGGTTATCTTAATCTAGTCATCCTTAGAATTGAATCCATGGAGAGATTACCACTAGTTGTCCTAAAATCATTAATACATGTTAATATCACTGACTGAACCCTAACCCCAACAGCCTCCTGTATCTAACAATATGACAATATGGAAAACCAAGGGAGGTCTTACAGATGGGTAAGTGGTTCAATGTAGCAGTAAGAACAGAAAGAAGAAAAAAAAACGGCCGTATTATGTAGTCAGTCTGTCCATCCGTTTGTTAACATTTTTGGTTTCCGACCGATAACTATAGTTTGGATTATTTGATCTCAAGTTGGTATGTGTATTACCCAGCTAGTAATGTAGATCACATTCGAATACGGGTTCTGTCCAATTATTTTTTTACGTGAGTTACGTCCCTTTTTCGACTTAGAAAGGACAGTCTATTAACATTTTTGGTTTCCGACCGATAACTCCAGTTTGGATTATTTGATCTCAATAAAAGTTGGTACAATTCCTAATGGCTAAAGGGCGTATTTAGCACCGCCTGGTGGTGCTCTTGTTTTCATAATTCAAGGGGCACAACTAAAACCAGTAGAAGTACGGAAGCAGAAATCAAACTTGACCTGCATTTTATCTCACTTGAGGCGGTCGAGAAATGTGGAAGTAATCAGCCACTTACAAGGGATTTTATTTATAATTCAAGGTGCACCCTTCTAACTACTATAAACAAGCAAAAATTAACTAATTAAGGACCATAACTTTGCTCAGTATGATTAAACTTCAGTTTTCGGACTCCTTCAAGACATTGTTAAGAAAGTCTCATATTCCAAATATTGACGAAATCCGATAATATTCTTTATGTTATCACACTAACACGCTGAAAAAGTGCAAAGTAACTTATTAAGGGCCATAATTCTGCTAAGCTTCATGGTATGGCACCTATTATCAAACTTGTTCAAGACATTAAGAAAGTCACCCATACCAAATATTGACAGAATCCGTTGATATTTGTTCAAATTATCACGCTAACGAACTGAAAATGTGCAAAAAATAACTAATCAAGGGCCATAACTCTGCCCAGTATGATCAAACTCCTCCCTGTTCGAACTCGTTCAAGAAACTTAAGAAAGTCTCATATTCTAAATCTGTTAATATTTATTCAAGTTATGGCTCTCGGAGATAGAAATGGTAGGATATGACAGTATGAATAAATGAAAGTGTCAGTGACACTGTAGCTCAACTTGACAAACTTGAACTTGGTAAGTTATAAGTGAAATGGCAAATTTGAAGATCACTGGTACCAATGTTATTTGGTGAAATTTCAACATAACAGCATTGTGTGTGCACAACGTCAAGAGTAATCCTTGAATTTATAAATGTAAACTGTAAGACTGGCTAAAGGAAGAAGGTTGATACACAAATGCAGTAAGTTCAGAGGTTATTGTAAATGGCAACTTTTTTCACAGGAATGAATGCTAATCAGTAGCTCTAATCTAAAGGTCTCGCCCAATGAGCACACCAAGTTCAAAAAAAATCCTGATAAATGTGGCCTGTAGGCCATGTCAAAAAGGAATGTTGATGCACAAATGCAATAAATTCAAAGACTATTGCTAACAGCAACAGTTTTTGATGGAAATGAAATGAAAACCAATAGCTCCTATCTTTGTCATCCTGCCTAAGCATACAAAGTTTCAAAACAGCCTGATAATGAATGCACCCTCTGAGGCATGCCAAAGGAAGATGTTAATGCACAAATGCACTAAGTTTGAATGTCACTGCTTGTGGCAATGTTTTTTTCCTCTTTTTTATGGAAATTTATAAATAATCCCTGCAGAGAGTTCAAAAGGTATAAGTTGCTACACAAATGCAGTAAGTTCAAAGGCTGGTGAAAACGACAATAATTTTTTAAAGGAAATGAAAATAAATGCGACCTGTGAGGTGTGCCAAAGGAAATTGTGGACGTACGTACGTACGTACGTACGTACGTACGCCGACGGACGAAAAGTGACGGCAATAGCTCAGCTTGACTTTGTCAAGTTAAGCTGATAGATCCCATCTAGAGGTCTCCCCAAACAAGCATACCAGGTTTCAAAGCAATCCGATCATAAATATGCCCTGTAGGGTGCACCAAAGGGAAATATTGAGGTCTGAGTAAACTAAGTTCTAAGAACGTTGGCCGCGGCAACATTTTTTGACGGAAATGGAAAAAAATCGATAGCTCCCATATAGAGGTCACCCCAAACAAGCATACCAAGTCTCAAAGCAATCCAATCATAAATGTGCCCTGCAGGGTGTGCCAAAGGGAAATATTGTGGTCTGACTGAACTAAGTTCTGAGAACGTTGGCCGTGGCAACATTTTTTGACGAAAATTGAAGACAATCGATAGCTCCCATCTAGAGGTCTCCCCAAACAAGCATACCAGGTTTCAAAGCAATCCTATCATAAATGTGCCCTGTATGGTGTGCCAAAGGGAAATATTGAGGTCTGACTAAACTAAGTTCTAAGAACGTTGGCCGCGGCAACATTTTTCGACGGAAATTGAAGAAAATCGATAGCTCCCATCTAGAGGTCACCCCAAATAAGCATATCAAGTTTCAAAGTGATCTGATCATAAAGGCGACCTGTGAGGCGTGCCAAAGGAAATAGTGGACGTACGTACTAACGTACTAACATACTAACGTACGTACGTACGCCGACGGACGAGAAGTGATGGCAATAGCTCAGCTTGACTTTGTCAAGTTGAGCTTAAAAATAAATTAAAATTACAATCAAAATGGCCGGCATTCAGCCAACTTTAATTTTCTTTTCTCCAAACTCTGACGTGCATCATATTTTCGTAATGTCTGATTAATGTTAACAATTTGAAACACCAGCATCCAAGCAACTCGGAGATACAGGTGGAAACGCATAAAAATAGGAAGAAATAGGAAAAAATTAAAACAAAAATGGCCACCATTCATCCAACTTCAATTTTTTTTCTCTCCAAATTCTGACGTGCATCATATTTTCATAATGTCTGGTTAATGTGAAAAATTTGAAACACCAACATTCAACCATCTCGGAGATACAGGTGGTAACAGGACAGGCAGACTGACAGGGTACAATCCATAAGTCCCCTCACGGTAACCGAAGACTAATAAAATGATAGAAGTTTATGGGCCTGGAACATCAAATGGGCCGAAACCTCCTGGAGTTTGAAAATACGGTTCAAGGTCGTTGGGAGTCACCAAGCGGTTATTTTATTACTGAACATAGAATTTATGACCCTTAATAGAGCCCTGATGCGGTTCATCTTTATATCAAGCATGGTAGGACAAATACGAAAAGAGTCCAAACATTAAGCTCATGGGGTTGATCATGGTCACTGATGTCACCCAATGGTCACGGAGTGCATTTCTCATTTTCAGAAATGCCGGAAATCTCATTGGCCCTTAATTCTGAAGGTGGGCCGCGCCTACTGTTAAGATCGCAAGTATGGTAAGCACTCTCAATTTTGAACCGACACAGTCAAGTCAAAATTAGTTAGAGGTTCGATATGTATGCCCGGGTCTTTCGGGTCACTCGGTGGTCATCGACTGCATATGTCAGAAATACTAACAATCCCAATGCATTCCTAACATTCACTTATATAAATTTAAATGACAAAAAATGGGTTTGGCCAAACATTTTGAAAGGTCACAGAGTCAGAATTTAGAAAGCTGGATACACCTGTACTGCATATTTCAAAAATGTTGGCAATCACATTTTTAACTCCCTAATGCATTCCAAAGGTTCATTTGTGGATTCAATCACTCAAAGAGTGGACAAGACATGTTGAGGTGGGATCAGCACAGAGCTTCGTATTTTTGCAAATCATTACTGTTTCTGATTCCCGTGATTCTCTCCGTGTTATGCTAATGTCAGAAAAGCAGCAATACTGAGCCCGTGGAGTGGGCACTCCAGTCAGTTTAATTAGACCACTGTTACAGAGCCTACATTAGATCATAGTGGATTTAGGATATGAAAATCCACTCGAAAGTTCATATGTCCCGTTCAAGTGGTTTCGAAGGTTGAGTTGTATTTGAGTTGAATATATAAGATTTTTTATCTTATTTCCATTGTTTGCAACTTCGTTATTCATTTCACTTCTGTAACTTGTGATTTCATGTCCTCCACTATTTCCAGCATCGAAACCGGCACACTCGGGAGGTCGCGAAACACCTCTGTTGTTACTGAGGGCTCTGCGAGTTTCCGTTTTTATTTCAACATCAAACAATTTCTGTAGTTTTAATGCACTAGCTACCTCAACCATCCAAATACAGAAATCTTTAAACAATTGGTGCTTTTTCATCCCTTTACACGCTTTTGTTCCCCCTGCGAGGAAACCCCAAACCCAGTAATACTCTCTATGGGGCTGAGCTGCGTAGACATATTGAGTTTGGTGGCGTGTTAAGAAAGTTTGTGAGGAAATAGATTCATTACCCGTGTATATTGCAGGGGTTCGAATGAAAATTTTACACAGGTTTGAAATCTGATATACCGTTCGGCTGCGTCTCGGAGCGTATCAGTTTTCATACCAGTGAACATTTTCATACTCCCTGTCATATACAAGGATGACTTTTAATTAAGCTCCGTATTTTAATCAGGAGACAAAACTACACTTTGTAAGCTTGTGGAAATGAAACTGCCAACAAGTGGAAAAGTAAAGTCACAAGAAAACAAGATTTTGCAAATACTCTAATAATTTTTTTGAAAGTATAGTATATAATCAAGTATACATTTATATATATATATATATCTCACTTCCTGTGCTTAGAAAAAAAAAATAAACATACAAAACGAGGGTTACAAAATATCTTACTAAAAAAATAATTAAAAACCAAGGTTATTCATATATAGATTGTGTTTGTAGTAAAAAAAATATTCTTTCCAGGAATTAATGTTTGAGTGGAGGAATGCATTTCCATGTATCAGGATGGAATCCCCGTTAGGCAGAAATCCCCTCGCAGAAATTTTGAAAGTGGTCAACATACTCTAGTCGGTTAGAATAGTATTTTATAATTCTTGTCATATATATTTTTAAAATCAATACATGTAGAAATGAAAGTGTCAGTGACACTGTAGCTCAACTTGTGTAAGACTTGTACATGTATAGTATGTGACGCAGCAATGACAAACATCTAGGTAATGACCTGATAACAAATATACATATAAAGTATTGTAACGGTCTGTACATAAATGCTGACCGTGGCCTGTAACAAATGTATAGGTAAAGTATTGTAAAGGTGGGCGATAGTCAGATGCTAAACTAGAAAAGAAATCTTTGAGTCCCAGAGTGCGTCTGACTGAACCCCAAAATATTTGTTCTCATAGCACAGTGATAACAAAGGCACCCCAAAACACTCCTTCCTGTCCCAAGGTGATAACAAAGTCACCCAAGAAGTTTCGTGATGATCGGTTCATAAATAGACTCTTGCCCGAGCCTATTGACATGTGCACTTACTGTGTATAAGTAGTACTGAATAAATCAAAGTTGATCTAATTTGCATAATTTCTGCACGAGAAAAAAAAAACGTATTATATGTGATGTATTTCATGTTACTAAATATTCATACAAAAATGTATTCAAATCAGAACTTTCATACAGAAGTTGTGTACAAAAAACTGATTGCGCTAATTTTGGTACAAAATGGCTGCTGGCGGCCATCTCGAATTTCGGACCGCACCCAAAAACACTCGTTCTCGTCCCACGGTGATAACAAAGGTACCAAAGAGGTTTCGTGAAAATCGGGTCATAAATACGGCCTCTAGCCTGAGCCGTATAGAAGTTATGTACAAAAAACTGAGTGGACCTAATTTCGGTACAAACAGCCATTTTGAATTTTGGACCGCACCTAGAAACACTCGTTCTCGTCCCAAGGTGATAACAAAGGTACCCAAGACGTTTCGTGAAGATCGGTTCATAAATACAGCTCCTAGCCCAAGCCGTATTGACATGAGTACTTACTGTGTGTAAGTAGCACTGAAAAAAATCAAAGTTCATCTAATTTGCATAATTTCTGCACGAGAAAAAAACTCGTATTATATGTGATGTATTCCATGTTACTAAACATTCATACAAAAATTTATTCAAATCAGAACTTTCATACAGAAGTTCTGAACAAAAAACTGATTAGTTAGTGCAAAGTACAAAATGGCTGCTGGTTGCCATCCTGAATCTCGGACCGCACCCCAAAACACTCGTTCTCGTCCCACGGTGATAACAAAGGTACTCAAGAAGTTTCGTAAAGATCGGTTCATAAATACGGCCTCTAGCCCGAGCCGTATTGAATTGTTGACGTACGGACAGACGGACGGACGGACGACGGGCCATGGCCTAACCTCAAATCTGACTTACGTCAAATTATTTATTTATTTATTGGTGTTTAAGGTCACATATTTCTGCACAATGGCTCAGCATGACCTCGACAGTTTTACGGGTGGAGGAAGCTGGAGTACCCGGAGAGAACCACCGAGCAAGGGCGAGCAACTGTCAGCTCCCCAACATACTAACTCCACACAAGCAGGGTTAGCACTGGTTGAAGACAGTGCACCATCGACGTGCAGTTCGCCTTAGTACACAACGTCACCGTGCCCCCACATGGGCAATGGGGGTGAAGTGTCTTGCCCAAGGACACAACGCGGTTGTCGCAGGTGGGATTCGAAACAAGGACCTCTCGGCTTGCAACCTGCACCTCTACCTACTGAGCCACCCCCCCCCCCCCGACTTACGTCAAAGTTGAGCTAAAAATGGATGTGGTGTTTTTTTTTATATCTGGTGTATTTAAAAGGCTGAAATATAGGCCTAGTTTGAAATTTTTAGGCTCTACCAAGAAAGATTTAACTTTATTTAAACGTGTTGTATAACCCTGATATAAAACAGGCTAAATGTACCTTAATTTTGTTTTTATTTAAGTTTGACAATTTCAAAACTGAGGCCTACGTTCACTGTATTTCAGTTTATCACATTTTAGAATTGTGGCTCCAAAGTGTAAACATGCAATGTAAAAGACGATACTAACATTGAAATAATCAGCGTCACCAGATAAATTAGTAAAAACCTTGCATACATTGTTCTTTTCAGATAAGTTGATGTTCATTGGTACTTAAGGTCATTTTCAGTGTTTGCGGCCAACTCCACTAAAACAAAATGAATTTAGGTTTCCTGATAACAACAACTAGACTGGAAATTCAATAGGAATTCGTTTTGTTTTCATTAGTAATCTATAGAGGCAACCACTCCCGATCATTTGATGAAATGGAAATGCCGAGAGAACCCCCCCCCCCTCCCCCCTGTCCCCCACACACACCACCTATTTAAAAGTATAAATAATAATTTACTAATATTGGGAGGGCCGGGGAGATGAAACTCGGTCCCACGGTTAATTCTGTGACGGACCCCTTTTCGAAAGTGTCAGGATACTGATGTAAACGCCGAAGAAAGTTTTGAAATCAATTGGGCCTATTGAATGGAGACTTCTGGTGG
Organism: Pictodentalium vernedei; assembly: GCA_031216915.1. Taxonomy (NCBI): domain Eukaryota; kingdom Metazoa; phylum Mollusca; class Scaphopoda; order Dentaliida; family Dentaliidae; genus Pictodentalium; species Pictodentalium vernedei. Next base: position 762,486,260 of record CM062297.1, read on the forward strand.
CTTTTGAGATGAAAAATCACGTTATTTTTTGGCCGTCAAAATCATAATGACGTTTTTTTAGCAGCATGTTTCAAAGTTGCAAGTTCATCAGTGAGTATTCAGTGACCTGCAGTTATAGCTTTTGACTGCACAATTCTTGAAGTGATAACTTTACTGTCAAGTTGAATTAATAAAGTTATCACTTCGATGGTCATGCAGTCAAATGTTACAACCGTTGGTCTAGTGCAGAGCTCCCATTCTCGATACCCCCCCCCCCCCCCCTTAACATTTAGTTCTTCGCAACTATAGAACTAGTGGTTCTTTAATTAATAATAAGATAAGACCCACTGGTACTAGGATGCAATAGGATCACTTATTTATAGACTATTGGCTTTGTTTTCAAACTTCAGTTTCGAGATCGTGCCACAAATACTTGGAAAAACTTCGTTTCCGTTTTGGTTTCCCAATTGACCAACCATTCCTTCTTGACATGAGTGGCAACTAGTATTCCAATACGACGAGCAACTTATCTCGCTCGGGGATGGGAGGGGGGGGGGGGGCAGGTTTGGCACTGGAGCCAGAAATTTAGGAGGCCCAAGCCTGATACAAGAATCCCTGGACATCTGGGCCAAGCCCCCCCCCCCCCAACGTTCTGGGCCCCGGGGTTACTACCCCACACATACCCTCTCCCATGCCAGGAGCGAGTGCCTGCGGAATATACAATAATTGCTCTGTTTGACCAAGGACTTTACCAAATTGGAAATGACCTCATTCTGAGAATGTCAGAACACATGTTTACATGCGATATCCTTTTTTGATACAGACGAATTATAACTTCATATTCACCCGGGATCGCGAGTTTGGAAAACCTTCTCCGGAATTTCGTTCTATGGTGGTCTATTGGTGTAACAGACTGGAAAATGGTAAAATGCTAGAAAAAGTGTTGAATTAGAACTACTACTGAACACTACTGTTGAGAAGGTGCAACAGCTTTTGATCAACTGCCTATTTTGTTTTACTTTTAGGGCTATTAATTTATTTATGTTTAAGATCAATGTTTCAGCACCAATGGCTATATCATGGCCGTAACACAAGTATGAAGTCAAGTTGAAGTTGAGCCTTCGTTTATACCTATGCTGCCAACTTCAGGAGATGACTTCTGCACCGGACATTAGTCAGACCTATTTTACAAGTAAAACATATTTTTGGAGTTTAATTAGCCTTAATGGAGTGCGAACTCTGACAGACCGAAAGGTTGGTGGTTTGAGCTTGATCTGCCTCGACCATTTGTGTTGTGTTCTTGGGTAAGACACTTAATACGATTGCACAAGTGGGAGTACAGTGGTCTGGCGTACTAAAGTGTATACGTCGATGGTGCACTGTCATTTAACCAGTGCTAATCTTGTCTGAGAGTCTGGCATTTATCCACCACTGCTCAGTGGTTCTCTTTGGCTTCCTCAAATAAGACTATCCGACAGGATATGACCGAAGCTACTGAAAGCAAGAATACCCCATCATTTGTTTCAAATTTTATAAATGAACACGCCACTTAACCACTGATCTCTACAGAACTGAAATGCGTTAAAGTCAGTGAAAAATGCTACTCAGTCCTCAACCGCCCCCCCCCCCCCACCTCCCAAGAGGGAGCCAATTCAATCAACGCCATAATTCTCCCCAATCCATGACATTTGATGATGTGAAAGCTGTTACGCTGTGACTGTAGTCACAGCATAACAGCTTTCATTTCACGCAACGTCATGGTGTTAACCAAACACGAAACATTGTATAAACTTTGCAATCTTGACACTTGTTTGTTGTCAATAATAACCAAAATATCTTATAAATATTCAAATTATATTGCCACGAAACATTTGCACATCAACATATTCATTTTCAGACATGAAAGCATGTTCTTTAAAAAGTGATCGGCAATTGCCAGGAATCGAGAACTTGAAAACCTTTCAGGACTTTTTTTACCATCGTTTATTTATACATGTTGCACTCCCGCCCCCAAGATGACGGAGGTGGACACATCGGTCACTATGTGACCAGTGAGCGTTCCTGCAGTCCTGTTGTACTGAGATTAGTTCAAAAAGCCAATTTGAGTTTCAGGGTATGATGCTGTTTATTGGGGTTTAACGACACTTTCGACAGCCAGAGTCGCCCCGAGTCAGAAATATGTATATGGATAGGATATTTTTCAATTCCCCAATACCACCTGCAACAAATGCATAATTGAGGGTATTTTCTCCTGAAGGAATTTTCTTTTGAGGGCATTTTGTTTGGGTTGCTTTCTGTTCAATGATTTATGGGACAGTACTATTCTCAGGAACAGAAACAGAAACGAGTATCTAATCCAAGAAAAGCAGGAACAGGGAAAATACTAATTAAAAAGTTAAATTAGGCTCGCCATTATTAATGCCTTCTTACCACGAATCTTCTCACCTTTCTTCCCAATATAACAGCTGAATTAGAAGTGTTGTCGATCTATTTTTCTAATGGCACGCGCGGAATGAAAAGTTGGAATTATTGTGTTGTGATAGTTAACAAACATTTCAGTGAAGTTTGAGCAGTCATGTTCTTTTCTCTGTTCCTGATTCCAGAGATTAGGTACCCATTCCTGTTCCGTATCCTCTTCCTGAGAATAGGTGCTCTCGATTTATGCCCTGTGGCCGGGAGCATCACTAACGGGAGGGGCTGGAGGCATGTGACACCTCCCCAATACTTTTTCCAGTCAGAAAATTTTCGGTCATACGATCTGAGGTCTGTAGTAGCCTATCCTATTCGAGTTGTTGGGGGCCCAGTGTGACCTGTTTAGAGTACCGTTACCTTATGTGTTAAATGAAATTAGAAGTTAAACCATGACTACCACATGTATGTTTTATTTATTAACTAATACGCGGGGCATGCTGGCGTGGTGTACTAAGGCGTACTGCATGTTGGTGGTGCACCTATCTTTAACCAATGCTAACCCTGCTTGTCTGGACTAAGTACGTTGAATGCTGAATGAAACTTTATTTTTGCAGCATACACAAGTACAATAACAATTGACAAGTAACAAATAATAATAAGTGTATACTGCATGGAAATGGCAGGGAAGCCTGACAGTTGCTCGCCACTGCTCCGTTGTTTTTTTCGGGTACTTCGGCTTCCTCCACCCGTAAAATTGTCCGACATGATGTGACCAAGGCTGTCAAAAGTGTCGTTAAACTCCAATAAATAAAAAAAATAAATATTAACTTATAATTTCCCAAAAAGTCTTGAAGAGTGTTTATTTTAGCTATCATCCCAACTGTCTAATAATATTCCAACCATATCTATAACTAATACTTTTGCACCTCGAAAACATAGCTTTGCCCCTTCATGAGCTTGTTAAATCTTTACCTAACATGAAAAGCAGACAACACTTGCAAACAAAATCACTGAATAACTATCTTGTTTTATTTTTGGCATCAAAAACATAGCTTATGACCGTTCCTTGGAACGACCTCGTTCCAATGAGGGTTCATAAGTTATGTTTTTTAGGCAAAAAATGAAAAAATAAAGACAATTGAATGGTGATTTTTGTGCATAGCACTGGCCAGTTTTGGCCATTGGTCGATTCTCAAGCAAACTATTGGTCAGTTCTATTATTTGGACATTTGACAAATATAACTACCATACATGTATAAATAATTTCATGAAAAGATATTACTCTTATTCAGCCATCACTTTTATTTAGTACCTGTGAGTAAGTATGAGGATGCCAGGATTTCCATGTGTGTGTGAGGGAAAGAAGGGGGGAGGGGAGTATGATCCCCAAAGGTGTGTGTGGGGGGGGGGGGGGGGGGGTAGAGAGTCCCAGAAACCAGGAACCATGGTCGGCCCGGTGGGGAAATCTTTGTTTTATTTGGGAAAAAGTCGCATTATCTGTGACTTCAGAGGCTTTGAGAGTCAGTATGAAATGCAAAAACCCCAAAACATTTTGGCCAAATGACTGACTGCTTTAGTCATTTGGCCAAATGACAAGTTTGACACATTAAATGTAACATATATAAAAGCTATATTTCTAAGGCCATAAATAATGTTCTTTTATTCAGGAAAAATAATTGCAGGTGTTGTCCACAGTTTTTATAGGATCAGGAATAAAAGAAGAAACTTGGGGAATGTATATATTGCTCGGGGGTATTTGGATACTGATGGGTCAGCTGGAGTTTCCTTTCCGAAGAAATAAGCAGCAATAATGAACTTTCAGACTATTAACGATACAAAAGTGGTGCCAGAATTTGGGTTATAATTTGAAGTTCTGAAACACTCCCATAAGTGCACAGGAGGTCAAGTGTCTTGCTCAAGGACTTGATGCATGTGACCAGGTCAGGTATTCACATGTAAGCTGGCCTGAGTGAAAAAAGGACGAGTTCTGTTCAAGTGTGATTATGAAGACTTTTCAGTGCACATTTATTTATTTATTGGTGTTTAATGTCACTTTCAGCCCCCATGGCTATATCATAACTGCAACACAAGTATGAAGTCAAGTTTATCAAATCGTGTATATTTGTGATACCTACTTTAGAGGACTTCCAACTCAGTCATTGGGAACCAAGTTGTACTTTACCATTAAAACAACCTGTTCACAACACTGAAGAAGCACTGCCCCACATCCTCAGACTCCTTCTGGCTGCTCCCAGACATACCTAAGACCCTGCAGTCATTACCTCCACCTCTAACTTCGCAACCCAAAGATAGAGTAAGGAACAGAGGGTTTTAAGAGGTGAGAGTCCATTCTTCCCACAGTAACCATAAAAGGTGCAAAGATTATTTTACCAGGCAATTCTGCCAATATAATTTTTTATTTTAGGAGAAAGAAAATCACTGTTGCCATGCATTTTTTCCCTTGAAGCCACTGGATTTATTCTTCAATCCAGCATCTAATTTACTGAGTAATGAATAATTACCATTTAACCCTACAAAGACCGATGACAGAATACCAAATTTTTCTCATAGTGCAACTAGGAACAAATTTAATCTTGTTTAACAGAGCTCAATGAGCTCTGTTAAACAAGACTGAATTGGTTCAATTCTAAGTTGTATTATGGTGAAAAATTGAGGGTTAATATTATGATACTTCAACATCAGTGTGTCTGGGTTAAGATTATTGTTGTAACTTGTTTAAAAGAGAAAAGGCAGTTACTGTTGTAACTTGTTGACAAGAGCATAGGCAAAGCACAAAATAAAATGCATTTCACATACGTGATTATCATGAATGGAAGGTGAAATCATGTATTGGCAATGTGAACTGTTTAGAATGTAGAAAGAATACCACTTAACCCTTTACCCAATGCAAATGATATCAAAATTAACTAGAGATGTGCCTGTATCAGATGGGCCTTTGATACCCCCTGTTGCCATATTTTAAGACGAAAAGGGACATAACTCTAGCAAAAAAATCTGATCAAATCTATAATCATAAGTGCACAGGTTCCCATGGCAGTGAACATCCATACCAACTTTCAAAAAAATTGGTTCATAAACAACCTAGAAAAGTTCCGGACAAAAAAATTACGTCCACGATATTCTAACACGGGAAGGGCCATAACTCTGGCAAAAAAAAGTCTGATTGAAACTATAATCACTGGTTCCCATGGTAGTAAACATCCATACCAACTTTCAAAGAAATAGGTTCATAAACAACCAAGAAAAGTTCCAGACAAAATTGTGTCCATGGACAGACAGACTATTCTGAAGCAGAAAGGGTCATAATTCTGACAAAAAAAAGTCTGATCGAAACTATAATCGCAGGTGCACAGGTTCCCATGGTTGTGAACATCCATACCAACTTCCAAAGAAATTGGTTTATAAACAACTAAGAAAAGCTCAGGATAAAATTATGTCCACGGACAGACGGATGGATGGACAAGCCGGTACCAGTATCCCCCTCCCCCCCCCCTCCCACACACACACACAACGTTTTTGATGCAGGTGGGTATAATTATTTTAAATATTAATTTTTTAAATTAAAAACAAATCTCAACAAAACCATATCGTCTGACCCCCTCATTCTAAAGATCTGAATGGGCTCGTTCCAATAAGGAGGGTGGCACACTATACAATTTTGCTGACATTTAAAAAAAAAAAAAATTTCAAATGCTCAAAATTGTAACTTCTGTATTACACAGATGTGTGCAGCCAATTTGTCAGGTGAAGGGTTTATGATTTTACCAACATAACAGAATGAAACATGGAAATCAAAACAAAACAAAACACACAGAAGTATGAACAGGATCTGTCACACAGATTCAATTATACAGACCAAACAAGGGCTGCATAACAAAATCAAAAGTCATGATACACCTTTGAGTCATGAGTAATGTTGTACCAACTATGAATAAGATATGTCAATCACACCAAGTTATATGGACCACACAAGGACTGTTTAACAATATCCAAGTTTTGCTGTCTGTGACCTTGCCTTTAATGATATGATCTTGGATCAATGTCGCGATACACCCTTGAATCATGAGCAATAATTGTACCAAGTACGAACAAGATCTGCAGATTAGATCAAATTATATGCACCAGACAATCAAAATGTTGACAACAGATGGACAGGCGACGGATGGATGAACAATTTAGCATTAGAAAAGCTCCACTGACCTAATTTTCAGTGGTTAAGAAATTATGGTCTGGACAAACAAATGTCAAAGTTTTTCTAAGTGTCAACGTATCATAGGGCCTGTGACCTTGACCTTGAGGTACACATACCATATTATATTTTGCAACACACTGTCCTTTGATATTACATATTGTCATATAAAGTTTCATTAAAAAATAATCAGTGGTTAAATAATTATGGCCTGGACAAACAAAATGTTAATGATGGACAGATGGATGGACAACTTAGTACCAAAAACCTCTGCTGACATCTTGTCAAGTGGAGTTAATAAATTTGAATGATTTATTTATTTGTGTTTAAGGTCACATAGTCTTCTGCACAATGGCTAATCAGGACCACAACATGGAGATAAAGTCAAGGTCAGTCAATTGTTTATACCCCCATGTTGCCTATTTTAGAGGAATCACACCCCAAGCATTAGTGACTGGGTCCTATTTTGCCAGTGAAACAGAGCTTGTTTACCACAGTAAACAAGCACTGCTTCACTTCCCGGGGTTCCCATAGGGGGATTTGAATGATTATTTTTATGTCAGGGTTCTTGCAGCTAATAAGTAAGTGGATTTCAGGCTTTTCAAGGCCATTTCCATGCCATATTTAAGGTTTTTCAAGGCTTCACAGAACTAAAATCAAGGTTTTTCAAGGTTATCAACTAAAAATCACGAGAACAGCAGAAATAAGTTGATGGTTTTTAATATTTTGAAAGATTGTTTTTAAGGATTTTCCAGGTGACATTTGGAGAAATTCAATGACTTTCCAGGCCTTAAAAATTGATTTTCAAATTCACGGCTTTTCAAGGCCTGCAGGAAATCCTGTATGTATAGCTGGTATACTTGTGAAACATGGTGGGTAAGATGTTATTGAGAGTGTTGAGCAAATCATCACTAAATGAATGCCTTGCCATTTTGTTGTCATTATTATGACAAATTAGAGCAATGTTGAGGGTGGCATATACCCCTGCCTGCAACACCATGGATAGCATTACAGAAATGAAACATTTATTACTGGGTGACACTGAAGGATGACAGACCTGTGACAACAGATTAGAGACCATTGGGGCATTATCATAAAAACTATTAAGTATAACCAAAGGGTGACACAATGAAAGTGTCATTGACACAGTAGCTTAACTTGTGTGTTGTGTTTGATGAAAAGGATAATGTTCAATGTTTATGAAGGGATTATGAAATAAGACATGAATTGTGATAATTGGGAATATGTTCATTTCTGTTCCCTGTATGCTATATTTTTGATAAAAATAATATGAGGTGTACACTGTACTAAAGAGCTGAGGGGTGGGTTAATATGACTCCACAGTTAATGTATGTGGCCCTCACAGTTAATGTATATCAACGAAAGTTACCAAGTTACAGTGAAATTATTCCAAAAACGAGTCATCCTATCAAGTTACATTGAAATCCCTTCATAAATATGGCCTGTAGACTGTGCTAAAGGTTTTCGGGCTTCGGGCCCCTGTAGCCGTCAGTTTCCCAACTGTGTCCCTGAAGCCGTCATAGTTGACCAATCATGACCAAAAGGGGATGTCATCATCTAGGCATTATATGGAGTCAAACTAACAGGTTACAATGAAATCCTTCCATAAATATGACCTACAGACTATGCTAAAGATTTTGGGCTTGGGCAGCCATCAAGGCTAAATGATCGCGACCAAAAGGGGATGTTCGCATCTAGACATTATTTGGAGTCATCCTACCAAGGTACAATGAAATCCCTTTATAAATATCACCTGTAGACTGTGCTAAAGGTTTTCAGGCTTCAGGCCCCTATAGCCATCACAGTTGCCTAATGGTGTCCAAAAGGGGCTGTTCTCATCTAGACATTATATGAAGTCAACCTACCAAGTTACAATGAAATCCCTTCATAAATATGAACTGAAGACTGTGCTAAAGGTTTTCAGGCTCTGGGCTCGGGCAGCCATCATGGTTGAATGATCGTAACCAAAAGGGGACATTCTCATCTGGGCATCATCTGGAGTGATGCTACGAAGTTACAATGAAATCCCTTCATAAATATGACCTGTAGACTGTGCTCAAGATTTTCGGGCTTCGGGCACCTGTAGCCATCACAGTTGACCAATCACGACCAAAAGGGGATGTCATCATCTTGGCATTATATGGAGTCAACGTAACAAGTTACAATGAAATCCTTCCATAAACAAAAGGCCCCAGGGGGCCTGAGGGCGCTCACCTGACATGGTAGTCTAAATATCAAACCAGGGACTTGACTTGAATAAGCTGCATATGCCCCTCGTAAGAAAAGCATATACCAACTAGATGAAGCGATTGTGCCCACACAATACACAGGATTTTCCTTCTATTTTCAGTTCCTGCACTTTTACGTCCCAAAATTGAGATAAACACATAAGAAACAGATTATTTTCCCAAACAAAATACTTTCAGCCTAAATTTTTTTTTTTCTTCTTAAAACGCCTAAAAAACGAAAAAACTAATTTCCGGATTTTGGTCCCACCCAGACCCCAAATTTTTAGGGTAAAAAAAAAATTTTTTTTTGTCTTAAAATTGACCGAAATGCATAAAAAACAAAAAAAAAATTCCCACCCAGACACAAAATTTTCAGGGTAAAAAATTTTTTTTTTTTGTCTTAAAATTGACCAAAATGCATAAAAGGGGGTGCGGTGGATCAGTTGGCAGAGGTGCAGGCTGCAAGCCGAAAGGTCCTCGGTTCGAATCCCACCTGCGGCAACCACGCTGTGTCCTTGGGCAAGACACTTCACCCGCACTGCCCACGTGGGGGCACGGTGACGCTGTGTACTAAGGCATACGGCACGTCGATGGTGCACCTGTCTTCAACCAATGCTAACCTTGCTTGTGTGGAGTTGGTATGTTGGGGAGCTGACAGTTGCTCGCCATTGCTCGGTGGTTCTCTCCGGGTACTCCGGCTTCCTCCACCCGTAAAACTGTCACGGTCATGGTTAGCCATTGTGCAGAAATATGTGACCTTAAACACCAATAAATAAATAAATACCAGTAGATGGAACTGTGTGTATAGGAAAAAGGGCAGTTGAGTATATTTACTATACTCAGTGGTGTCATTAGATGGACATGGTCCTAATATGGAATCGTCATTTGATGGAAATTTAAATTTTATAGTAAATTTCCTTTCTTATTATACCTACCGCAATTGTTTACAACAAGCTTGGACTATGGTGGAAGTCCCTAACTCGGAAAAAATCTCTCTAGTTTCTTCTTTCCCAAGCGATTTGGGAAAGAAAAGTGGTGCAACAGCACCAAGAAAAAATAAGCCAAAACTGGGTCGAGTGTGACTGGCACACACCCAGTGGGGGCACTCTTTTCCTTGTACTAATCCATCGCTTCCGGAACCAATGCACAGACGTATAACCACTGTGTCATTCTATTGAATCCGCCAACATTGGAGTTATATGATTAGCGGGGAGGAAGGATTCTTACCTGAAAAAGAAGATAGGATGGCCTCCATGTAAACAACTGCGGTAGGTATAATAAGAAAGGAAATTTACTGTAACATTTGAATTTCTTATCAACTTACCTTACAATTGTTTACAACAGGCTGAAGAGACAACAGGAGGAGGAAATCACATAACAAACCCCCACATAACCCGACTGTGCTGGAAACATGGACAGAAGAAGAGTTACCTAGGCCTTTAAAACCATAGTATCACAACCATTAGTAAATGACAATGGGAGATGAGGTGTATGGCTCTGTGGGACACACAGACAGAAAGAACAGTACCAAGAACAGGGCTGGAACTGACCTTGCAAGAACCCTTATGGCTAGGGTTGATGACAGCCAGAGCAGAAGAAAAGAGGGCCTAAAGGAAAAAAGGTCCTCAGACTGCTCCTGCAATTGATGCAGATATGTGAAGTAGAAGCATTTCTCCAGTAGTCTGCCTGCATAACATCTGACAGCTGACAGAGTTAGCATAAGCCCAGAAGGTAGGCAATGCCCGCACCTCATGGGCAGAAAAACGATTGGTAATACAATTGTCAGTCGCTAGATGAGTGTATGATGTGCAGATAGCAAGACAAATCCATCTAGAAATGGATTGAGGAGAGATCTTCTACCAACCAGGGATAAGAGACAGAAATATATCTGTTTCTGTCTTTCCTAATGAACTGGGTGCGGTTGAGGTTAATGCGATTTGCATGAACCGAACAGAGCAATGGGCAGAAGGAAGAGCCCTGATGCAGATTGGAGGTTGAGTAGTTTCTGGCATCTGATTCTTGGCCAGAAAAGAGCAATCAGTGGTAAAGTAACACTGTTGGCAGAGCTCCTGAAAAAGGCCGAATCAACAGAGAGGGTGTGAAGCTCAATAACCCTTCTGGCAGAGGCAAAAGCCATCAGAAAAAGCCATCTTGTATGTGATAAAAAGCATATCCACCAAGGATAAAAGTTCGAATGGTGACCCCCAACCCATCCCCAAGCAAAGCAGCACCCAAGAAAGATTCCATCTTGGGGTAAGCTGCAAACTCCTAGGTCTTTTCAAAGAAAAGTGCCGAATAAGCTTGGAGAGGTATGGATTAGTGCCAATATGACACTTTCCCACAAACGAAGAGGTCTCCCCAAAAGCATGGACCTGTACCCTTAGATGGTAACAGGTTGGAGACCCCGAGAATCAAATAGATATACCAGAAACTCTGCAATCTGTGTTATCAAAGGATCGGCATAATCAACAGAGTGATTAGCACACCATTGACAGAAGACCTTCCATTTAGCTGCATTGGCTAAACCAGTGGATTGGCGCCTTGAAGAAGAAAAACACTCCACTGCTCATCTCAAAAAACCTCTACAGAGGAGACAGGACCTGACAAAAGATATGCGTGGAGACACAATGAAGTCAGGTCGACATGAAGGTTGTGACATGGAGGGAGACGTGCTAGAACTGCCGCAAACAGAGAGTGGAGCTGATTGACCAATTTGTACATGGGAGCCGAGTGCGTGCCACCCTGGTTCCAAATGTAAGCAACCACTGTCAAATTGTCAGATAACAGAAGAACCTGATGATTCGAAAGGTGGGGGATCCACTGCTGGAAACTCTGAAGAATAGCAAGAAGCTCCTTCTGGTTGATGTGAAGAGCGGCTTGATCCTGGTCCCATACTCCATGAAGGGAAAGACCAGAGGATCCAACATCGCGCACCATCCGAGATTGCTGGCATCAGTTGTCAGAACACGATCGGACATTGGCAAGTCCAACGTAACTCCCTGCATAATCCACTGAACATCCGTCAAGAGAAGAAGGTGACGATAAAGAGATGCTGGCAACTGAAGCACCAGATCCAGAGGATCGACATTCAGCCTCCAACGACTAAGAAAGAGTTGGAGAGATTTGACCTAGAGGAATGAAATCCATCACCAAACTGCAGACCAAGCAGCCGGAGAATACTCCGAGCTGTCGCGGATGTGGACTGAGTCAGAGTCAGGGTGAAAGCCGAGAGAATCACAGCTCTCACCCAGGGAATCGCCACTGTATTCAACTGAGTACAGAAGTCCATCCCCAGATGACAAAATTACAGAGAAGGGACCAGGCTCGACTTCTCTTCATTGACCCTGAACCCTAGTGATGTGAGCAGGCTCAACAGTGTGTCGACATCTGACTCCAGAAGAGCAGCATTGGAGTACCTTTTGAGGATATCGTCCAGATACACCGAAGTAGTCACCCTGGACTGAGTGCGATGGAAGGCTATCACATGCGACATCAATCGGATGAAGGCCCAAGGAGCCCGGTTGAGGCCGGAAGGCATGGCCTTGAACTGGTAAATTTGCCCCAGAAAAGCGGACCTGAGGTACTTTTGCAATGTCCGATGAATCGGAACATGAAAGTAAGCGTCTCGCAGGTTGATGCTGGAAGCGAAATCTCCCTGGTGAATGGAATGGTGAATGGTGAACCGACCTGAAAATCTCTATGCTGAACTTAGGAGCAATGACAGACTGCTTCAGGATATTCAGATCGATAACCAGTTGGACTCGGCCATCCTTCTTTGGTGACAAGAACAGGAGGGAATAAAATTCCACTGAATCCATGTTCTTGATGACCTCGATCGAGCCCCTTTGGCAGGAGATTGTCTATCTCCGTAAGCAAAAGGAACTTGGGTTGGAATAGGCACTCTCGGTAGAGTGGGGTGCCTACGAAAGGATATCCGCAGACTGGACCAAACATCTAACACCCATGGATCGGATGTGATCGTGGCCCAACGGTCTGCAAACTCGGATATCCCTCATCCAACCTGTGAGGAATTGAGATGAGGATCTTCATTTCGAGCCCTGGCGAGGCCCATGAGTGGAGAAACCACTTCCTCTGCTAGATGAAGGATCCTGAGACCTCCCTCTGGACTGCCGATGCTTACCCTTACCATATGACAAAGAGGAAAAAGCGTTAGCAGCAGGATCAGCCCTTGGCTTCACAGAGGAAGCAGAAGGGTGTTTGTTAGGCTTGAAATGGCTCTGGCCTCCAACAGAAGGCAGATCAAGCTGGCGAAGCAGCAGCTGATCTTTGAAATGACGCAGGATGCCATCCCGGACCGTCGCCATGGAATCATGGAATAGTCATGGAAGCAAAGAAGCAGATCGAAGAGCAGCGCCCTGGACTTCAGGAAGGGAACAGCTTGTGACCAACACAGCGTCCCGGTGAACTAATACCAAAATAGCCGTGTTACAGGCATGCATGTGAGTACGATGCATGAGTGTCTTAGAGATCACACGCAAAGGAGCCTGTATGTCGTCAAATTTATCAGGAGGCAGACAAGTAGCCAAGGCAGAGACGATGTGATCTGAGAGAGAAAGCATGCCTAGCATCTCTCTGTATAAGCCCAACATGGACTCCAATGTCGCCATAGGAATAACGGCCCACTTGGGCATGGGAGTCCTGATCCAAGACCACCAAAAGTCTTGCAGACCGACGGATTGGCAGAATCGTAGGAATGATAACGCAGAGGGTGCAAAAAGGTATCAGCCTAGTGAAGAATGAAGTCTTCATAGACTTGGAACTCTGAGCTTTGAGTCCAATGTTGCAAAAGCTTCGACCACTTGTACCGACTGGTACAGCCGAAGGCGCCCAGAATCAGGTTGCTCCACAGGCTATAGGCGCATAACTGATGATCGCAGCCTGGCTGAAACCTCTGGCTAGTCTGATGGTTTGAAGGAACTCAAACACAAAGTCAAGAGCCACCCCCAAGTCAGAAGACTGATGGCTCCCAACGTCAGGTGTGTCTGACCCATCGCCTGAGTTGGAAGACACATAGCCCAAGTAGGGCATGCCAGCCGATGCCTCCCATGGTGTAGGAACACCAGGGGGGTCGGAAAGCAACAGCCTGCTTCCAATCACGGGAGATGGCGCCACGGAAAGCGTCTGGAAGCCATTGGAAGCCTTGCTGGAGGCAATGGGAAGGCTCTTGGAAAGAACCTGCGTGAGCAAGGAGGGTCCTCCCTAAGCTCACAACCCGTATCCGCCGGTACGACATGGGAACCAGGGACCAGCGTACAAGGTGAAGTAGGCGATATCTTCGCCCTTAACACCAGGTCTTCGCCCAATTTCTTTCTCTGGGCGAAGTTGAAGTCGCCTTACAATTTTGAAAAGTCGCTGAGAAAAGTGTTTTCCGGCGATTCCGTTGCTAACTTCGCTTGGAAAAAATGTTTCATTTCAAAAGTGATTTCCACCATCAAACTTCGCTATACAGAGTATTTATTTAAAAACAACATTTTTGGTAATGATAATGAAAGTGTCAATGACACTGTAGCTCAACTTGACAAACTTGAACTTGGTAAGTTATAAATGAAATAGCAAAATTGAAGATCATTGGTACCAATGTTATTTTTTGAAATTTCAACATAACAGCATTGTGTGTGCACAACATCAAGAGTAATCCATGCATTTTTAAATGTAAACTGTAAGACTGGCTAAAGGAAGAATGTTGATACACAGATGCAGTATGTTCAGTGGTTATTGTAAATGGCAACTTTTTTCACAGAAATGAATGCTTATCAATAGCTCTTATCTAAAGTTCTTGCCTAATGAGCACACCAAGTTCAAAAACAATCCTATGATAAATATGGCCTGTAGGCCATGTCAAAGAATGTTGATGCACAAATGCAATAAATTCAAAGATTGTTGCCAACAGCAACAGTTTTTGACTGAAATGAAAAGAAAATCAATAGCTCTTATTTTTGTCACCCTGCATAAGCATACAAAGTTTCAAAACAACCTGATAATGAATGTGTTCCCTGAGGCATGCCAAAGGAAGATGTTAATGCACTAAGTAGAAGGTCATTGCTTGTGGCAATGGGTTTTTTTTCATGGAAATTCATAAATATACCCTGCAGAGAGTGCAAAAGGGATTAGTTGATGCACAAATGCAGTAAGTTCAAAGGTTGGTGATAACGACAATAAATTTTTATGGAAATGAAAAAAAGTAATAGCTCACATCTAGAGGTCACACGGAACACACATACCAAGTTTCAAAGTGATCCAATCATGAACGTGCCCTGAAGGCGTGTTAAAGGGAAATATTGAGGTCTGACTAAACTAAGTTCAAAGGTCAACATTTTTTGACAGAAATGGAAGAAAATCGACAGCTCCAATATAGATGTCACCCCCACACAAGCTCAAAACTTTGCAAGCAATCGAATCATAAATGTGCCCTGCAGGGTGTGTTAAAGGGAAATATTGATGATTAACTGCACTAAGTTCATCAAAGGTCATTGCCAGTGGCAACATTTTTTGAAGGAAATGGAAGAAAATCGATAGCTCCCATCTAGAGGTCACCCCAAACAAGCATGCCAGGTTTCAAAGCAATCCGATCATAAATGTGCCCTGTAGGGTGTGTCAAAGGGAAATATTGATGCTTAACTGCACTAAGTTTTTACTAAGTTAATTGAAGGTCATTGCCAGTGGCAACATTTTTTGATGGAAACCGAAGAAAATCGATAGCTCCCATCTAGAGGCCTCCCCAAACAAGCATGCCATGTTTCAAAGCAATCCGATCATAAATGTACCCTGTAGGGTGTACAAAAGGGAAATATTGTGGTCTGACTAGACTAAGTTCTAAGAACGTTGGCCGTGGCAACATTTTTTGATGGAAATGGAAGAAAATTGATAGCTCCCATCTAGAGGTCACCGTAAATAAGCATACCAGGTTTCAAAGCAATCTAATCATAAATGTGTCCTGTAGGGTGAGCCAAAGGGAAATATTGTGGTCTGACTAAACTAAGTTCTAAGAATGTTGGCTGCGGCAACATTTTTTGATGGAAATTGAAGAAAATCGATAGCTCCCATCTAGAGGTCACTCTAAACAAGCATACCAGGTTTCAAATCAATCAAATCATAAATGTGCCCTGTAGGGTGTGCCAAAGGGAAATATTGTGGTCTGACTAAACTAAGTTCTAAGAACGTTGGCTGCGGCAACATTTTTTGACGGAAATTGAAGAAAATCGATAGCTCCCATCTAGAGGTCACCCCAAACAAGCATGCCAGGTTTCAAAGCAATCCGATCATAAATGTACCCTGTAGGGTGTGCCAAAGGGAAATATTGTGTCTTCTGACTAAACTAAGTTCTAAGAACGTTGGCCGCGGCAACATTTTTTGCCGGAAATTGAAGAAAATCGATAGCTCCCATCTAGAGGTCTCCCTAAACAAGCATACCAGGTTTCAAAGCAATCTGATCATAAATGTGCCCTGTAGGTTGTGCCAAAGGGAAATATTGAGGTCGGACTAAACTAAGTTCTACGAACGTTGGCTGTGGCAACATTTTTTGCCGGAAATTGAAGAAAATCGATAGCTCCCATCTAGAGGTCACCCTAAACAAGCATACCAGGTTTCAAAGCAATCAAATCATAAATGTGCCCTGTAGGGTGTGCCAAAGGGAAATATTGTGGTTTGTCTAAACTAAGTTCTAAGAACGTTGGCCGCGGCAACATTTTTTGACGGAAATTGAAGAAAATCGATAGCTCCCATCTAGAGGTCAAGTTTCAAAGTAATCTGATCATAAATGCGACCTGTGAGGTGTGCCAAAGGAAACTGTGGACGTACGTACTAACGTACTAACATACTAACGTACGTACATACGTACATACGTATGCCGACGGACGAGAAGTGATGACAATAGCTCAGCTTGACTTTGTCAAGTTGAGCTAAAAATGTTTAATTTTTAGTTTGAACTTGTGAGTTTGAAGCATGTGATTTTTAAAAATTATTGTTGGGTGTGTTCCATTTGTGGCAGTCACAATAAGGGTCCCACTAAATTACCAAAAAGTAGTAAGTTGCAGAAATAAATGGTTTAAAAAGCAAACTGACAAATTCAATTATCTTCCTTGATAAGAGAACATTCACCTGGAAGAAATGATTCTCTAAAGTGAATTGAAATATTAGGTTGGCAAAAATAATTCACTAAACTGAATTTAACCCCCCACTAATAGCTTTTAAACTGAATTGAACCCTTACCTAAACAGCTTTTTGTGAAATAATATTTGGTCAGCAAAAACAATTTGCTAAACTGAATGTAACCCTTTACCTAACACAGCTTTTTGAGAAAAATTTGGTTGGCAAATATAATTTGCTAAATTGAATTCAACCCTTTACCTAACACAGTTTTTTGAGAATAATATTTGGTTGACAAAAAAATAATTTGCTAAACGGAATTTAACCCTTTACCTAAAGCATTTTTTTGAGAAATAACATTTGGTTGGCAAAAGTAAATTTGATAAACTGAATTTAACCCTTTACCTAACACAGGTTCTTGAGAATATTTGGTTGTCAAAAGTAATTTGATAAACTGAATTTAACCCTTCACTTGACATAGCTTTTTTGAGAAATTATATTTTTTGCTCACTTCTCCCTATTTTCACCTCACTTCTCCTTAAAACCTTGGGAGGGAGAAGTGACTTCTCCCTAAATTTAGCCTCTAGGCTGGTCTCTGGTGGGAACGGCCTGGCAAAGTGGCTTCACATCTGACCCTCTAAAACAGTGAAGGGTCATGATCCTCTAGAACACCTGACGTGAGGAGATGGGTGGCAGCCGAAACATCTGAATACAGTCGCTTATAGGGGTATAAAATACCCCAAGGATCTGAAGTGCCGGAACTCAGGAGAGTTGCAGCGGACCTCTGAGGAACAGAAGGTCTTGGCTGCACAAAAATATAAATTTTATTGTAAATTTCCTTTCTTATTATACCTACTGCAATTGTTTTCTACAGGCTTGCACTACAGTGGAAGACCCGAACTCGGATAAAATACTCTCTATTTTTTAATCTTTCCCAAGAGATGTGAGAAAGAAAAGTGGTGTAAAAAACACCATGAAAAAATAAGCCAAAACTGGGCCGAGCGCCATCGGCGCACACCCAGTATGGGATGCTCTTCCCTTAGTACAATTCCACGACTTCCGTTAACCAATGCACAGTGCAGTCATCAATTAATCATTCTTTTGAGTCCGCCAACATAGGAGTTATGCAATCAGCGGGGAGGAAGGATTCTTACCCGAAGAAGAAGACGAGAGGGCCTCCATGTAAACAACTGAGGTAGGTATAATAAGAAAGAAATTTACTATAAAATTTATATTTCTTATCAGCCTACCTTACAATTGTTTACTACAGGCTGAATAGACAATAGGATGGAGGGAATCACATAACCAACCCACACATAACTCAACTGCACTGGAATCGTGGACAGAGGAAGAGATCCCTAGTCCTATCAAACCATAGCATCACAAACATTAGTAAAAGACAATGAAAGATGAGGTGTATGGTGATGTGCGACGCACAGACAGAAAGGGCAACAGCATGGAGCTGTAAGAAGCTGAATGGCTGGGATAGACAACAGCCTGAGCAGAAGAAAGAAAGAGGGCCCGTAGAAAAAAGGTCCTCTGTCTGCTACTGCAATTGTCACAGATAAGCAGAGAAAGTAGCATTTCTCCAGTAGGCTGCCAGCATAACATCCGACAACATGACAGAGTTAGTATAAGCCCCGAGAAGAAGACAATGCACGCACCTCGAGGCAGAAAAACGATTGGTAATACAATCGCCAGTAGCTAGACGATCAGAAGCTGCACGAATAGCAAGACAAATCCATCGAGAAATGGATTCAGGAGAGATCTGGCATGTGAGAAAACGCAAATCCACCCGGGATAAAGGCGCGAATGCACCCCCCCCCCCCCCCCCAAGCAGAGCAGCATCCAAGAAACACTGCAAACTCGTAGGCCTTTTCAAGGAAAAGTGCCGAACAAGCTTGGAGAGGCAAGGATGAGTGCCGATACGATGCTGTACCACATATGAAAAAGGTCTCAGAAGCATGGACTTGTACCTATTGCTGGAGACCCCCAGAAACAAACATATACCAGAAACTCCGCAATTGGGGTGATCGAAGGAGTGACAGAAGCAACAGAGGAGGAGACAGGACCCGATAAAAGACATGCGCGAAGGCACAATGAAGTCGGATCGACCTGAAACCTCCTCGGGCGACTTTGGCAAAGAAAGTCGCGATGTAGAGGGAGCCATGGTGGAACCGCCGCTAACAGAGAGCGGAGCAGATTGATCCACACCCACCGAGGTGACAGGGGTGTGATCGAAAGGATTCGACAACTGCAGGTTCATATCTGGGCTAGAACCTGAGGCAGAATCGAACCGGCAGGAAGGCTTAGCCGACAAGACCATTCTAAAGGAAGGACAAAGTGTCCTTGGCGAAAGCCAGAGCATCTGGACATGGGGACACGAAAGTGTCCACCTGATTGTTCCAATGATTTGCAAAGAGATCAAACTGGGGACGACACCAGAGATCGCAAAGAGACTGGAACAGCGCCATGGGGAGCATCCACCCAATGGAAAAGAACCTGCCCCATCGGGACAGGGAGTCGGCTAGGAAGGTCAGACGACCGGGAAAGTGACAAACCACCACTCCGGAGTTGACATCCTGAGCGAGCAGTAGAAGATCCTGAACCAATGCATACATGGGAACATAGTGCGTGCCACCCTGGTTCCTAATGTAAACAACCACCGTAAAATGGTCAGACCACCGTAGGACCTGACAATTCGAAAAGCGGGGGATCCACTGCCAGAAACACAGAAGAAGAGCAAGAAGCTCCTTCTGGTTGACATGAAGAGCTGCTAGATCCTGGTCCCATGACCCGTGAAGGAAAAGACCTAGAGGATCCAACGTCACACCCCATCAGAGATCGTTGGCGATTACCATCAGAACACGATCGGATGTGGGGAAGTCCAATGGAACTCCCTGCATAATCCACTGAACATCTGTCAGGGGAGAAGGTGACGAGGAAGAGACTCCGGTAACAGAAGCACCAGATCCAGAGGATCGACATTCGGCCTCCAACGATTGAGCAAAAAGTGTTGGAGAGGTCAGACATGCAGTCGACCTAGAGGAAAGAGATCCGTCACCGAAACGCAGAGACAAAGCAGTCGGGGAAGACTCCCGAGTTGATGAAGTCCATCCCAGATGACAAGACAGAGAAGGGACCAGGTCCGACTTCTCTCCATTGATTCTGAACCCTAGTGACGTGAGTAGGCTCAACAATGTGACAACATCAGACTCCAGAAAAGCAGCATTGGATTGCCTCGGGAGGATATCAACAAGACAAGCTGAAGAAGACACCCTGGACTGTGTGCGATGTAAGACTAACACATGCGACATCAGACAGGTGAAGGCCCAAGGATCCAGGCCAAGGCCAAAGGTAATGGCCTTGAACTGGAAAACATTCTGGGGAATGGAGCGGCAAACCGATCTGAAAGCCTCCATGCTGAACTGAGGAGCAATGATAGACTGCATCAGAATACTCAGATCAATAACCTATCTGAGTCTGCCGTCCTTCTTTGGCACCAAGAACATGCGGGAACAAAATCCCACTGAAAGAAAGTTTTTGATGGCCTCGATTGCCCCCTTTGACAGGAGATCGCCTATCTCCGTGATCAAAAGTTCCCAACGTGTAACGTTGAAAGGGACTCATGTTGGAAGAGGCACTCTCAACTTAGTGGAATGCCTCAACCTGGGACGAAATCGAGGTGACTACTGCTGATGCCAACCCCACCCTCTGAGTGAGTAGAAGTGGCAGTAGGAGGATCAGCCTTTAGCTTCGCAGAGGAAGCAGAAGGGTACTTGTTAGGCTTTGGACGGCGCCTGCCTCCAACAGAAGGCCGATCAAGCTGACTAAGCAGCAGCAGATCAATGGAATGACAAAGGGAGCCATCCCGGACCGTCGTCACGGAACCATGGAATAGTCACGGATGCGCTGAAAAAGGCAGATCGAAGAGCAGTGCACTGCCCCTCAAGAAGGGGACATCTTGTGTCCAGCACAGCGTACCTGCAAACTAATTCCAAGCTAGCCGCATTACAGGCATGTGTGTGAGAAGATGCATGAGCGTCTTGAACAGCACACACAAAACAAAACCTGTTTGTCATCAAACTCATCTGGGAGCAGATAAGCAGCAAAGCAGAGACAACGTGATCGAAGAGAGAATGCATTCCAGCATCCCTCCCGATAAGCCCAACCTGGACTCCAGAGTCTCCATATGGCTGAGGAGTTGGAGTCCCGATCCAAGACCAGCGAAGATTGGCTAAATTGTAGGAACGATAACGCACCAGAGGCAAAAAGTGTCAACCTTGATGAAGAACGACGTCTTCATAGCCTTGGAACTCAGCTTAGAGTCCAAAGTGGTAAATGCTTCAACCACCTGTACCGACAGCCACGGTCGAAGGTGCCAGAAGCATGTTGCTCCACAGGATGTTGGCAAGCGACCGATGATCGCAGCCGGGCTGACACTGTCGGCTGGTTTGAGGTTTGAGACCTGGAAGGAACACAAACACAAAGTCAAGAGCTGCCCCCAAGTCAGAGAACTGTTGGTTCTCGGCGTCAGGAATGTCAGACTCATCCCAGAACTTGGAAGACACATAGCCCATCATGGGCAAACCAGGAGACGCCTCCCATGGTGTAGGCACACCAGGGGATCAGAAAGCGGCCCGTTTCCAATCCCGGGAGGCGGCGCCACAGGGGGCGTCCGAAAACCATTCATAGCCTCGCTGGAAGCAACGGAAAAGGCTCTTGGACAGAACCTAAGTGAGCAAGGAAAGGGCCTCCCTAAGCTCACTGACTGTTGGAACGGAACGACGTGGGAACGAACCAACAAAGTGGCTTCACTCCTGACCCATTTACCAGCGAAGTGTCACGATCCTCAAATACACGCAATGCAGAGCGACAGGCTGCAGCCGAAAACATCTGAAGGCAGATGTGTATTGGGGTATCACATACCCCGAGGATCAACAGAGCGGAAACTCAGGAGAGTTGCCACGGACCTCTGTGGGACAGAAGGCTCAGGCTGCACAAAAAGCGTTGGTCACAAAAAAATGGCCATGGGACCAGAGTGCGTGGACGGAAACGTCATGGAGCTCATGGTGACCCCACCATGAACATCCGAATCCACTGAGAAAAATTGAGGTACTCGATGGCTGAGATACCACAGTAGAGGATTCGGCCGGCAGCCCCTTCCAACTTCGCCAAGTTGAAGTTAACATCCCCCATGGGGGGGAGGGGGGGGGGGGGGGGGTATAACTCTCACCAGATGTGTTTGTGTCAGGAGGTCCCGAAACGACAGCATCCCCCCCCCCCCCCTGCGGGTGCGGGAGGAACAGCCACGAGAACGCATCAAAAAGCGAGGGCAAAAGGAATTGCCCTAAAGGAACCAAACTGGAAATAACAGAGGTGAGAGCAGTAGAAGAAAAAGGTGAACTCAACAGATACAGAAAGTAGAAGAACACCCCCCAACTATGAGAGAAGGTGGCAGAAAAAATAACCGGTGGGTACATGGCAGAACCAAGACGGCCGACAGGGACCTAAAAAACTGAAATTCAGCTCTCAACAGAGTGAAGAAATCCTGTCCATACAGTCCCTCATTGACACCTAACAAAACCCAAACTTGTTCTGTAGGCCACCATGTTAGACTAACATACCAAAAATCAGCTCAATATCTGGAAGGGTGTAGGAAAAAAGTCTGCAAAACTGAAATTTTGATGAACTTTTCAAAGTTCAAGGGCCGTAATTTCGGTAAAAATCAGTGGAGCGGAACAAAATGCAAACTTGATCTGTAGGCCACCATGTCAGACTAACATACCAAAAATCAGCTCAATATCTGGAAGCGTGTAGAAAAAAAGTCTGGAAAACTGTAATTTTGATGCATTTTTCAGAGTCCAAGGGCCGTAATTTCAGTAAAAATCAGTGGAGCGGAACAAAACACAAACTTGTTCTGTAGGCCACCATGTTAGACTAACATACCAAAAATCAGCTCAATATCTGGAAGCGTGTAGGAAAAAAGACCTCAAAACTGTAATTTTGATGAACTTTTCAAAGTTCAAGGGCCGTAATTTCAGTAAAAATCAGTGGAGCGGAACAAAATGCAAACTTGATCTGTAGGCCACCATGTCAGACTAACATACCAAAAATCAGCTCAATATCTGGAAGCGTGTAGAAAAAAAGTCCGGAAAACTGTAATTTTGATGAATTTTTCAGAGTCAAAGTGCCGTAATTTTGGTAAAAATCAGTGGAGTGGAACAAAAAGCAAACTTGAACCATAGGCCACCATATTAGACTCACACATCAAAAATCAGCTCAATATCTGGAAGCGTGTAGAAAAAAAGTCTGGAAAACAAGTAGGACTGACTGATGGACTGACAGACTGACGGACGGACCAGTCAAAAACATTATACCCCCACAACTTTGTTGCGTGGGGTATAATAAGATGAGTGGAACTTGGAAGACAGAAAAAGTATTTCAAACAAATTGTCGAATATTTGGCTGGGCTGTAGATAATTCAGAAGTGTGAAAGAATAACTGAAAAAAATAATTAGTTAAAAAACGAACCTCTACAGTTGAAATTAGGAGAGATATTGGTGAAAACATTGGAGTGAGTAACAAACAAAAGTGATTCGTATTCCACGACTTAAACCAATAAAAGTTAACATGAAAGTGTCAATGACACTGTAGCTCAACTTGTTTAAGACATGTACATGTATAGTATGTGACACAGCAATGACAAACATCTAGGTAACGACCTGATAACAAAGGTACATATAAAGTATTGTAATGGTCTATACATAAATGCTGACTGTAGCCTGTAACACATGTATAGATAAAGTATTGTAAAGGTGGGCGACAGTTAGATGCTGAACTAGAAAAGAAATCTTTTGAGTCCCAGAGTGGGTCTGACTGAACCCAAAAATATTTGTTCTCCTAGCACAGTGATAACAAAGGCACCCCAAAACACTCGTTCCTGTCCCAAGGTGATAACAAAGGTACCCAAGAAGTTTCGTGAAGATCGGTTCATAAATACAGACTCTAGCCTGAGCCGTATTGACGTGTTCACCTACTGGGTATAAGTAGCACTGAACAAATCAAAGTTAATCTAATTTGCATACTTTCTTCACGAGAAAAAACCCCGTATTATATGTGATGTATTCCATGTTACTAAACATTCATACAAAAATTTATTCAAATCAGAACTTTCATACAGAAGTTCTGTACAAAAAAACTGATTGCACTAATTTTGGTACAAAATGGCTGCTGGCGGTCATCTTGAATTTTGGACTGCACCCCAAAACACTCGTTCTTGTCCCACGGCGATAACAAAGGTACCCAAGAAGTTTTGTAAAGATCGGTTCATAAATACGGCCTCTAGCCTGAGCCATATGGAAGTTGTGTACAAAAAACTGATTGGACCTAATTTTGGTACAAAATGGCCACTGGCAGCCATCTTGAATTTTGGACCGCCCCCAGAAACACTCGTTCTCCTCCCAAGGTGATAACAAAGGTACCCAAGAAGTTTCGTGAAGATCGGTTCATATATACAGACTCTAGCCCGAGCCGTATTGACATGTGCACTTACTGTGTACAAGTAGCACTGAATAAATCAAAGTTCATCTGATTCAGTCTGATTTGCATAATTTCTGCATGAGAAAAAAACATTTATTATATGTGATGTATTCCATGTTGCTAAACATTCATTCAAAAATTTATTCAAATCAGAACCTTCATATAGAAGTTCTGTACAAAAAACTGATTGTACCTAATTTTGGTACAAAATGGCCACTGGCAGCCATCTTGAATTTCGGACTGCACCCAACAACACACGTTCTCGTCCCAAGGTGATAACAAAGGTACCCAAGAAGTTTCATGGAGATCAGTTCATAAATACAGCCTCCAGCCCTAGCCATGTTGACATGTGCACTTACAGTGTATAAGTAGCACTGAATAAATCGAAGTTCATCTAATTTGCATAATTTCTGCACGAGAAAAAAAAAACGTATTATATGTGATGTATTCCATGTTACTAAACATTCCTACAAAAATTTATTAAAATCAGAACTTTCATACAGATGTTCTGTACAAAAAACTGATTGCACTAATTTTGGTACAAAATGGCTGCTGGTGGCCATCTTGAATTTTGGACTGCACCCAAAACCACTCGTTCTCGTCCCACGGTGATAACAAAGGTACCCAAGAAGTTTCGTAAATATCGGTTCATAAATACGGCCTCTAGCCTGAGCCATATAGAAGTTGTGTACAAAAAACTGATTGGACCTAATTTTGGTACAAAATGGCCACTGGCAGCCATCTTGAATTTTGGACCGCACCCAGAAACACTCGTTCTCGTCCCGAGGTGATAACAAAGGTCCCCAAGAAGTTTTGTGAAGATCGGTTCATAAATACAGCCCCTAGCCCGAGCCGTATTGACATGTGTACTTACTGTGTGTAACTAGCACTGAAAAAATATTTATTTATTTATTGGTGTTTAAGGTCACATACTTTTGCACAATGGCTAATCATGACCACAACATGGAGATAAAGTCAAGGACAGTCAATCGTTTATACCCCATGTTGCCTATTTTAGAGGACTTGCACCCCAAGCATTAGTGACTGGGTCCTATTTTACCAGTGAAAAAGAGCTTGTTTAACTGAAAAAATCAAAGTTCATCTAATTTGCAGAATTTCTGCACGAGAAAAAAACCTGTATTATATGTGATGTATTCCATGTTACTAAACATTCAGACAAACATTTATTCGAATCAGAACTTTCATACAGAAGTTCTGTACAAAAAAACTGATTGCACTAACTAAAGTACAAAATGGCTGCTGGTGGCCAACTTGAATTTCGGACCGCACCCAAAAACACTCGTTCTTGTCCCATGGTGATAACAAAGGTACTCAAGAAGTTTCGTAAAGGTCGGTTCATAAATACGGCCTCTAGCCCAAGCCGTATTGAATTGTTGACTGACAGATGGACAGATGGACAGACAGACCATGGCATAACCCCAAATTTGACTTACGTCAAAGTTGAGCTATTGAAAGTGTCAATGACACTGTAGCTTAACTTGTGTGTTGTGTTTGATGAAAAGGATAATGTTCAATGTTTATGAAAGGATTATGAAATAAGACAAGAATTGTGATAATTGGGAATATGTTCATTTCTGTTCCCTGTGTGCTATGTTTATGATAAAAATAATATGAGGTGTACCCTGTACTAAAGAGCTGAGGGGTGGGTTAATGTGACCTCACAGTTAATGTATGTGGCCCTCACAGATAACGTATATCAACAAAAGTTACCAAGTTCCAGTGAAATTATTCCAAAACGAGTCATCCTATCAAGTTACATTAAAATCCCCTCATAAATATGGCCTGTAGACTGTGCTAAAGGTTTTCGGGCTTCGGGCCCCTGTAGCCGTCAGTTTCCCACTTATATCCAAAGGGGACGTTCTCATCTAGACATTATATGAAGTCAATCTACCAAGTTACAATAAAATCCCTTAATAAATATGACCTGTAGACTGTGCTAAAGGTTTTTGGGCTTTGGGCTCCTGAAGCCGACACATTTGCCCAATCGTGTCCAAAGAGGGACGTTCTCATCTAGACATTATATGAAGTCAAACTACCAAGTTACAATGAAATCCCTTCATAAATATGACCTATAGACTGTGCTAAAGGTTTTCGGGCTTGGGGCTCGGGCAGCCATCATGGATGAATGATCGCAACCAAAGGGGACAATCTCATCTGGGCATCATCTGGAGTGATCCTGCGAAGTTACAATGAAATCCCTTCATAAATATGACCTGTAGACTGTACTCAAGGTTTTCGGGCTTCGGGCACCTGTAGCCATCACAGATGACCAATCACGACCAAAAGGGGATGTCATCATCTAGGCATTATATGGAGTCAACCTAACAGGTTACAATGAAATCCTTCTATAAATATAACCTTTTGCCTATGTTAAAGGTTTTGGGCTCGGGCACCCATCAAGGCTGAATGATCACGGCCAAAATGGGACGTTCTCATCTAGACATTATTTGGAGTCATCCTACCAAGTTACAATGAAATCCCTTCATAAATATGACCTGTAGACAGTGCAAAAGGTTTTCGGGCTTCGGGCACCTTTAGCCATCAAAGTTGCCCAATCATGTCCAAAAGGGGACATTCTCATCTAGACATTATATGAAGTCAACCTACCAAGTTACAATGAAATCCCTTCATAAATATGACCTGTAGACTGTGCTTAAGGTTTTCGGGCTCGGGCAGCCATCATGGATGAATGATCGCAACCAAAGGGGACAATCTCATCTGGGCATCATCTGGAGTGATCCTACGAAGTTAGAATGAAATCCCTTCATAAATATGACCTGTAGACTGTGCTCAAGGTTTTTGGGCTTCGGGCACTTGTAGTCATCACAGCTGACCAATCACGACCAAAAGGGGATGTCATCATCTAGGGATTATATGGAATCAACCTAATAGGTTACAATGAAATCCTTCTATAAATATGACCTTTTACCTATACTAAAGGTTTTTGGGCTCGGGCACCCACCAAGGCTGAATGATCGTGATCAAAATGGGACGTTCTCATCTAGACATTATTTGGAGTCATCCTACCAAGTTACAATGAAATCCCCTCATAAATATGACCTGTAGACTGTGCTAAAGGTTTTCGGGCTTCGGGCACCTTTAGCCATCACAGTAGCCCAATCATGTCCAAAAGGGGACGTTCTCATCTAGACATTATATGAAGTTAACCTACCAAGTTACAATGAAATCCCTTCATAAATATGACCTGTAGACTGTGCTAAAGGTTTTCAGGCTTCGGGCTCAGGCAGCCATCATGGTTGAATGATCGCAACCAAAGGGGACAATCTCATCTGGGCATCATCTGGAGTGATCCTGCGAAGTTACAATGAAATCCCTTCATAAATATGACCTGTAGACTGTGCTCAAGGTTTTCGGGCTTTGGGCACCTGTAGCCATCACAGTTGACCAATCACGACCAAAAGAGGATGTCATCATCTAGGCATTATATGGAGTCAACCTAACAGGTTACAATGAAATCCTTCTATAAATATAACCTTTTGCCTATGCTAAAGGTTTTTGGGCTCGGACACCCATCAAGGCTGAATGATCACGGCCAAAATGGGACATTCTCATCTAGACATTATTTGGAGTCATCCTACCAAGTTACAATAAAATCCCTTCATAAATACGACCTGTAGACAGTGCAAAAGGTTTTCGGGCTTCGGGCACCTTTAGTTGCCCAATCATGTCCAAAAGGGGACATTCTCATCTAGACATTATATGAAGTCAATCTACCAAGTTACAATGAAATCCCTTCATAAATATGACTTGTAGACTGTGCTCAAGGTTTTTGGGCTTCAGGCTCGGGCAGCCATCATGGTTGAATGATCGCAACCAAAGAGGACAATCTCATCTGGGCATCATCTGGAGTGATCCTGCGAAGTTACAATGAAATGCCTTCATAAATATGACCTGTAGACTGTGTTCAAGGTTTTCGGGCTTCGGGCACCTGCAGCCATCACAGTTGACCAATCACAACCAAAAGGGGATGTCATCATCTAGGCATTATATGGAGTCAACCTTACAGGTTACAATGAAATCCTTCTATAAATATAACCTTTTGCCTATGCTAAAGGTTTTTGGGCTTGGGCACCCATCAATGCTGAATGATCATGGCCAAAATGGGACGTTCTCATCTAGACGTTATTTGAACTCATCCTACCAAGCAATGTTTTATTTATTTAATTTTTTAGCTTGATTTCTAAAAGTAATGGATGGTGGGGGGGGGGGGTGTTCTCAGTGTGATGTTATCAGTGTGATGCTTGAGGAGTCCGTGCTGTACAGAGTATTTAGTAAGTAAAGTGAAAATATTCATTACTCTTTTGGACGGTCTCCTTGAAGGTAGAATCTGAAGGGTTTTTTTCTCTCTGGAACATTTTCTCTCCATGCTGACTGATATGTAATTTGAAAATTAATTAAAAGCTTAACTGCCAGTCAACACATGTTGAGGAGGATGAACTGTGAACATCGGAATTGAGAAGGATTTTATCTGCCTTTATTTCTGACGCATCTTCAGAAGACTTATCTTTTTTTTCTTCTTCTTTTTATTATTATGATCCTTTAATTTTGATACTCTTCTGTACTGTTTCATGGGTGATTTATGGACCTATCAGTTGAATGGCAAATTGTCATTCAGCTGGGTGATCCTTGAAACTGTGTGAGGGGGTGCAAAATTGCATAGTGCAACATAGTGTTCATATCATGTTGAACAAAATCTGCTTTTATTCCTCCATCCCAAGAACTAATATTGTTCAAGTTTCCTGTACATTTACTCTTGTTGTGTGGTGAAACAAAGGCAAACAACACTGTTGTTTCATCTAAATTGATCTAAATCTGTTAAGTTGGGTGAAAAATTAACTCCTTACATGCTGCTGGCAGATTTTCCACCCCAGGACAGGGAATCTCTTGATATTAATATAAGTCAAATTTGACAAACTTTTCCCCTGTAAAATATGTAGACTTTTTAACCAACAATTTCTTGTATCAAATGTTCAAAAATTTTTCTTCAAATTTAGTCATGGCTGCTCCACAGGAGACATGACTAGATTTGATGAAAAATATTTAAAAATTACTCAGCAGGGTAAGAGTTAATGAGGTCAACTAATTTATATATTGTCAGTTCCCAGTAAAAATCCCACTGAGAAAACAAAATAAATAATAGTATCCTTCAAAGCTCAAGGTTAGGAGTTCAACACTTTTTGAGCTCTATATTGGAGTTCAACACTTTCGTGTCGCAAGTGGGTGGTGATTCAGCTGTAGCGGTAAACAAAAATAGGGCCCTGTGAAGCTTTGATGCTTCAATTCAAAGTCGACATTGATGGCCTGATGAAGAGTGGACAATCAATGTCTTCTATCAGCAGAAACATACAGTACGGTCACCATGGATTGATCACTTTCCAAGGGTAAGCAATATTTCCACAGACGCAATAATATTAGATTCCAAAAACTAATTTTAGGAATAATCATCAAAAATTTAATTAATGAAGCTTCAAATTTTACTGAGTTGATTTTTATTACCTGGTAAACGCTTACGTGAACATCACTGCCCACGCGTGGATTACGATCACTCCACAGGGACTATACTGTACTGCAGAAATGAAAGAATAGCTGCCTGTTGTGTTTTCAGATTAATCGGGTCATCAAAATGCTTGTCTGTCTAACATTGTTACAACAGTATTAATAAAGTGGAGCATGAGCATGTGCAAGCCACAAGGTTATGAATGGTAATTTTGTATAACAAGTGATTTCCCGAAAATTGTTCATGGTTTTCGAATTGATTCAGATACGATGTTGACATCAGACCATCAATTCAATCTGAGATTCGTTCAAGGAGAGAAATTCCAATTTGCAGGGCCCTAAACCAATACTAATAAGACGTAAAACATTTAAAAGGAGTTGTGCATTCAGAACAAGTTCTATCATTCTGATGAACAGTTATTAACTGAAAGGCTGCAATACTCCAATAATTATTATCCAATACATTCATAATTATGTTTTACTTCTGTTTGTTTTTCTGTTTATTGGGGTTTAATGTCACTTTGGGAATTCAGGGTTGCCTTCTGACCGAATCACAAGTATAAAGTAAAGTGTAGCTATTTGTTTATAATTTTGTTTCCCCCTATGGTGGACTCTCATCTTAGGTATTGGTTACCAGGTACTTTTATTTTTTCCCTGACTTGAAAAGTCGAAGGGGTATCTAGAGGAGACCTTCGCCTGTGCCAACATTTTCCCTTGTATCTCAGCCACTGTTACTCCAATTTGAATGATATTTGGTGTGGTGATACAGCATCATGGGGGAACAATATCTGTGTAGCGCGAGTTTCTTCCAAACATTTTTCCAGAGTTATGGTACTTTTTCACTCTTTCGACTTAGAAAATATTTTGCGGTTGGGGCATTAGCAGCGCTTTGAAATGCAGGCCTCTTGTTTATTTATTTCTTGCCATTTAAATTTACTTTCTGGATCTTTGCTACATTATGGCTGCAACATAGTAATGGTGTTAAGCTCAACCAATCGTTCACACCTCTGCTCCCCATTTTGGGGGGTTTGCGTCTCAGGTATTGTTTACCGAGTCCTGTGTCAAAATTTACCAGCAAAGCAGAACTTGTTTACCACAGTATACAAGCACCATTCCACTTCCCAAAGGAAAGGTTTTTTCGAGCAGTAAAATAGAACTTATCTACTAAAGTAAGCCAGCACAGCTTTACTTCCCAGCGTTCCCATGATGGACTTTGTTCCATGGGCAATAGAGAAATCATATTAAATGAATAGGTGAATTGTCTGCCAAATGTTACAACATAATGATGACAATTACTTACACGCTTTCATGAGATGTAAAGAAAAAAAATTTCCATTCTCCAATTTTATATTTGGTTCTAAATAATGCTTTTAAAGCATGGTATTGTCACTAATTTTCAGAAGACACAAAAGATTATATTCCAGGAATGTAATTATTTCATAGTTTGACAAACGTTCTTTCTATTGTATGAATGTTTTTTCCCATCTAGCCGTAGATAAAATCAAAATTATGTCGAGTGATGTATTTATTTATTTCTTTATGGTTGTTCAAGGTCACATATTACAGGACCATGACAGTTTTACGGGTGGAGGAAGCCGGAGTACCCGGAGAGAACCACCAAGCAACGATGAGCAGCTGCCAGCTCCCCAACATCGTAACTCCGCACTGCAGCACAGGCAGATTAGATTGGTTGATGACATGCGCACCATCGACGTGCAGTACGCCTTAGTACACGGCATCATCGTGCCCCCCTGTGGACAATCAGGGTTAAGTGCCTTGCCCAAGGACACAATGCGGGAGTCCGAATCGATCGCTCAGATGGTCACCCATCCGAGGACTAACCGGGCTCGTTGATGCTTAACTTCGGTGATCTGGCGAGAACTGGTTACTGCAACTCCACCGCGCCCCCTGTCGAGTGGTGTAATGGAACTATAAAAAGCACTAGGTGCTTGGGAAGTCTGTTTTAATGACGTCAAAACTATAATTATTGACATAAGTTATGACATGTAATTTACCCATCTACTGCATACATGAAAATGGTTTTTGATTAAGTGTTCCAAGTTATTGCCATAATGGCAATTCCACATAATCAGATTGGATTAGTCCTCTGTACATGTTGGTGGGGGTTACTTATTTTGATGGGAAGTAGATATGAATGGAGTTGATGCACCATGGAAGTTTGGTACTCGTAGTGATGAAGGTGGTAATAACATATTTAAGTGGAGACAGATTATGAATCAGCTCACAAACAGTTTGTAAAAATGAATAATTAACAAGATATCAACAACATTAAACATTATAAAAATTGAAATGTGCCCTCCACAGCTCTGTTGGAGTATGAATGTTGGATAAGACATACCATGCACACTGATATCAAAATATTTCCCATAATGCAATTTTAGGGGTCAAATAACAAAACATTTTGCGCTGTAGAACATCAAAGTTTCACACAGAGATTTCTTGATTAACAAGAGGCTCCATGGGGCCTGAGGAGTTCACCTGACCAAAGTTCTTTAACCCTTTACCCAACGTAACAGCCAAAACCGGCCAGCGCTATTCTCAAAAATCGCCAATTAATTTTCAAAATATTTTCATTTTTTGTCTCAAAAACATAGGTTATGACCCCTCGTTGGAACGAGCTCGTTGAGCTCATTCCAACGAGGGGTCATAACCTATATTTTTGAGACAAAAAATGAAAAACATTAGTTATTGAAGAATTTTTTTTGCAAGTGTCGTCTGCTTTTCATGTTAGGTAAAGGGTTAAAGAAGGATTTAATTATCATCTATAACTTAAGTTAACACAACAGAGGAAAGAAGTTATTTAATTGTTCACTCTGCTGTCCATGCCATATGACTTTTTTTCTAGTATGGGGAGGCTACCAAAGAAATAATGCCCAGATTTTCAGTAATGGAAAACTAGGGAGTCCAAATATCAACCTAGAGAATGACTGAAACAAACTTGAAGGATGTTGTATACGAATATCAAAAGATTCTGACTGGTGGTTCTGGAGAAGAAGATTTTGAGAACATTACCAATTTTGCACTATATTAAAAATTGCCCCCACCACCATAGGGAACACAAATATCAACCAAGGGACTTTATTTGAACAAATTGAATCCGAACCCTCAAAGGATGCTGAATATCAAATATTAAAAGATTCTGATTGGTGGATCTGAAGAAGATTTTTAAAGATTATTCCTCATATTGCACTAAGTAAAAATTTAAGCTCCCTTAGAGAGCCCAAATATTAAACCAGGCACTCGATTTGAACAAACCTGAATTTGAACCCTTCCCCTATCGATAATGTATACCAAATTTGAAAGCATTCTGACTGGTGAATCTGAAGAAGATTTTTAAAGAAAGTTCCTCATATTGCACTAAGTTAAAATTTGGTCTACCATAATGGTAGGGAGCCCAAAATATTAACCCAGGGACCCAATTTGAACAAACTTGAATCTGCACCCCCCCCCCCCTTGAACAAACTTGAACCCCCCCTCCCCCCCCCCCCCCCCCCCCCCCTATCGATGTTGTATACCCAACATGAAAGCATTCTGACTGGTAGATCTGAATAAGATTTTTTAAGTAATTTTCTCATATTGCACCAAGTTAAAATTTATCTGAAGATGAAGATTTTTTAAGTAATTTGCTCATCTTGCACTAAGTTAAAATTTGGGATACCATAGGGAGCCCAAATATTAACCCAGGGACCCGATTTGAACAAACTTGAATCTGACCCCCTAGATATGTTGTATACCAAACATGAAAGCGTTCTGACTGATGGATCTGAAGAAGATTTTCAAAGAAATTTCCTCATATTGCACTAAGTTAAAATTTGGGCTACCATAGGGAGCCCAAATATTAACCTAGGAACCCAATTTGAACAAACTTGAATCTGATCCCCCAGAGATGTTGTATAATAAATATGAAAGCATTCTGACCAGTGGATCTGAAGAAGATTTTTCAAGAAATTTCCTCTTATTGCACTAAGTTAAAATTTGGGCTACCATAGGGTATCCAAATATTAACCAAGGAACCTGATTTGAACAAACTTGAATCTGACCCCCCTAGAGATGTTGTATACTAAACATGAAAGCATTGTGACTGCTGGATCTGAAGAAGATTTTTAAAGATTATCCCCATATCCACATGAAGCCCAAATATTAACTGAGGGCCTTGATTTAAACAATCTTGAATCTGACTCTCACAACAATGATGTACAGCAAACATTATAAGATTCAAACTGGTGGCTCTGAAGATGATTTTTAAAAATTGTTCCCCATATTGAGCCCAAATATGAATCCCCATCCCATGGATGCTGTATACCAAATATCAAAAGATTCTGATCAGAGGTTCTGGAGAAACATTTATATTTTTTTAATTTTTACAATATGCTGACTCAGCATTTTTTTGATGCCCTTGCAGAGCACCCTCACACAACCAATGGCAATTGTTTTTAACCATTCAGTTCTACTGATCCTAAGGATGCTTCATACCAAATAACAGCTTTCTGTTCTGTGTGGTTTGGGAAATATGAGCATTTGAAAATATTTATATTTTTAGCTCCTGAGCTTCCCAAGGGGAACAGAAAAAAAATCTTTTTTGACTGAGTCAAGTGCTTATAACTCAATAATACCACATAACAAATTTGGTTCAAATTGGACCATCGGTTCAGAAAATAGACATTTTGGATGGGGGCAAAAATCTTGCCCCTCCCATTAATAAGGAAAATATTGCTCCATGAACTTCATTTGAACAAACTTGATTCCACACCTCAAAAGGAAGCTTCATGCCAAATATCAAGTCATTGTATCCACTGGCTCATGAGAAGATTTTAAAACAAGAGAGCCTAAAATGCTCACCTGGACCAAGTTGTCCTAAACTGTAAGGGTTATGGGTATGGTGAAAATGTAATCTGAATGAACCATATGACAGATTCGCCAGCAATTTTTTTGTCCATTTGTTTCAACTGCTCAGAAGAAAGCTTCATACAAAATAAAAAATCTCTAGTCCTTGCAGTTTGGGAAATATTCGACATTTCATTTTTTCTATTTATAGTACCAGGTGTTCCCATGGGGAACCGCAAACAATTTTGGGGGGATGGATTAAGTACTTAGGGTCACCTAATGCCACATATAAAATTTGGTTCATATCGCTCCATTGGTTCTTGAAATAGAAATTTTCAGCCTAAATATGAACCCAGTGACTTAGCTTGAACAAACTTGAATCTCATCCCCCTAAGCATGCTGCATATCAAATATCAAAAGATTCTTATTGGCAGATCAGAAGAAGAAGATTTTTAAAGAATATTCCTCAGACTGCACCAATTTAAACTCTTGGGCTCCAATGGAGAGCCCAAATATGGACCCAGGGAATTGATTTCAATGAACATGTGAAACAATCTTCCAAAGATGTTATATGTGAAATCTGAAAGCTTTTGGAGCAGTGGTTTGGGAGAAAAGTAGTCTTAAATGTTTTTCCCATTACCCACAGTGTTAAAAAATGCTGACTCAGCACTTTTTCAAAGTCCCGAAAAAGTACCCCATGATAAAACCGATAGCAATTGTTTTTGACCATTCCATTCTCTTGGTCCTAAGGAAGCTTCACACCAAATAAAAATTCTCAGTGTAGTGTAGTTTTGGAGATATGGGCGTTTTAATTTTTTCCTATTTTTAGCTCCTGTGGTTCCGGACGGGAAAAAAATTTGCATAAATTAAGTACTTATGACCCAATAAGCCCTCATATCAAATTTGGTTCAAATCTGCCTCTCGGTTTGGAAAATAAAAATTTTGGGCGGGGCAGAAATTCTTGCCCCTCCCATAACTATGGCAAATATAGCCCCTAGAACTTCTCTTGAACAAATCTGAGTCTACACCCCAAAGGGAAGCTGCACACCTAATATCAAGTCTGTGCTACTGCTGGTTCATGAGAAGATTTTTTAAGATTTAGGCTCACTTTTTGGGCGTGGCCCTACCAAGGGGCAGGTCAACTTGATTTGAACAAATTTGAATTGATATGTGAGAGGGAACATGCACACCAGATCTGGTTCTATTTGGTTGAGTAGTTTGTGAGAAGAAGTCGATAATGTAAAGTTAACGCCGGACGGCGGACGGACGCAAAGTGATTAGTAAAGCTCCCCTTGAGCTTCACTCAGGGGAGCTAAATGAAAGTGTCAATGACACTGTAGATTAACTTGTGTGTTGCATTTGATGAAAAGGATAATGTTCAATGTTTATGAAAGGATTTTAAATAAGACAAGAATTGTGATAATTGGGAATATGTTCATTTCTGTTCCCTGTATGCTATGTTTTTGATAAAAATAATATGAGGTGTACACTGAACTAAAGAGCTGAGGGGTGGGTTAATAAGGACCTCACAGTTAATGTATGTGGCTCTCACAATTAACGTATATCAATGAAAGTTACCAAGTTACAGTGAAATTATTCCAAAACGAGTCAGCCTATCAAGTTACATTGAAATCTAAATTTTATAGTAAATTTCCTTTCTTATTATACCTACCACAATTGTTTACTACAGGCTTGCACTACAGTGGAAGTCCCTAACTCGGATAAAATACTCTCTATTTTTGTCTTTCCCAAGCAAGTTGGGAAAGAAAAGTGGTGCAAAAGCACCAATAAAAATAAGCCAAAACTGGGTCGAGTGCACCCGGCGCAGACCCAGTACGGGACGCTCTCTCCCAAGTACAACTCCACGACTTCCGTTGCCAGTGCGCATATACCGTCTCTAAAGACTCATTCTTTTTTGAATCCGTAAACGTTAGAGTTATGTGATCAGCGGGGAGGAAAGATTCTTTACCCGTAAAGAAGACGGGAGGGCCTCCATGTAAACAATTGTGGTAGGTATAATAAGAAAGGAAATTTACTATAAAATTTAGATTTCTTATCAACCTACTCACAATTGTTTACTACAGGCTGAATAGACAAAAGGCTGTAGGGAATCGCATAACCAACCCCCACATAACCCTAGTGCACTGGAACCGTGAAGCAGAAGGAAGAGGTCCCGAGGCTTATCAACCATAATGTCGCAATCATTGGTAAAGGACAATGAAAAGAGACATATGAGCCTGTGTGACACACAGACAGAAAAAAGGGCAGTAACAGCACAAGGCTGAAACTGACCTTCAAGAAGCCTAATGGCTATGGCAGACAACAACCTGAGCAGAAGAAAGAGGACCCAAGGCAAAAAGGTCCTCCGACTGCTCCTGCAACTGGCGTAAATAAAAGGTGGAGAAAGTAGAAGCATTTCTCCAGTAGGCTGCCTGCATAACATCCGACAACTTGACGGAGTTAGAATAAGCCCAAGAGGTAGACAGTGCCCGCACCTCGTGGGCAGAAATACGATTGGTAATACAATCGCCAGCTGCTAAACGACTATAAGCCGTACGAATAGCAAGACAAATCCATCGAGAAATGGATTGAGGAGAGATCTTCTGTCGACCCGGAATGAGAGACAGAAAAAAACGTTTTCTGCCCTTCCGTATGAAGCGTGTCCGATCAAGATAAATGCGAATAGCACGGACCGGACAGAGCAAAGGGCGAGTACCCTCAACAGAGGGAAGAGCCCTGATACAGATAGGAGGAGGAGTAGTATCTGGTAACTGATTCTTAGCCAAAAAGGAGCAATCAGTGGTAAAAGTAACACTGTTGGGAGAACTCCTAAAAAAGGCCGGGTCAACCGAGAGGGCGTGAAGCTCACTAACCCGTCTGGCCGAAGCAAATGCCATCAGAAAAGCCGTCTTGTATGTGAGAAATTGCATATCCACCTGGGATAAAGGTTCGAACGGCGCCCCCCCCCCCCCCCCCCCCCCCCAAGCAAAGCAGCACCCACGAAAGATTCCATCGTGGAGTAAGCTGCAAAGTCCGAGGCCTTTTCAAAGAAAAGTGCCGAACAAGCTTGGAGAGGTAAGGATTAGTGCCGATACGACGCTTCCCCACATAAGAAAAAGTCTCTGAAAGCACAGACCTGTAACCCTTGATGGTAACAGGCTGGAGACCCCGAGAATCAAACAGATATACCAGAAACTCTGCAATCTGTGAAATCAAAGGATTGGCATAATCAACAGAGTGATCAGCACACCATCGACAGAAGACCTTCCATTTAGCTGCATAAGCTAAACCAGTGGAGTGCCTCCTTGAAGAAGAAATGCACTCCACTGCTCATCTTGAAAAACCTCTACGGAGGAGACAGGACCTGACAAAAGATATGCGTGAAGGCACAATGAAGTCGGGTCGACGTGAAACCTCCTCGGGCGACCTTGACAAAGAAGGTCGCGACGTAGCGGGAGACGTGCCGGAACCGCCGGCATCAGTGAGCGGAGCTGATTGATCCACACCCGCTGAGGCGACAGGGGAGCGATCAGAATGATTCGACAACTGCAGGTTTGAAATTTGGCGAGAACCTGAGGAAGAATCGGAACCGGCGGGAAGGCGTAGCCGACTAGACCGTTCCAATCGAGTGACAGAGCGTCCACGGCAAAAGCCAGAGGATCTGGACACGGGGACACGAAAGTGTCCACCTGATGGTTCCAACGAGTCGCAAAGAGATCGATGTGGGGACGTCCCCAGAGATCGCAAAGCGACTGGAACACTGCCCTGTGAAGCATCCACTCGGTGGAAATAACCCTGCCCTGTCGGGACAGGGAGTCGGCTAGGACGTTCAGACGACCGGGAATGTGACGAACAACCACCCCGGCGTGAACCTCCTGAGCGAGCAGTAAAAGATCCCGAGCTAACTCGTACATCGGAAGCGAGTGCGTGCCGCCCTGGTTCCGAATGTAAGCAACCACTGTCGAATTGTCGGATAGTAGAAGGACCTGGCGATTCGACAAGTGAGGGATCCACTGCCTGAAACTCAGAAGAAGAGCAAGAAGCTCCTTCTGGTTGATGTGTAGAGCTGCTTGATCCTGGTCCCACATCCCGTGTAGGGAAAGACCGAGAGGATCCAACGTCGCACCCCATCCGAGATCGCTGGCATCTGCCGTCAGAACGCGATCGGACGTGGGTAAGTCCAGCGGAACACCCTGCGTAATCCACTGAACATCTGTCCAGGGAAGAAGGTGAGGATACAGAGAGTCCGGAAACGGAAGCACCTGATCCAGAGAATCTACATTCGGTCTCCAATGACTGAGCAGAAAGTGTTGGAGAGGTCTGACACGCAGCCGACCTAAAGGAATGAGATCCGTCACCGAACCGCAGAGACCGATCAGCCGGAGAAAACTCCGAGCGGTCGCGGACCTGGACTGGGACAGAGTCAGAGCAAAAGCTGAGAGAATCACAGCCTTGGCCTGGGGAACAGCCACCAAATTGAATTTGGTTTGGAAAGACATCCCCAGATGACAAAACGACTGAGAAGGGACCAGGTCCGACTTCTCCTCGTTGACTCTGAATCCTAGCGACGTGAGCAAGCTCAACAGAGTGGCGACATCCGATTCCAGTAAGGCAGCATTGGAATGCCTCTGGAGGATATCGTCCAGATATGCCGAAGTAGTCACCCTGGACTGTGTGCGATGGAACGCTATCACATGCGACATCAGTCTGGTGAACGCCCAAGGAGCCAGGTTGAGGCCGAAAGGCATGGCCTTGAACTGGTAAACTCGCCCCAGAAAAGCGAACCTGAGATACTTCCGTGACGCCCGATGCATCGGAACGTGGAAGTAAGCGTCTCACAGGTCGATGCTGGCTGCGAAATCTCCCTGGTGAATTGATTGGCGGACCGACCTGAAAGTCTCCATGCTGAACTTGGGAGCAATGATAGACTGGTTCAGGATGCTCAGATCGATAACCGGTCGGAGTCGGCCGTCCTTCTTCGGCACCAAGAACAGGCGGGAATAGAAACCCACTGACTGAATGTTCTTGACGACCTCGATCGCCCCCTTTGCCAGGAGATTGGCAATCTCCGTGGACAAAAGTTCCCGACGTAAAACGTCTGAAGGAACTGTGGTTGGAAGAGGCACCCTTGACAGAGTGGGGAGCCGTCGGAAGGATATGCGCAGCCCGGACCGAACAACATCTAACACCCATGGATCGGATGTGATGGTGGTCCAATGGTCTGCAAACTCTGCTATCCTTCCTCCAACCTGGGACGAGTCGAGGTGAGGACCTTCATTTCGAGCCCCGACGAGGCCCGCGAGAGGAGAAACCACCTCCTCTGCTAAATGAAGAATCCTGAGACTTCCCTCGATTCTGCCGACCCCTACCTTTACCCCGTGAGTAAGAAGCAGAGGCGGCGGCAGAAGGACCAGCCTTTTGCTTCACAGAGGAAGCAGAAGGGTACTTGTTAGGCTTGGAACGGCCCTTGCCTCCCCGAGAAGGCTGATCAAGCTGACGAAACAGCAGCTGATCTTTGGAATGACGTAGGACGTCATCCCGGACCGTCGACACGGAACCATGGAAAAGTTGCGGACCTGCCAAAGAAGCAGATCGAAGAGTAGCACGCTGCTCCTCGGGAAGGGATCGTCCTGTGTCCAGCACAGCGTCCCCTCGAACTAATTCCAAATTGGCCGTGTTACAGGCATGCGTGTGAGTAAGGTGCATAAGCGCCTTGGACAGCACACGCAAAGGAGCCTGTACCTCGTCAAACTTATCTGGAGGCAGATAAGCAGCCAAAGCTGAGACGACGTGATCTGAGAGAGAAAGCATGCCAAGCATCTCTCTAGATAAGCCCAACGTGGACTCCAGAGTCGTCATTGGAATGACGGCAGATTTGGGCTTGGAAAGCCCGAGGGAAGTGGAGTCCTGATCCAGAACCGTCAAAGTCTGGCAGACTGACGGATTGGCGGAATCGTAGGAACGATAACGCACAGGAGGCAAAAAGGTGTCAACCCTGGTGAAGAACGAAGTCTTCAAAGCCTTGGAATTCAGCTTGGCATCCAATGCTGAAAAAGCTTCAACCACCTGTACCGACTGGCACGGTCGAAGGCACCCAGAAGCAGGTTGCTCCATAGGCTGTTGGCGCGCGACCGATGATCGTGGCCAGGCTGACACTGTCGGCTGGTTAGCAGGTTTGAGCTCAGGCAGAAACCCAAACACAAAGTCAAGGGCCGCCCCCAAGTCCGAAGACTGCTGGCCCTCGACCTCAAGCATGTCGGACTCCTCCCCAGAGTCGGAAGACACATAGCCCATCGTGGGCAAACCAGCCGACGCCTCCCATGGTGTCGGGACACCAGAGGAATCGGAAACCGGCCTGTTTCCAATTCCGGGAGGCGGCGCCATAGGAGGCGCCTGGAAACCACCCATAGCCTCGCTGGAAGCAACAGGAAGGCTCTTTGAGAGAACCTGAGTGAGTAAGGAGAGGGCCTCCCTAAGCTCACTGCCTGTACCGACCGGTTCGACAGGGGAGCGAACCGGCAAAGTGGCTTCACCTCTGACCCTCTTAACCAGCGAAGGGTCAAGATCCTCCAAAACACCCGACGCGGGACGACGGGCGGCAGCCGAAACATCTGAAGGCAGACGTGTATAGGGGTACGATGCACCCCGAGGATCAATATTGCGAGAACTCATGAGAGTCACCGCGGACCTCTGCGGGGCAGAAGGTCCAGGCTGCACAAAAGGCATTGGTCCCCCAAAACTGGTCGTGTGACCAGAGTGAGTGGACGGAAACGCCACGGAGTTCATAGTGTTTCCACTACGAACATCCGAATCCAAAGACACAACTGTGGTACTCGACGGCGACGAGACCACAGCGATGGGCTCGGCCGGCAGCCCCTTCCGACTTCGCCGAGTTGAAGTCAGGGAAGGCTGGGGCCGATATCCCACGTCTACAGTATCGGACAGTTCTGCAGCGAAAAGCCGAGGCCGGCTGAAACAGACAACGAAGCAAACGGACCAGCAGCAGTAGTAGATACGTCGAGAGTCGTTGAGGCTGGTGAAATAATGGAGAGAGCACACCGGCTCGGCTCCGAAGGAGGAGTCACAACCCTAGTGACAGCCTCAGATGTCGACTGGAGGGGGACCGTAGTCCCGGAACCAGGCATCTCTACACCAGAACACTCAACGGCTCCCGCAGTATCCACCACAGGAAAAGACTGCACATCCCCCACGGAGGAGGAATAACTCTCACCAGACAAAGTCGGCTCGGGAGGCCCCGAACGACCACGCTCTCCTTTCCCGCGGGAGCGGGAGGCACGGCCACGAGAACGAACGACACGATTTACAGACGCCCAGAAGGTGGAAGACCATGTTCCACAGACACCACACGGCCGCTCGGCCGAACACCCATTACAGGAGGAACACGACGAATGTACATCGTCCACATGCTTAGGCAGCAGATACTGCCCACAAGGAATTGTCCTAGGCATGAGAGAGGTGAGAGGAGCAGAGAAGGTGAGATCAGAAAACAGAACACCCCCAAAGAGAGAAAGGTGACAGAAACAAAGACCCCAGACGGTCGACCGGGAACCACCCAACAGGAAGACTACTCTCAACAGAAAGAAGAAACACTGCAAGAGTGGTACCCCGCTGACACCTAACTCTAACACAATTATAAAAATTTGCAAAAAAAGCATGAACAATAATTGTGAAAATCTAAGTCCGAACCGCGTGGCCCGCGAAAATCGCGCGCGACCCGAGAGAGAGCAAATAAATATACATTATGGACATATAATAGAAAAAAGAGAATATAAAACACTGTTCCTGAGAATACAAAGGATACACTGTGGTATAATGAATCAGGAATCATCAAACATCGAGCTGGTGGAACACTGATAAGCGTGCAAAAACATCTCGACACGAAGCGGATTTCAAAAAGAATGAGTCTTTAGAGACGGTATATGCGCACTGGCAACGGAAGTCGTGGAGTTGTACTTGGGAGAGAGCGTCCCGTACTGGGTCTGCGCCGGGTGCACTCGACCCAGTTTTGGCTTATTTTTATTGGTGCTTTTGCACCACTTTTCTTTCCCAACTTGCTTGGGAAAGACAAAAATAGAGAGTATTTTATCCGAGTTAGGGACTTCCACTGTAGTGCAAGCCTGTAGTAAACAATTGTGAGTAGGTTGATAAGAAATCCCTTCATAACTATGGCCTGTAGACTGTGCTAAAGGTTTTTGGGCTTTGGGCTCGGGCAGCCATCATGGCTGAATGATCGCAACCAAAAGTGGACATTCTCATCTGGGCATCATCTGGAGTGATCCTGCGAAGTTACAATGAAATCCCTTCATAAATATGACCTGTAGACTGTGCTCAAGGTTTTCAGGCTTTGGGCCCCTGAAGCAGTCACAGTTGACCAAAAGGGGATGTCATCATCTAGGCATTATATGGAGTCAAACTAACAGGTCACAATGAAATCCTTCCATAAATATGACCTATAGACTATGCTAAAGGTTTTGGGGTTTTGGGCTCGGGCAGCCAACAAGGCTGAATGATTGCGACCAACAGGGGACGTTCTCATCTAGACATTATTTAGAGCCATCCTACCAAGGTACAATGAAATCCCTTCATAAATATCACCTGTAGACTGTGCTAAAGGTTTTTGGGCTTCAGGCCCCTGTAGCCATCACAGTTGCCTAATGGTGTCCAAAAGGGGCTGTTCTCATCTAGACATTATATGAAGTCAAACCACCAAGTTACAATGAAATCCCTTCATAAATATGACCTGTAGACTGTGCTAAAGGTTTCCGAGCTTCGGGCCCTGTAGCCATCACAGTTGCCTAATGGTGTCCACAAAGGGGCTGTTCTCATCTAGACATTATATGAAGTCAACCTACCAAGTTACAATGAAATCCCTTCATAAATATGACCTGAAGACTGTGCTAAAGGTTTTCGGGCTTTGGGCCCGGGCACCTATCATGGTTGAATGATCGCAACCACAAGGGGACATTCTCATCTGGAGTGATCCTACGAAGTTACAATGAAATCCCTTCATAAATATGACCTGTAGACTGTGCTCAAGATTTTCGGGCTTCGGGCACCTGTAGCCACCATAGTTGACCAATCATGACCAAAAGGGGATGTCATCATCTAGGCATTTTATGGAGTCAACCTAACAAGTTACAATGAAATCCTTCCATAAATATGACCTATAGACTATGCTAAAGGTTTTTGGGCTCGGGCAGCCATCAAGGCTGAATGATCGTGACCAAAAGGGGACGTTCTCATCTAGACATTATTTGGAGTCATCCTACCAAGCTACAATGAAATCCCTTCATAATTATGACCTGTAGACTTTTCTAAAGGTTTTCTGGCTTAGGGCCCCTGTAGCTGTCACAATCGTAATCAAAAGGGGACATTTTCATCTAGACATTATATGAAGTCAAACCTACCAAGTTACAATGAAATCCCTTCATAAATATGATCTGTAGACTGTGCTAAAGGTATTCAGGCTTTGGGCTTGGGCAGCCATCATGGTTGAATGATCGCAACCAAAAGGGGACATTCTCATCTGGGCATCATCTGGAGTAATCCTACGAAGTTACAATGAAATCCCTTCTTAAATATGACCTGTAGACTGTGCTCAAGATTTTCGGGCTTCGAGCACCTGTAGCCATCACAGTTGACCAATCATGACCAAAAGGGGATGTCATCATCTAGGCATTATATGGAGTCAACCTAACAAGTTACAATGAAATCTTTAATAATAAATATGACCTATAGACTATGCTAAAGGTCTTTGGGCTTGGGCAGCCATCAAGGCTGAATGATCGCGACCAAAAGGGGATGTTCTCATCTAGATATTATTTGGAGTCATCCTACCAAGCCACAATGAAATCCCTTCTTAATTATGACCTGTAGACTGTTCTAAAGGTTTTCGGGCTTCGGGCCCCTGTAGCCGTCACAGTTGCCCAATCGTGTCCAAAAGGGGACGCTCTCATCTAGACATTATATGAAGTCAACCTACCAAGTCACAATGAAATCCCTTCATAAATATGACCTGTAGACTGTGAAAGGTTTTCATTAACC
The DNA here is from genome assembly GCA_031216915.1 of Pictodentalium vernedei. NCBI lineage: Eukaryota > Metazoa > Mollusca > Scaphopoda > Dentaliida > Dentaliidae > Pictodentalium > Pictodentalium vernedei. Next base: position 762,531,206 of record CM062297.1, read on the forward strand.
CCTTGAATGATCGCAACCAAAAGGGGATATTCTCATCTGGGCATCATCTGGAGTGTCCTACGAAGTTACAATGAAATCCCTTCATAAATATGACCTGTAGACTGTGCTCAAGGTTTTCGGGCTGTAGCCATTACAGTTGATCAATCATGACCAAAAGGGGATGTCATCATCTAGGCATTATATGGAGTCAACCTAACAGGTTACAATGAAATCCTTCCATAAATATGACCTTTTCCCTATGCTAAAAGTTTTTGGGCTAGGGCAGCCATAAAGGCTGAATGATCACGATCAAAATGGGACCTTCTCATCTAGACATTATTTGGAGTCATCCTACCAAGTTACAATGAAATCCCTTCATAAATATAACCTGTAGACTGTACTAAAGGTTTTTGGGCCCCTGTAGCCATCACAGTTGCCCAATCACGTCCAAAAAAGGGGACTTTGCCCCCAAGATGAGATTTCCCCATTCCCACCTTCAGACTCATCGAGGATGATTTTTCTCCCCACATGCTAGGAATACGTCATTATAGATAATTGGCGGTCACATGCTGACATACCCAATTTATCAAGTCGTAGTCCTTTCGAAAAACGAACAATTCCATTGGAAAAATCGTACAAAAATTAAATATTGAATCTATATCAACAAGGAACAGATAAATAGGTAATAAACTAACACAATTTAAGAAGCGTTTGAATGTCGTGAAGCCATTTTGTTTATTTACAATTGTGCAGACGATGACGAAATAGTTCCGGTGACCTAATAAAATATGCAAATGAGTATGTCACGTGGGGTGGGTGGGATAGAAATATCCCACCCTGCTGTCACACCCATGACACGCATATGTTTCACATAACGTGGGGGGAGAAAATTGTGTGTTACTCATGCAGTAAAACAGCTTTCACATTACCTGTTCCTAAATGAAAAGATCTGATATTTGCTACTCTCATTCCTGATCGACATGAATGGAATCTGATTGGCTCCATCTTCCAAGACCTCACACTTAACTGTTTTGGGGCTCCCCTGAGGTGCTCTGACTTTACAAAGATGTACTATTTTTCAGTGCATAAATAAGTTTATGTGACATAAACACCATTTATCAAATTTTCACTCTTATTTCTTTTATGACACAAAATAACAAAAATATCGGTCTCAGCTCATATATAGAGATTATTATCATCATGTGGATGTACAAAATATGTATCCAAGTCGAGCACCGGGTTCTAAGGGAAGATCATGACGAGTCGGAGATGAGTCGTGATCTACCCTTAGAACCCGGAGCGAGACACTGATACATATTTTGTACATCCACATAATGGTAATAATCATTTTATCTTACAATATACTGGGTATAAGTCAAGAATGTAGACGAATATATAATGAACTATTTATTTGTACGGATGAACAAAAAGAAAAAAAATGGAACTCACGCGAAAGGAACGTGCTTGTATCCGACCCCCTGATACAAACATCTATCAGGGGGTTGGATACACAACAGTTGCAGAGTTAATACAGACAAAATACATGTCGATTGTAAGATAAATACCACAAAGATATACCACAAAAAGAGAGAACTGTTGACGTTGGTTTTATAGAGGTTGTAGCTCACAACAATGAGAATAAGTGCATAGAAAGATTTCTTTTTAAAAGTGAGTTCATTAAATATTTAAATTTTAAAACAATTTTTAGAGAGCTCATCAGCCTATCTTATTTATGATATACATAGAGAGACTGTAAGTGCAACAAGTGCATATCATAAAATATGAATAAAAAACATTTGTCCACGCGATTTTTACCAAATTATTTGTTTTCATTCACCTTTAGTTCAGGATGAAGCCTTACACACTTTATAAAACTTAATAATCTTATTTCACATTCATACTCAATCAAGTAACATATAATTTATTTCAATTCTCATTTAACAGGATATTTTTTCACAACCAATATTTCAGTATCTGATTAATTGTATGAAAAACAACTTCGTACTGAAATAAAATATATGCATGCAACAGAAATAGTGTAATAACAAGAATATAGTTATTTAGCATACATACACTAAAGTTGTTTCGGTTATATATGTCAGTGGAAAGCCTTGGCTAGTACTGAACTGGATAGCAGATTTTAGGGCATGAATATTCATTCAAAATATTTGTATAATATTTGAATATCCATTTCCTTTTTGCATGTGTAAGGTGGTATCATTATGTGTGAGTAAATAAATGTTACACTTTGTTTGGACAGTAAGGCCACCCCTCTACCTCCCACCAAAAAAAACAACAAAAAAACAAATTACTTTTGATTCTCAGAGATCAACGCATTGATATTTTTTGTGTGCGTAGGAACATTTTATCGGTATTTTTCAAATATCATCGTTGGATGTGCCACAAAAATAGAACACAAATGCGTAAAGTTGCAAATTTCTGGATTGATTTAAATAGGATGTAGAGCAAGGAAGCTATATTCTGGAGAGTCTGTTTCAATAATGTCCTTGTACACAAACAGGAAATACAGTAGTATTGACCTTCATTGAATAGTGTGAGTAGAAATTTCATAGCTTCTGAAAATACAAAGTCATCAATTTGAACGAAATGAACATGTGCATTTGTGTATACAGGTTTCTGAGTGAAATGTCACTGTTTTGGATATATTTCTAACTATGAATATACATGCATTGAATGACATCCTCATTTATGAGATTCTGCCAAGTGGTTTAATGTTTGTACGGTATTATATGTCTCCTGTTTCGCATTTTAATACCGAAGATTTTTTAAAAATGCATCTTTGTATAACAGCGATCTGAACACAATGGCTACCCCCTGCTACGTGGGGTAGCCGCTACGTTCCAATCACTGAACTATATATAACATGCAACACTCAGAGCTGGATTGCCATGCTTATGTTCCTAACAATTCATAGTCCCGACAGTAATAAAAAATAAAATCCTCCCTCTTTCACTGATTTGAAAAAAAAATTCTCTCAGAATCAAAACTATTTTTTAAAGGCTGTAGGTTAAATTTATTTTATTTATTGGTGTTTTTTAAGGTCACATACTTATGCACAATGGCTAATCGTGACCGTGACAGTTTTACGGGTGGAGGAAGCCGGAGTACCCGGAGAGAACCACCGAGCAACGACGAGCAGCTGTCAGCTCTCCAACATTGTAACTCTGAACTCTGCACCGCAGCACAGGCAGGGTTAGATTGGTTGAAGACATGCGCACCATCGACGTGCAGTACGCCTCAGTACACAGCATCATCGTGCCCCCATGTAGGCAATTGGGGTGAAGTGTCTTGCCCAAGGACACAACGCGGTTGCTGCAGGTGGGATTCGAACCGAGGACCTCTCGGCTTGCAGCCTGCACCTCTACCAACTGAGCCACCGCGCCCCCTGTAGGTTAAATTAATCTGTGGTTAGTCCTGATAGGATGTACCACACCAATAAATCAACTAACAGCCTTAGCATCTGGTTCTGAATCAATATAGTTTTACCCTTCTGGATTTAACATTAATTAAAATAATTTCTTGTGATTTCAATCAAGAAAACCAAGAAGAGTGATAATTCAGGTCTGACCTTTTCAGACAGGTGGCTGCTCCCATTCCCTATTGCCTGTCTGAAATCAAAATAAGGTGAACGGTAAACGCCCATCCAACATGTCAATTTTTGCCTGCCTCAAACACATGATTTTCGAGCAGAGCTTGAAGATTCACAGCTCAAATTAATGCTAAGCATGCAGTGCAAATTACAGTAAGGGACATACAACTTGTACTCCATATTTCCTGTACTTGAGCTGGTGATTCTTTAGGCTGCATGACTCTTGATTCGGTGATTAGTCTAATTTTGTACACGTTATGAGCACAGACTGCTATTTTCCAAATAAAATGTGACTTGTCAAATCAAAATGGATCAGATCAAAAAAGGGAACTGAGTTCAGCTATCTATATTCGCAATGTGGAATATGCAGTTGATATAATAAGGTAAGTTCTGGTAAGTCAAGAAAAAGAACTTTGCATTTGGTGAAATAATTTTTTGAAAGTGGGCCTGTACTAAATTTGTGAAATAATAATTATGATTTAAAATCAACTTGGTGTGTCTGTAATTGGCCAATAAAAATGAAATGGCTCTTCTAAGTGGAAATCACTTGCATATGCAAAATTAAGGTGGGCCATTTTTAGTTCACCTGGGCTGATTTAAGGTAGATAATTGTGGCTCACCTGATATTTTGAAATGGCCAGGCATGATAATTTTGCTGCTAGTCAGGCATTGTTGCAAAATTTGCCAGGTTACATTTCTAATAATTTAAGTCTGTATAATTCCTTTCACTGTCTCAAGGACTCATGGTCATAACTGATGTTTATTCAACCAAAAGTAGGGGAATGAATATTTGAATGCCAATTAAAAGATTCCAATGTTACCTTCCATAATGAATATATATTTGCATTAACACTAGTCTTAGCTGCTCTGTGACAAGGTACAGAAACTAGAGGGAGCTCTCACAACTCATAGATTACATTTATAACTCATAGATAACATTTATATGCAACCTCTGTGTGAACTGTTTAATATTTTTTGTATTCCACCACACCTTTTGACAGTACTTTACCACGCTTCTCTATCAGGAGTGCTGGCCAAACAACAAAGTCGATCCTTCTGCCACTTGTTCGGTAAGTAGTGTAGTATTTATTGTTATCTTGTGTATCTTCTAAGTATAAAACTATCGGTGGATCACTGATGCACATATACCAACATAACTCCATACATTTTGTGATGTATTCTTCAAGTATACTCAACTCTGATGTTCTTGAAAACTGTAACAGGTCTGATTCCTTCATATATTTCTGTAAAAAACCCAAAATTTATAATCAGTGGTTATTTATTTATTTATTTATTTATTGGTGTTTAAGGTCACATACTTTTGCACAATGGATAATCATGACCACAACATGAGTATCAATTCAAGACCAAGGGTGAGCGTTAATAAGCCATGTTGCCCATTTTAGAGAAGGTATGCACGTCCCAAGCATTGGTGACTGGGTCCTATTTTACCAGTAAAACAAAGCCTGTTTACCGCAGTGAACAGGCACTGCTTCACTTCCCGGGGTTTCCTCGGGGAAATAATCAGTGGTTAAAGTTTAAAACTTTACCTAATAATCAACAAATTATGCCAATCAATCCTGTACACAAAAGGGACCATTCTAAGTTTATTTTCTCCAGTTTTAGCTTCAAAACAACACTTCAAGAACACTCGAAAGATAAACTTGACAAGATTCCAACATGTATCATTTGCTTGTTTTCAAACAGTGCTAACAGGTTTTGCTTTTTGGTTTTGTCTTTTTAAAATATCAAAAAATGCATAGTTTGGGTTTGGTTTCTGTTTGCAGACAAGATGCTACTGCAGTTCTGCAAATTCAATCCAAAATCCAAAGCTGTCATTAAAAGTGTATTTAACGAATATAAGGCCAAAATAGTTGTTGTTGTACAACAAATCATCTCGTCAGTGTTGCAAATTATTCAAATAACTTTTAGAATGCCATTTGTTCTTTCACTATGTGTACCAGTATTGATATCGCATTAGGTTTTCACATAAACAAGAAATGTCACTAGTGTAACACAAGCTCCCATCTAAATGGAACTGACCTTAATGGTGGAATATGACAAAGTGCGACCCTAAAATGAGACCTTGACCTTGGATTTTCAGACCCAGCTGTAGTGTGTGACACATCCTCATACTGTCCATAATAATTGTGTAAAGTTTGATGATTATAGCCCCAATAATTCTGAGTTACGCCAGAGACACAATTTCTGACATTGAACACCTACGAAGGCCAAAATAACCTTCACAATGAAGATATGCAAGTAACTATTAAACAAGACATAGCTTCTGATTGTCCTTAATATATGGATGAAGTTTGACAATTGTAGCTTGATTTGTTCTAAGTGTGACCTTGAAGTATCACTATGACCCTGAAGTTACAGAACCAGCTATGGTCTGTGACACATCATCCATTGCCTTTTATGATCATGAGAAGTTTGATAGCTGTAGCCCCAATAGTTTCAGAGTTATGCCTGAGACATGATTTGTGACCTTCAACACATGCAGGTCAAGTATGACCTTGGCCTTGAAGAAGCACATTAAAAGCAACATACCTTCTGACAGTCCATAATATTTGTATGAAGTTTGAAAATTGTAGTTTGATTCATTGGAGTTATGGCTGAGACACAATTATATTTCGAGGTTTCAAGTGTGACCTTCCAATGTGACCTTGATCTTGAAATTTCTGACTTGGTTATGGCAAAACATCCGCCCACTGTCCCTTATAATTGAGTGAAGCTTGATGATTGTAGCACCAACAGTTTCAAAGTTATGCTGGAGACACAATTTGTGACCTTGAACATCTGAAGGTCAAGTATAACCTTGACCTTCGAGATGGTGAAGCAACTATTATACATGCCATACCTTCTTACTGTCTTCAACATTTGTATGAAATTTGAAAATTGTAATTTGATTTGTTTCTGAATTATGGCCGAGAAATGAATATTGAGATAGAGAGAAGACAGCCAATCTGGCTATGTTGCCTCCTTACAATATGCATGTTATTTACTATATAGTAAAAAATAGAGATACTATTGTTAACATTCGTGCAACATTATATTTAACTGGTAAAGTGCTGGAAGCCCATATTTAGGCTTTGTTCTGAAGAGCAGGTGCCACAACTTAATGACTTCATATTCTGGAGATGTGCTTTGTATTATCTTTGAAGTGAAATTATTTAGACTGTGAGGATTTGCCTTGTTACAATTTATGGGAGAGTGCCATTAAGGCACTCTCCCATAAATTGTAACAAGGCAAAGAGTCGTGGACAATTTTAGATAACCAAAAATAATTTAGCACTCTACCAGTTAAGCTTTGTAACATGTATATTGTTAAATAAAGACTTCATTCATTCCTTCATTCATTGACCAGCTTTAAGCTAGGACTGTCACAACTAGCAATTTTCACAGCTGACTAATCACCAGCATTAATCAACGATTGGACAATTAATAGTCGTTTCCCATAAATTCAACCAAGCAGAAGTGGTCTCTCAAGACAAGTGGTCTCTCATTTGAGGTTTGAGGTTTTCACAAGTCAGTGAATGGCCAGCCAGAGATTATTTGTTGCAGAAATGGAGAAGAATTGATTTTTCAACTTTTTTTATCATTGTTTTATTTTAATTCAGTTTTAATACAATTACAGAGGCATTGTTTGAGAAATTATTGTTAAAAGTACATAAATTGAAAAACCTTTTGAGATTATGATGTGAAGGGGCTGGTCCATCCAAAATAATAATTTCTTACTTTATGCAAACAAAGTGTTCTCTTTCTATCAATATTTTCAAATGAGTTATTTTTATGATAATTTACAGTTGTACCTTGAAAAGTCTGTTTCTGTGTCTGTCAGGTTTTGTTTTAATAAAACATAATTTCAGTCAAACTTTAAGTAAAAATAGGCTTACCAGGGTGTTTTAGTTTGCTTAATCCTCTTTGATTTTGTCACTCTCAAGCAAATAATGGACATAAACTAAGTTTGTGTTTTTAACAATAATCTTTATATTTCCAAAGGGATCTTCAGAAAAAATTTTCAGACTTGAAGAGTTATACAAATGAATAACAATGTAATTGAAAGCCAATTAATATAGTTTTCAGACAATCTACAGTTGAAGATATTTGTCATACTTGTGTATGATTTCAGATATTAAGGTTTCAGGGGACAATGTCCTGACACTTTCACTGTTGGGCAAATGTTCTGGTGTCTTTCCACTTGACTAATTCCCTTAGACTAATTCCCAAAAGACCAATTTCCCTTAGACTAATTATTTAAGGTTATAGATTAAGGGCTGATTAAGGATAATTAGGAAAACATTTATTTACTAAAAAGCACTTTATTTGATAAAAAAAATATTTATATGCATAACATTCAGGATAATTAGGAAAACATATACTTAATACGAATATATTTTTTCGTATTTGGGAAATTTCACAATTTCCCAAATACAAAAAAATAGATTTATAACATGACGTTTCTTTGATACACATGACGTGGGAAGATGCACCTGTAACATAATCCTTGAAACACCAAAATCAGTCAATTACACTCTTAAAATCAATTGGGTTAAAAATCAACCCAAATCAACAAGGTTGGGTTCATGTTCACCCAACTCACTTGATTTGTGTTGACTTTTAACCCAGCTGATTTTGTAGTGTTCCTGCACTTTGGACATAAAACTTCCTCCATACAAGTTACGACTTAGCACTACAACTGAACAATCTTTGTGAGTCTGGTGACAATTTTCTCACTTTCGTGGTTTGGATTGTTCCAATGGGGTCGTTTGAGAGTACAAGACAAAACATTTGATTTACTCTGCAGTCTGCAATGACTTCCGAAATCGAGAATTATCCAAAGGTTCACCATTTGAACGATACTCTTTAGTACTGATTAACAGAGTGCTGGTTAATACTACAGAGAACAGAGACTGATCAAATGGCAAGACTCAGTGTTTTCAAAATTACATTGTTGCACAAGAATGCAGAAAACAAAGTCCATGGGATATTGCAAGTAACTATGGTTAGACATTTCAAAGGATAATAATCTAACTGTTTATTCACCTCATTCCACAGTACAAGTTAAACCTGACTTGTACCACTTTTAAAAAAATGAACAACGACTTACTAAAAATAAAAACCTTCGCTACTGCAACAGTCAACAGTTAGTTGACTAATCAAATAATTGTTACAGCCCTACTTTACGCGTGAATTTGAAATGTGACCCTAACCTTTAAGTTACAGACCTGGGTACAGTGTTTGACACATCCTCCCATTGTCTTTATAATGGTGTGAAGTTTAATGGTTGTAACCCTAATAGTTTCTGAGTAGTGCCCGAGACATGATTTGTGACCTTGAACATATGGAGGACAAGAATGAACCTGACCTTGAAGATGTGGATGCAACTATTATACATGACACACCTTCTTACTGTCCTTAAGATTTGTATGAAGTTTAATAATTGTAGTCAGATTCATTTCTAAGTTATGGATGAGGCAAGGGACTGACCAAATTTAAGCGTGGCCTTGAACTGTGACCTTGACCTTGAAGTTAAAGACACAGTTATGGGGTGTGACAGACAGACGACAGACAGACAGACTTCAATCACTATATGACACCTAACATAAAGTGAGGGCATAAAAATAAAAAAAAATTAAAAAATTAGATATCAGATAAATACTTTTGTTTACTGTAATCTAGTTTTAAACCCATCACTATGATCAGTAGGTCTGTAGATGAAACTTGCACAGTTTTCATCATCAGTAAGTTCATTTCAAAGGACACAATCATGTTTTACATGAATTTTGAATGTCCGAATCAAACCTTCAGCAACTTCACCTGGTAAACAAGAGTGCAACACCTTAACCATCAAAAACCTAGAACTACCTCTAAAGGTGATTATTCCCCTCCCCCACGTCAGGCTTTTCAGAATGTACCTCTAAATGTGGAGCTTCAAAAGTAGTTCAGAAATGTAGGATGAGTTGTGCCCCGAAAATTTCCAACAGACATCACAAATAAATTCAAAAAGTTCTATGGGAGATAAGTTGTCAGAATTGATGCAGCTTGAAATGCATATGTCCACTTACAAGTCATCATGTACAAGAAGTTTTATCAAAAGTTGAATCATCTGTTATGTATGATGAGTTTCATGTAGAATTTATACAGAAATCCACATTAACTCTAAGTTCAAAAGGAGATAACTAGATTAAAATCACTACTGATAAAAAAGGATAAAAAATTCTGGAATTCTAATTTGAAGGGGAGACAACTTAGTTGAAATAATCACAGACTGAGATTTGGGAACATGCGCATCTTCACTTGTTAGTGTTCGTATTTGAGAAGATTTATTAAAATCAGTTCATTAGTATAGGAGTTGTATACGCGCACAAGAATCTCTTAGAAATTTAAATTTTATAGTAAATTTCCTTTCTTATTATACCTACCACAATTGTTTACTACAGGCTTGAACTACAGGGGAAGTCCCTAACTCCAAAAACATACTCTCTATTTTGATCTTTCCCAAGCGATTTGGGAAAGAAAAGTAGTGCAAAAGCACCAAGAAAAAATAAGCCAAAACTGGGTGGAGTGCTACTGGCGCAGACCCAGTAGGGGATGCTCTTCTCTTAGTACAATTCCACGACTTCCGTTGCCAGTGTGCAGACACGTAGGTAATGACTCATTCTTCTGAATCTGCAAACGTTGGGAGTTATGTGATCAGCAGGGAGGAAGGATTCTTACCCAAATAAGAAGACGGGAGGGCCTCCATGTAAACAATTGTGGTAGGTATAATAAGAAAGGAAATTTACTATAAAATTTAGATTTCTTATCAACCTACCTTACAATTGTTTACTACAGGCTGAATAGACAATAGGATGGAGGGAATCACTTAACCAACCCACACATAACCCAATTGCACTGGAGCCGTGGATAGAGGAAGAGGCCCCCAGGCCTATCAAACCATAGCCTCACAAACATTAGAAAAAGACAATGCGAGATGAGGCATACGGTTCTGAGCGACGCACAGACAGAAAAGGACAGTAATAGCACAGAGCTGGAACTGACCTTGTAAGAAGCCTAATGGCTAGGGTAGACAACAGCCTGAGCAGAAGAAAGAGGGCCCAAAGTAAAAAGGTCCTCATACTGCTCCTGCAACTGACACAGATAGAAGATGGAGAAAGTAGAAGCATTTCTCCAGTAGGCTGCCTGCATAACATCCGACAACTTGACAGAGTTAGAATGAGCCCAAGAGGTAGACAATGGACGCACCTCGTGGGCAGATATACGATTGGTAATACAATCGCCAGTCGCTAGACGAGCGTAAGCCGCATGAATAGCAAGACAAATCCATAGAGAAATGGATTGAGGAGAGATCTTCTGTTGTTGATATAAGAGACAGAAAAAAATTGTTTCCTGCCTTTCCTAATGAACTGCATCCGATTGAGATAAATGCGAATTGCACGAACCGGACAGAGCAAAGTGCTGTTACCCTCAACAAAAGGAAGAGCCCTGATGCAGATAGGTGGCAGAGTGGTTTCTGGTATCTGATTCTTGGCCAGAAAGGAGCAATCAGTGGTAAATGTAACACTGTTGGGAGAGCTCCTGAAAAAGGCCGGGTTAACCGAGAGGGCGTGAGGCTCACTAACCCATCTGGCTGTGCAAAAGCCATCAGAAAAGCCGTCTTGTATGTGAGAAAATGCATATCTACTTGGGATAAAGGTTCGAATGGTGCCCCCCCCCCCCCCCCCCCTAAAGCAAAGCAGCACCCAAGAAAGATTCCATCTTGGGGTAAGCTGCAAAGTCCTAGGCCTTTTCAAGGAAAAGTGCCGAACAAGCTTGGAGGTAAGGATTAGTGCCAATATGACGTTGTTCCACATATGAAAAGGTCTCCAAAAGAATGAACCTGTACCCTTTGATGGTAACAGGCTGGAGACCCTGAGAATCAAACAGATATACCAGAAACTCTGCAATCTGTGTGATCGAAGGATTGGCATAATCAACAGAGTGATCCGCACACCATCGACAGAAGACCTTCCACTTATAGGCTAAACCAGTGGAGTGCCTCCTTGAAGAAGAAATGCACTCCATTGCTCATCTCAAAAAACCTCTACAGAGGAGACAGGACCTGACAAAAGATATGTGCAAAGGCACAATGAAGTTGGGTCGATGTGAACCTCCTCGGGTGACCTTGGCAAAGAAGGTCTTGATGTAGAGGGAGACGTGACGGAACCACCGACAACAGCGGAGCGGAGCAGATTGATCCACACCCACTGAGGCAACAGGGGAGCAATCAAAATGATTCAACAACTGCAGGTTCGTATCTTGGTTAGAACCAGAGGCAGAATCGGAAGCGGCGGAAGGCCTAGCCAACAAGACCGTTCCAATCGAATGACAGAGCGTCCACAGTGAAAGCCAGAGGATCTGGACACGGGGACACGAAAGTGTCGACCTGATGGTTCCAAAGAGTCGCAAAGAGATCGATGTAAGGACAACCCCAGAGATCGCAAAGCGACTGGAACACCGCCCTGTGGAGCATCCACTCGGTGGAAATGACCCTGCCCCATTGGGATAGGGAGTCGGCTAGGACGTTCAGATGACCGGGAAAGTGACAAACCACCACTCCGGCACTGGCATCCTGAGCGAGCAGTAGAAGATCCCGAGCCAATTCGTACAGTGGAACAGAGTGTGTGCCGCCCTGGTTCTGAATGTAAGCAACCACTGTTGAAATTGTCAGACAACAGAAGGACCTGGCGATTCGAAAGGTGGGGGATCCACTTCCGGAAACTCAGAAGAAGAGCAAGAAGCTCCTTCTGGTTGACGTGAAGAGCAGCCTGATCCTGGTTTCATGACCCATGAATGGAAAGACCTAGAGGATCCAACGTCTCACCCCATCCGAGATCGCTGGCGACTGCCATCAGAACACGATCGGAAGTGGGGAACATCCATCCAGGGGAGAAGGTGACAAAGAGACTCTGGTAACTAAAGCACCAGATCCAGAGGATCGACATTTGGCCTCCAACGACTGAGCAGAAAGTGTTGGAGAGGTCTGACATGCAGCCGACCTAGAGGAATTAGATCAGTTACCAAACCACAGAGACCAAGCAGTCGGAGAAGACTCCGAGCTGTTGCGGACGTGGACTGGGACAGTGTCAGGGCAAAAGCTGAGCGAATCAAAGCCCTTGCCTGGGAAACCGCCACTGTCAGCTGAGTACGGAAGTCCATCCCTAGATGACAAAACAACGCGGAGAAGGGACCAGGTCCATCTTCTCGTTGACTCTGAATCCTAGCGATGTGAGCAGGCTCAACAGTGTGTCAACATCTGACTCTAGAAAGGCAGCATTGGAATGCCTCTGGAAGATATCGTCTAGATATGCCGAAGTAGTCACCCTGGACTGTGTGCGATGTAAGGGGTAACACATGCGACATCAGTCAGGTGAAGGCCCAAGGAGCCAGGTGGAGACCGAAGGGCATGGCCATGAACTGGTAAACTCGCCCCAGAAAAATGAACCTGAGATACTTTCACGATGTCCGATGAATCGGAACGTGAAAGTAAGCGTCTTGCAGGTCGATGCGGAAGCAAAAACTCCCTGGTGAATGGAGCGGTGAACCGAACTGAATGTCTCCATGCTGAACTTAGGAGCAATGATAGACTGTTTCAGGATACTCAGACTGATAACCGGTCGGAGTCGGCTATCTTACTTTGGCACCAAGAAAAGGCGGGAATAAAATCCCACTGAATGAATGTTCTTGACAACCTCTATCGTCCCCTTTGACAGGGGACTGCCTATCTCCATGATCAAAAGTTCCCAACGTGTAACGTCGAAAGGGACTTGTGTGGGAAGAGGCACTCTCGACTGAGTTGGATGCCTCAACCTGGGACGAATTGAGGTGATGATTGCTGATGCCCACCCTTACCCTGTGAGTAAGTAGAAGCGGCGGCAGGAGGATCAGACCTTGGCTTCGCAGAGGAAGCAAAAGGGCGCTAGTTAGGCTTTGGACGGCCCATGCCTCCAACAGAAGGCTGATCATGTTGACGAAGCAGCAGCTGATCTATGGAATGATGTAGGGCGTCATCCTGGACCGTCGCCATTGAACCATGGAGTAGTTGCGGACCCGCCAAAGAAGCAGATCGAAGAGCAGCGTGCTGCCCCTCAGGAAGGGAATAGCTTGTGTCCAGCACAGCGTCCTTGCGAACTAATTCCAAGATAGCCGTGTTACATGCATGCATGTGAGTAAGATGTATGAGTGCATTGGACAGCACTCGCAAAGGAGCCTGTACATCATCAAACTTATCTGGGGGCAGATAAGCAGCAAAGCAGAGATGACGTGATCTGAGAGAGAAAGCATGTCCAGCATCTCTCTCGATAAGCCCAACACAGACGCCAGAGTCACCATAGGAATAATGGCCGACTGGGGCTTGGAAAGCCCGAGGGAGTTGGAGTCCTGATCCAAGACTGTCAAAGTCTGGCAGACTGACGGATTGGAGGAATCATAGGAACGATAACGCGCTGGAGGCAAAAAAAGTGTCAACCCTGGTGAAGAACGACGTCTTCATAGCCTTGGAACTCAGCTTAAGAGTCCAAAGCTGTAAACGCTTCAACCACCTGTACCGACTGGCATGGTTGAAGGCACCCAGAAGCAGGTTGCTCCACAGGCTGTAGGCGCGTGACTGATGATCGCAGCCGGGCTGACACTGTTGGCTGGTTTGACGGTTTGAGGTCTGGAAGGAACCCAAACACAAAGTCAAGAGCTACCTACCAAGTCAGAAGACTGTTGGCTCACGACATCAGGTATGTCAGACTCATCCCCTAAGTTGGAAGACACATAGCCCATCATGGGCAAACCAGCCAATGCCTCCCATGGTGTAGGCACACTAGGGGGGATCAGAAAGCGGCCTGTTTCCAATCCCGGGAGGTGGCGTCACATGGGGCGCCTGGAAACCACTTGTAGCCTCTCTGGAAGCAATGGGAAGGCTCTTGGACAGAACCTGAGTGTGCAAGGAGAGGGCCTCCCTAAACTCACTGTCCGTGTCGGTTGGTTCGATGTGGGAACAAACCGGCAAAGTGGCTTCACTCCTGACCCTTTTAACCAGCGAAGGGTCACGATCCTCAACTACACCCGATGCAGGCTGCAGCCGAAACATTTGAAGGCAGATGTGTATAGGGGTATGACATACCCCGAGGATCTACAGAGCGGAAACTCAGGAGAGTCACCATGGACCTCTGAGGGACAGAAGGTTCAGGCTGCACAAAAGGCGTTGGTCCTGCAAAACTGGCCATGGGACCATAGTGCGTGGACGGAAACGCCACAGAGCTCATGGTGGCCCCACCATGAACATCCGAATCCAATGAGAAAACTGCGGTGCTCGACAGCTGAGAGACCACAGCAAAGGTTTCGGTCGACAGCCCCTTTCGACTTCGCTGAGTTGAAGTCAGGGAAGGCTGAGGCCGATACCCCACATCACCAGACATCTTTGCAGACCCCTGCAGGAATAAAACTGCTGTGCTCAATGGCTGAGAGGCCACAGCAGAGGGTTCGGTCGGCAGCCCCTTCTGACTTTGCCGAGTTGAAGTCAGGGAAGGCTGAGGCCGATACCACACGTCTACACTACCAGACATCTCTGCAGACCCCTGCAGGGATAAAACTGCTGTACTCTACGGCAGAGAGGCCACAGCAGGAGGTTTGGTCGGCACCCACTTCCAACTTCCCCAAGTTGAAGTCAGGGAAGGCTGAGGAAGATACCCCACATCCACACTACCAGACATCGCTGCAGACCCCTGCAGGGATAAGCCGAGGCCGGCTGAAACGGTGAGCGATGATGTTGCAGATGGAACAGCAGTAGCAGCAGATACGACGGGAGCTGTTAAAACTAGTGGAAAAGGGAAGAGAGCAAACAAGCTCGGCCTCCAAAGGAGGAGACACAACCCGAGTGACAGCCTCAGATGTCGACTGGAGAGGGACCATAGTCCTGGAACAAGGCATCTCTTCACCAGACAACTCAACAGCTCCCGCAGTATCCACCACGGTTAAAAACTGCACATCCCCCATGGAGGGTTTATAACTCTCACCAGACGTGGTGGTGTCGGGAGGCCCAGAAATTACAGCATTCCACCCCACGCCCCCCCCCCCCCCCCCCCCCCCCCCCCCAACGGTGCGGGAGGAATGGCCACGAGAATGCACCATAAGCGAGGGCAAAAGGCATTGCCCTAAAGGAACAGTACTGGACATAACAGAGGTGAGAGCAGAAGAAAAAGGTGAACTCCACAGATGCAGACAGTAGAAGAACACCCCCAACTATGAGAGAAAGATGGCAGAAAAAGGACCGGTGGGAACACAACTGAACCCAGACAGCCGACTGAGAAATCTCTATTAAATATAAGTTGAAGGGTAGACAACCAGGTTACAATTGTCGCAGACCAACAATTTTGGAATATGTGCATGTCCACTTGTTTGTCATAATGCCTGAGAAGGTTCATCAAAATCTGTTCATAAATGTACGAGGCATGCACACATGAATCTCATATAGATATCTACAAGCCAGAAAATAAGCAGACTGTGATCTGCAAAATGAGGTCCCCAAAGGGTGAATTTAGTGATGCTACCCTGTACAGCGGGGTAGCATCACTAAATTTACCGTCTGTGAACCTCAATCTGAATCAGGTTCTCAAAATTAAACATAAAGAGGTACCCAGAGGATAAACTGGCCCACTGTATGAGATAGAATCATCAAATTCACCCTCTGGGGACCTCATTCTACAAATGTCAGACTGTTTATTTTCAGGCCTGGATATCTATATAAAATCTTCTAAGTTAAAGGGGAGATAACCAATGGTTCAAATTGTCACAGTTCTGAATTTTTTGAATATGTCGTGTCCACTTGTCAGTGGTAATGTTTGAGAAGATTAAACAAAATTGGTTGATAAATGTTGGATGAGTTGCACGCATAAAATGGATGGATGCACAGGGCAATGATAATAAAATCTCAATGTACTAGGTTTAATCAAATACATTTTCATTCTGTGAGTTTTATGAAATGTAGATGGAAAATGGTATGAAATACCAACTCATCATTCTTCCCTAATTTGTTATGATTTTATAAAGAAGCACTCATCTGACAATTTGTTTAAATAAGGATTTCATTAGCATCTAAGACTAATTAACACTATAGAGGAATGAAGTCATGTAATTATTTATAACTCTGGTGTTCATGTCAGATGATTTTTTCTAGTATTGAGATGCTACAAAAGTAAAAATGACCAGAAACCAGTAATGCAAAACTAGGGAGCCAAAATATCAACCGAGGGACCTTAACTTTAACATACTTGAATCTGACTCCTACATATGCCCCTCCCCTCCCCTACATCCCAAGGATGCTGTACATCAAATATCCCCTAGGGTGTTGTATACCAAATATCAAAAGATTCTTAATGGTGGTTCTCGAGAAGATGATTTTAAAGAAGGTTCCTCTTTTGCACCAAGTTAAAATTTGGGCTTCCATAGGTTTTTTTTATCTGAAAAAAACTTGAAATTGACCCCTCTAAGAATGCTGGGTGCCAAATATCAAAACATTCTGACTGGTGGTTCTGGAAAAGAAGATTTTTTAAAGAATATTCCCAATAAAGAATTAAGTTAAAATTTGGTCTCCACAGGGATTGCAAATATCAACCAAGGAACTTAATTTGAACAAACTTGAATCTGACCTCCCTAAGAATGCTCTATACCAAATATCAAAAGATTTTCTCTGGTAGATCTGAAGAAGATGAAAAGATTCTGATTGATGGTTCTGGAAAAGAAGAGTTGTAAAGAATACTCTGCATATTGTTCTAAGTTGAAATTCAGGCTCACATAGGGAGCCTAAATATCAACCCAGGGACCTGATTTGAAAAAACAGGCATCTGACCTCCCTAAGAATGCTGTATAATAAGTATCAAAAGATTCTGACTGGTGGCTCTGGAGAAGGTTTTTAAAGATTATTAGCCATATTGCACTAAGGTAAAATTCAGGCTTCCTTTTACCCTTACACTAAGTTAAAATTCAGGCTCTCTTTTACACTAAGATAAAATTCAGGCTCCCTTTTACCCATATTGCACTAAGTTAAAATTCAGGCTCCCAAGGGAGCCCAAATATCAACCTAGGAACCTGAGAGTGAATGAAACCCTAGCACATACCAAACATCAAATGATTCTGACTGGTGGATCTTAAGATTTTTAAAGAATATTCCTAATATTTCGCTAAGCTAAAATTTGGCTTTCCATGCATATAGAGCCCAAACATTACCCTAGGGACTTGGCTTGAACAAACTTCAATCAACCCCCACACCCCCAAGGATGTTGTATACAAAATATAAAAAAAATCCTGAGTGGTGGTTCTGGAAGAAGAGTTTTAAAGAAGAATCCTCATATTGCACCAAGTTAAAATTTGGACTCTCAAAGGGACCTAAAATGTAAATCCAGGGTTGTGATTTGAACAAACCTGAATCTGACAACCATAAATGTGTTGTATACCAACCATCAATGGATTCTGACTGGTGGATATGATGTCGAAGATTTTCAAAGATTATTCCTTATATCAGACTAAGATAAAATGTGGGATATCCAAATATCAACCCAGGGACTCGATTTGAAGAAACTTGATTCTGCCCCCTACCCTTTCAAGGATGCCTCTATACCAAACATCAAAACAAAAGATTCTGACTGGTGAATCTGAAGAAAAGTTTTAAAGAATATTCATAACATTGCACTAAGTTCAAATTTGGGTTCTCTTATGGAGCCAAAATATTAATCTAGGGACTTTGTTTGTACAAACTTAAATTTGATTCCCATTTACATACCAAATATTAAAACAATCCTGATTTGTTCTTCTCGAGAAGAAGAGTTCAAAAGAATAATTCACATATTACACCAGACTGTGCCAACATTTTTGTAGCCCAAGCAAGTATTGGATAAAGTGTGACACCAAAACATGTAAAATTTGTTGACCTGTATGTGGTGAATGTAGCTAACCAGAGCAATATAAGCTATACCCTTTCAATTAAAAAGGAGTGCAGAAAAGTGAAAAACTCATTGAAAAACCAAGTTTTCCTTACAGTACTACTTCTTATGAAGCCAAAACAGGTATTGGATAAAGAGGCACACAAAGATATATATATAACAGAAAATTTGTTGCCCTATAAATGTTGAATACAGTTCTACAATGCATTATGATGTATATTCTTTCCGTTTTGAAAAAATACTACAAAAAAGGGCAAAATTCTCAAAAAATCAAAGTTTTTCTGACAGTAATCAAAAGTTTAAGATCAAAAGGAACCGGTGAATTTCCCAAATAGACAAAAACAAAACAGTTTCTAAATAAGTTAATTAAATGAGTTTTGTTCAAACAATGAGACTCTTGTGATCTAAAGAATATTTTGAGTGCTGAGGTTTTAAACTAAAAAGTAATTTTATAGTTGAAATTTACTTTTAAATTGTAAATTGCACTAACAACATAACTGAAAATTCACGTACAGAACTCTTAAATTAATGAAATAAAAGTTAATCCAAAACATATCTCCATTGCACTTGACTGACAAATGAACTGTTATGTGCATTTAAAATTAATTAAAACATGTTTATAATGTCCTTTCCTAAACACTTTTCTAGTATCGACACCGCAAAGTGCTACCTTAAGATAATGAAAGTGTCAATGACACTGTAGCTCAACTTGACAAACTTGAACTTGGTAAGTTATAAGTGAAATGGCAAAATTGAAGATCATTGGTACCAATGTTATTTGGTGAAATTTAAACATAACAGCATTGCGTGTGCACAATGTCAGAGTAATCCATGCATTTTTAAATGTAAACTGTAAGGCTGGCTAAAGGAAGAATGTTGATTCACAAATGAAGTAAGTTCAGAGGTTATTGTAAACGGCAACTTTTTCACAGAAATGATTGCTAATCAATAGCTCTTATCTAGAGATCCTGACTAATGAGCACACCAAGTTCAAAAACAATCCTAAGATAAATGTGCCCTGTAGGCCATGTCAAAGAATGTTGATGCACAAATGCAATAAATTCAAAGATTGTTGCTAACAGCAACAGTTTTTGATGGAAATGAAAAGAAAATCAATAGCTCCTATCCTTGTCACCCTGCAGAAGCATACAAAGTTTCAAAACAACCTGATAATGAATGTGCCCTCTGAGGCATGCCAAAGGAAGATGTTAATGCACAAATGCGCTAAGTTTGAAGGTCATTGCTTGTGGCAATGCTTTTTTCTTTTTTATGGAAATTCATAAATATACCCTGCAGAGAGTGCAAAAAGGATAAGTTACTGCACAAATGCATTAAGTTCAAATTCTGGTGATAACGACAATAATTTTTTATGGAAATGAAAAATGAAAGTGTCAATGACACTGTAGCTCAACTTGTTAAGACATGTACATGTATAGTATGAGAGACAGCAATGACAAACATCTAGGTAATGGCCTGATAACAAAGGTACACATAAAGTATTGTAATGGTCTGTACATATATACTGACCGTAGCCTGTAACAAATGTATAGGTAAAGTATTGTAAAGGTGGGCGACAGTCAGATGCTAAACTAGAAAAGAAATCTTTGAGTCCCAGAGTGGGTCTGACTGAACCCCAAAATATGTGTTCTCATAGCACAGTGATAACAAAGGCACCCGAAAACACTTGTTCCTGTCCCAAGGTGATAACAAAGGTACCCAAGAAGTTTCATGAAGATCAGTTCATAAATACGAGCCGTACAGAAGTTGACAAAAACTGATTGGACCTAACTTCGGTACAAATGGCCATTGGCAGTCATCTTGAATTTTGGACCGCACCCAGGAACACTTGTTCTCGCCCCAAGGTGATAACAAAGGTACCCAAGAAGTTTCGTGAAGATCGGTTCATAAATACAGCCTCTAGCCCGAGCCGTATTGACATGTGCTCTTACTGTGTATAAGTAGCACTGAATAAATCAAAATTCATCTAATTTGCATAATTTCTGCACGAGAAAGAAACCCGTATTATATGTGATGTATTCCATGTTACTAAACATTCCTACAAAAATTTATTCAAATCAAAACTTTCATACAGAAGTTCTGTACAAAAAACTGACTGCACTAATTTTGGTACAAAATGGCTGCTGGTGGTCATCTTGAATTTCGGACCACACCCAAAAACACTCGTTCTCATACCATGGTGATAACAAAGGCACCCAGAAGTTTCATAAAGATCGGTTCATAAATACGGCCTCTAGCCTGAGCCGTATAGAAGTTGTGTACAAAAAACTGATTCGACCTAATTTTGGTACAAATTGGCCACTGGCAGCCATCTTGAATTTTGGACCACACCCAGAAACACTCTTTCTCATCCCAAGGTGATAACAAAGGTACCCAAGACGTTTCGTGAAGATCGGTTCATAAATACCGCCCCTAGACCGAGCTGTATTGACATGTGTACTTACTGTGTGTAAGCTGCACTGAAAAAATCAAAGTTCATCTAATTTGCACAATTTCTGCACGAGAACAAAACCTGTATTACATGTGATGTATCCCATGGTACTAAACATTCACACAAACAATTATTCAAATCAGCGCTTTCATATGGAAGTTCTATGCAAAAATCTGATTGCACCTAATTTTGAACAAAATGGCTGCCATCGGCCATCTTGAATTTCAGACCGGAAAAACACTCGTTCTCGTCCCACGGTGATACCAAAGGTACCCAAGAAGTTTCGTAAAGATCGGTTCATAAATACAGCCTCTAGCCCGAGCCGTATTGGCATTTGCACTTACAGTGCTGAAAGTAACACTAAATACATCAAAGTTAGTCCAATTTGCATAATTTACGCACGAGAAAAAAAAATGTATTATATGTGATGTATCCCATAGTACTAAACATTCAAACAAAAAAATTTTCAAATCAGAGCTTTCATATGGAAGTTCTGCGCAAAAATCTGATTGCACCTAATTTTGTACAAAATGGCTGCCAGTGGCCAACTTGAATTTCGGACTGGACCCAAAAACACTCATTCTCATTCCACGGTGATAACAAAGGTACCCAAGAAGTTTCGTAAAGATCGGTTCATAAATACGGCCTCTAGCCCGAGCCGTATTGAATTGTTGACGGACAGATGGACGACTGGCCATGGCATAAGCTCAAATTTGACTTACGTCAAAGTTGAGTTAAAAATAGCTCACATCTAGAGGTCACCCAGAACACACACCACCAAGTTTCAAAGTGATCCGATCATAAAAGTGCCCTGAAGGGTGTGTCAAAGGAAAATATTGAGGTCTGACCAAACAAAGTTCAAAAGTCAGCGGCAACATTTTTCGACAGAAATGTAAGAAAATCGATAGCTTCCATATAGAGTCACCCCACACAAGCACACCAAGTTTCCAAGCAATTCAATCATAAATGTCCCCTGCAGGGTGTGTCAAAGGGAAATATTGATGCATAACTACGCTAAGTTTTTCCTAAGTTCATCAAAGGTCGTTGCCAACGGCAACTATTTTTGACAGAAATGGAAGAAAATCGAGAGCTCCCATCTAGAGGTCACCCCAAACAAGCATGCCAGGTTTCAAAGCAATCCGATCATAAATGTGCCCTGTAGGGTGTGCCAAAGGGAAATATTGAGGTCTCTCTTAACTAAGTTCTAAGAACATTGCCAGCAGCAACATTTTTTGACGGAAATGGAAGAAAATCGATTGCTCCCATCTAGAGGTCAACCAAAACAAGCATACCAAGTTTCAAAATGATCTGAGCTTAAATGCGACCTGTGCGGTGTTCCAAACGAAATTGTGGATGTATGTATGTACACCCGTACGTACATACGTAACATACATACGTACGCCGATGGATGAGAAGTGATGGCAACAGCTCAGCTTGACTTTGTCAAGTTGAGCTAAAAAAAAACAAACTCCCAATTTAAATGTTCTTGTATTGATTATATATAATTATCATAACATGTTTGTATTTAACCCTTTTGACTATATATGCACAAGTGCTTTTGTTGTACAATGTTGGGTGCGTGGTGGCTCAGTAGGTACAGATGCAGGCTCAGACATGTTAACCCTCCCAGAAAGCCTGGGAATTTAACGTCGTTCCCGGCGTCCCAGAAAAAAAGATCTCCTTGGGCTGAAAATCCAGGAAAATATCAGTCAAAACATTTAGCAGTTTTGAAATGATTTGAGTATTGATTTGCGATCATTTTAAAAAAAATATATAGTCTTGGCATTTCCCTGTTCGATAATCATTAAAATGATTGTAAAATTTATTATTCAAAGCAAAAGAAGCTGTTTGTACCTCTTATTTTTAAAGTGTACAAAATTTGTCTCGATCAGCTGTTTTCATTGTGGTGATCGCCAACCCCTTCAGATGTTTGGTCTGTAAAAAAAAATTTTTTTTCAACAGGGAATTCCTCTTTAATAGTGTTCATTTATATTTTTCCTGCATTTGAATAAGGGAACCCAAGTTTTGCTTTACAACTACAACATTGTATTTGAATACTGAAAAGAGACCGTAAATCACAATTCAGTTGATAGGCACCACCATTTTTAACTTTGAATTTTGGGAGATACTGGAAAAGTTCCTTTGATTTATTTCTAGTGATTATTATTATCCCTGGTGGGGTGGATGTGAGAAGGGGAAATCTCACCCTTGGGACAAGATATTTGGGCCAGACACGAGGCTTGCAGAGTGTGTGGACCAAATATCTTGTCCCGAGGGTAAGATTTCCCCATCTCACACCAACCTCCATCAGGGAAAATTTTTCTCCCCGCACCAAAACACTCTGACATCATCAAAAGTAATCCAGGAGCATGTGCACTATATCGAACAATTCTGTTGTCCATTTCTGAAAATAAAATGATTTGCTCATCGGAAAGATATACCACAGGTATATACCACAAAATTAAATCCTGACGTTGGCAAGACAGGGATTAAAGATTTGTAGTGAAATGAACAATGACACAATCCGTTGACGTCAATCGGGCACGTGCATCAATCGATCAATGGAGATTCTGCATAGTCATTCGACATTATTTCCTTTCCATATTTATGTTCCTTCAAATGTCTCTGGAAACTTCCTATCTTGCCTCGAAGGTAACTTGGCTAATACTCCCGAACATCTTTTGTGCGAACATTTATTATGAATTCTGCAATTTATTTGCATACCTTCTCGGTGGGAATTTTGTGCAACTCTCTCCACTCATAATGGCATTTACCCAAAAATTCATATAAAAAAGTCAAGTGGCCTTTGGTTTTGTGGTCTGCATTTTTATTTCTATTTTCTTCGACAAACGTTCGTCTGCTAATATTTCCAAAACGTGACGCCATGTTGGTTGTTTATGGAAGAACATGCAATGATTAAATAGTCTGTGCATTCATTAAATATGCTAATAAGACAATCACGTGGGGTATGTGGGTTATCTCCCAAAACTTCTACAGCCAAAACTTCTACACTGTGATTGATCAGTTAATTGTTTACACCTCTTTTTGCAATGGAACAAACCAAACAGTGATTAGAAGATCACCTAAAATAACTGCTCATCTTAATAATAAAATTTGATGAGTTGTATGTGTATTTAGTAACAACAAATCACAAAATAATATTAAATAAAGTGAATTTTAGTCTGTGAATATAATTGTGATAGGTTTAAAAAATGGTATATAATGAAGTATCTCTTCATTTCATGTCATCAATGCGATTGACAGTCGTACTGATCGGACGTGTCTGTGAAAGCTCCTGACTGAACACATCTCACAGCTTGGATATTAACAAAGCCTATTGTTCTCTGTACCACTTCTGTGCACTCTAGTGTAATTTTGTAAGTGTTTATCTTTAACTCTATCTATTTTCTGTCTGCTTTTCTCTGTTAAAACTAAATATACTTCAACGAAATATTTTACCAATAATTTGCTGATAACTTAGACAATAACTGATAACTGAACAGAGTGACATGGCAACTAACTCCACCACTGAACCCACTTCGGGAATGGATTTAATATCGATGATATCTGGATTTCAAAAAGAGATAGCTAAATTGAACGACACTATAGAGGGTTTGCGCTCGGATATTAGGGCTCAAAAAGAACAGTTCGAGAAAGAAAAAATGGAATTAATAAAAGCTTCGACGGAATCAAAAAAGGAAAATAAGTCGACATCTGGAAAAAAGGGAAAAGGAAGAAATAATTCAGGTTTGGGTTCGTGCCTCAGCAACGGAAACTCTAAACAAAAGGGCAAGGGTGTGGAGTCCAACTCGTTGGGCCCTAAAACGAACACAGTTACGGATATTGCTAGTGTTTCTAAACCAGTTGATACAACTCAGCAGTTTTCGAAAACTAATCCTAGCAAGGGGATGGTGGGCAAAACTAATCCGACACCTGTTTCGCCCTTTATAGATAATACCGCTGAGATGGGGAGACCTGTGCACGCCATCTCTTTGGAGGTACCACCAAATCAGGGCTCGGAACTCGTTACCACCAGTCAAGACAACTGGTTGCGTTCGCTCATAGAGCAAGAGGCAACTACTGTTCCCACCTGTGATGTGGTCAATCAGATTACGCCGCGCCCGAAAAGGAAATTGGATACAGACTTCCAGGAAAATGGCGAGTCCCTGGAAATAGAAAAAGTGGCTAAGAAAACCCGGAAAGCGTCGACACACACCGATAACCCGGGTGTTGTTGTCGTTGAGACCTCGGACACCATGGATGTTACAGTAGTAACAACCAGTGCGGAGATCCACAATGGTGGGAAATCGGCAGACAGTAACGCAACGGAAACGATACCGGCGACGCCAACATTCACCACTGACGGTGGTGTATCTTTTGCCGACAAGGTAAGAGCCCTTTCTAAACAACCTCAAAAGGATAAAACAGCCAAACACCGGACGAATAAACAACCACATCAACCGCTGCAAAACCCCTGCCTAGTCGTCACAAGGGTTCCCACAAAGATCAATGATGGGGATATTGATGAAGCCCTGTCGGGATACTCGTGGGCGAGACTAATATCTAAGACTACAGGCAACCCTACGTGGAAAATTAAAGTAAAATGCCCCAATAGAGCCATAAAACTTAAATTCACTAACAAAGGTGTTTGTATAAACAGACAAAAATATGAGACTGAGGAGTATCGTGTTTTGCCTCAGCCCACACAATGTCATAAATGCCAGAAATTTGGCCATATGTCGAACAGATGCAAAGGAGAGTTGCGTTGCATGAAATGCGGCGAAAAACATATAACAAAGTCGTGCAAGGTTTCAACACTGAAATGCCCAAATTGTAACGGGCAACACCCAAGCAATTATCGGGGGTGTCCCCACTACAAAAAAGTTAAAACCGACATAGAACTCAAAGCTATTAATGTCAACAGCGTAGAAAACTCAACCTCTCCACATTCGATGTGCCGCCTAATGGCTGGTTCAATTTTTAATATAATGAACAAACACTTCGACGTCAGTCTTTCCGACATATGTAAAGAAGTTGGGAAAACAGCATCCAAATTATATCGAACTCAAATTTCTTCCTCGCTAATAGAAGCCGCCATAAATAAAATATAAATCACACCCACAACACGTTAACTAGTAAAATTACGTCAGGTACTGAACACTTATGGATAAGTTGAAAATAATTCAGTGGAACGCTCGAAGCGTTAACTGCAAAAGCTCACAGATGTCCGATTACTTCACCAACGTAGATGTAATTGGTATCAGCGAAACATGGTTAAAGCCAAGTAAGACATTTTTGCTAAGTGGATTCAACATCATTAGACGAGACCGTCCCACACAACGTGGAGGCGGAGTCGCTCTCCTCATAAGGCAGGACTTAAAATATAAAACGATATCAAGCGATCATCTCAACGCAGAGGTGATTGCCGCTGAGATTGAACTAGATCATAAAAAAGTTGCCGTAATCTCATATTATAATGAACCGAAAAAAACAGTTGACAGCAAAGTCTTTGAATTCTTTGTGAAAAATCACAAACATTGTATTTTCTTAGGTGATTTCAATGCCAAACATCAGGTTTTCGGATGCAATAAAACGGAGCCCAATGGCGACGCTCTCTTCAATATCATCGAACAATTTGATCTTTTTGTATTAAATAACGACCACGACATTACTCACGTCAGTAACAACACCCTCCACCAATCCGACATCCTTGACCTAATTATAACCAGTAAATCACTAACTAATCAAATGCAAGACATATATGTGGGGGACGATGATTTAGGTAGCGACCACCTGCCTGTTCATGCTACATTACACGGTTGCAGCGGACCCGCAAGATACCCCACAATGAGGAGGAGGAATCTATCCAAAATTGACTGGGACCTCTTCAGAAAAATAATTCAGGTTAAAATAAACAAAAACGACCCAATGAATACCTGCGAGCTCGAGCAAGCATGTACCAATCTCAGTGAAGTCATTAACAACACTCTTGATGAGATTTGTCCCAAACAGACAGTTAAACCGCGGGCCAACAGAATAACTGAAACCACACTCGAAATAATAAAACAAAAAAGAAAGGCCTTCCGTGCATACAAATCAGAAAAACTTCCAACTAAAAAGGTCGAACTTAAAGCCGTGTATAATCGCCTCCATGGCGAAGTTAAAAAAGCAATAGCAAACGACAATCGCGTGAGATGGAAAAAAGCAACGGAAAATCTAAATGGACTAAGGGAGACCAAAAAGTTTTGGGATACTTTTAAAACCCTTACTGGACAAAAACATAAAGACGCCAACAGTAAGGCACTAAAGATCAACGATGGAACTATGGCCCTGGATGACAGGGCGAAGGCTAGCACCTTTGCTGAGCTCCTTAAGAAATATCATCGTCCACATGAGGGCGATAGGTTTGATGACGAGTTCAAAGAAAAAGTAAACAAATTTGTTCAAGACAACAAGACAACGTTTAACGATGCCAACTTCAGCCAAACGCCCGAGGACGGGGATGGCCATGAACTCACGGAACGGATAAGCAAAGAAGAAGTGGCTAACACAATTAAAAAATGTAAGTCTTCTTCTTCCCCAGGAGGGGACGAGGTCTCATACAAAATCCTGAAACAATGTCCCAACACTTTTTTCGGTAGACTCACTAACCTCCTAAACTGCTGTCTCTCTAGTGGATACTTCCCAAAATGTTGGAAAGTAGCTACAGGAGTCATGATACCCAAACCCGACAAGGATTTGAGCAACCCAGCTAATTACCGCCCAATCAGCCTACTCAGCTGTATTGG
Organism: Pictodentalium vernedei; assembly: GCA_031216915.1. Lineage (NCBI taxonomy): Eukaryota > Metazoa > Mollusca > Scaphopoda > Dentaliida > Dentaliidae > Pictodentalium > Pictodentalium vernedei. The sequence goes on from CM062297.1 coordinate 762,559,004, forward strand.
AAAAATTTTCGAACGGATTCTCACGACTAGACTCCGCAGCCATCTCGAATCAATCAGCTTTTTCAATAAGTGGCAAAGGGCATACAGGAGCCAAAGAGAAGGAATCGAGCATGTTTATAGACTGGTAGATTATATGAAAATGGCGTTGAGTCAAAATGAAATAGGAACCGCGCTATTACTCGACGTAGAAAAAGCGTTTGACTCTGTCTGGCACAATGGCATGAGATACAAACTAGCTAAAATGGGGCTACCTACCAAAATTCTAAGGATCATATCATCATTTTTATCTGATCGAAAAATCAAAGTGAGAGTCAACCACGAAGTGTCAGCCGAGGTAAAACTCGAAGCGGGCACTCCACAGGGTTCGGTCCTCAGCCCGCTTCTATTTATAATATATGTGAATGACATTGACAAACTAGGGAAGAACCATGTTGAACTATCTCAATTCTCAGACGACAAAGGAATGTGGACGGCCAGTAGGTCTGGAAACATAATACAAAACCGCCTGCAGGATACCATCCGCGACCTGCAAGACTGGTGCGCTCTGTGGCGCATCAAGCTAAATGCCATGAAAACACAAAGAATCACGTTCTATAAAAAACAAAGGAAAAAGCCTGTCCCTAATATTGAGCTTAAGCTTTACGATCATAAACTTGAAGCTAGTAATGAGGCAAAGTTTCTGGGATTCAACCTGGATAGCAGTCTCAATCTAAACAATCACATAAACTCAGTCACTGTCAAAGCCACTAAATGCATCAATTTCCTGAAAATGATCAGAGGTAAAAATTGGGGAGCCAATAAAGAAATTCTCCTCAATCTTTACAAATCATATATACGCCCAGTGCTAGAGTATGGGGCCATAATAACAAGTGACCTGAATAAAACCAACATTGAAAAACTACAACGGGTCCAAAATCATGCCTTGCGCGTGGCTCTGCGCAAGCCCACGTGGACATCGATAAAACAACTTCACGAGATAGCAAAAATAGACACTATAGCAATGCGCTTAAAAGATCTTCAAAGCAAAACTCTAAATAGACTTCAAGACAGCGAATTAATAATAGAACTCAATGCGCATCGCGTCCTCAATAGGAAAACTAAATAATCTGGGGCATGTCTATCGAAAGGGTTAAAGATTACATCATTGTGATGGGGTGAGCCAGGCATTCTGTGACCTAAATTTAGAACTGGCTGCGGGTGACACGATACGCACGAAAGCTTGCCTCTGTTACCAGTGGGAGTTGCAAACAGCGAGGAAAATCTCCACCTGCTGCCGGGTCTCCCCTCCTTGAGATACAAATCTCGGGGAAAAAATGCTGGCTTCCCCATCCAAAAGGACGGAAAAGGTGTAAATTAAAAACCGAATTGCTCTAATTTCCAGCTCTCTATCTTTACTACCTCCTCTATCTCATCAGACACACGACCAAACTGAATGACAAACTATGAGGGATTGAAACAATCCTCAAGCAAAGATGTGCAGAAAACCTAACAAGACCAAGGCAAGGATTGAAACAATCTTGCCAGGAAACAGCCCTTTTAAGGGCTTTTTTTTTTTTTTTTTTTTTTTGTGGGGGGGGGGGGGGGGGGGGGGGGTGGAGGTCATTTGGAATTCCCGAAGGATAACCAGATACCTCAAAATCACATACGGCATCCTATCTCCCAGAAGGCTTGATGGATGACTCCCGTTTTTTTTTCAAACTAAACTGTTGGAGCTTTCTCCATTCCTTTTTTGTAACCGCTATGGTCATATACCGGGGCCGCTACCAAACCGGCGTTGCTGTTTGGTTTTCTTTTTTCTTTTTCCCTTAAAATTGCCATCGCACAACATTATATTCTGGCTCGCCACCATGGTGGGACTCAAACCTCTACCATCGCCAAGCTGGAACCGAATAGAGCCCACTCTCCAATAGTCTTAATGGCGTTGTGGGTTTGGTCTTTGACAATCTATCACTCCAATGCAAACTGCCAGGAATTCTAACCGCGTGCATACCCCTTCAGACCCCATTTGAGGCAATAAGAAGGCTAGGCCTGTGTGATCCAAGATCCAAGGAATAAAATAAGGCTAACCGGGTCGCAAGGGATTTGTAAATCCCACATCGTCCCTGCGCGCCTTCGGCGCGCTAAAACCTTTCATTCATTCATTCATCATTCATGTCATCAAAAATATCAGAATGGCTGGTTTGAGAAAAGTAGAGTTTGTTATGTCACAGAAAGGAACTTCCCAAGTACTCCTAGATGGATATTTGTATAACAAGAATGTTGCTAGAAAGACATGCATCCATTGGAAGTGTGCATTGTCTACATGTAAAGGACGTTGCACAACTGTGGGAGATATTTTTAAAAATGTAACTGAACATTCACATGGCCCAGAAGACAGCAACCAAGTCAGATTCGTGAGAAAGAGAGCCAGAGACGAAACTACAAAGATGCACACTATGTACAACGAGGAGGTAGCAAGACAAAACCCGAATGAAGTTTCTTCTATTCACAGACGGTGAGGATGACAAAATGCTGGTTTTTTCCACCACTGAACAGCTTGAGTCACTTCAGACAGCTGAAACCATATATATGGATGGAACATTCACATCTTCTCCTGATCTTTGGAATCAAGTTTACATTATACATGCACGTACTTATTCAACCACATATCCACTTGTATTTGCTCTGCTGCCAGATCGACAGGCAACAACATATGAAAGACTTTTCAGCCGGCTCAAGATGGAAATACAACAAAGACTAAATTGTTCTTTAACCCCAAGCCGTGTACAAACTGACTTTGAACTTGCAGCGATACGTGCAGTTGAGAGAGAATTCCCCAGTGCCAAAATAAAAGGGTGTTTTTTCCACTACTGTCAAGCCATTTGGAGGAAGACACAACAGCTTGGGCTAGCTGTCCAATACAAAGAGGACATTGAGGTACAAAAATGGGTCCGTAGGGCTGCTGGTCTAGCACTCCTTCCCTAAAATACTGTACAAGACACTTGGGTTGATGTCATGAGCTCTACATCAGAGGTCTCAAGAGCTACAGACTTCAATGACTACATAGTGACTACCCAGGTTGACGATGATGCAAGGTACCCAATCTACATGTGGAATCATAACCTCACTACTGGACCACGAACTAACAACAATCTAGAAGGGTTTCATAACCGACTGAACAGGACATTACCTCACTGTCATCCCAACATTTACCATTTTATTGAAGTCATAAAAAAGTAGAAAATGCAGACAGAGCAAAAATTGGACAATTAGATTTTGGTGCAGCCCCACAAGCAGAAAACGTGTCTACACAGAAATGGAAAATCGTTTAGGTCGTTTGAAGGAGCATTTAAATAGAGGACAAAAGACAAACTTAGAATTTTTAGATGCTGTAGGCCATCTTCTGAAATTAGGTTGAGGTTGGCCCTTTACCTAAACCTAAAAACAAACTAATATTTTTTTTGTACTAAATCAACTGTTATATCTTTTGTTATAATTCCATTGTTATATTTATTAGGAACTAAATGTATTTAATTTTATGTCAAAAATCAAAACTACTTATATCCTTATTTAATTTTGTGTCAAAAATCAAAACCACTTCTATTTATTATGAACTACCTGTATTTAATTATATGCACGTAATCATGACATATGTCAAAAAACAAAACTACTTCTATTTATTATGAACTACTTGTATTTAATTTTGTATTAAAAATCAAAACAACTTTTAGTTTATATGCACCTTATCATAAAATTAATAATAAACAACCCATTGTGTTTTTATTTAATTGGACAATCCCATTCACAAGTTAAGGTAACATGCACAATATTAATCATGCCTTGGACCCTGAAATGTGTTGTTTTAGACTGTAGAAGTTTTGGCTGTAGAAGTTTTGGGAGGTTACCGGTATGTGAGATAGATATTTATCTCACATGGCCTTCTCACATGAGACATGCATATCTTGCACAGGAAGTGGGGGGGGGGGGGGGGGGGGCAGAAAAAAATATCTGTCTGGGAATCACCTCTTTCTTTCCTGTAAATCTTTGAATCAAATGAGCTGGTGTTTGGGAAGTTGAACTGATGACAAATCTGGTTTAATTCTTTTGGAAGTGTTTTTATTTTATTATTTTCTTTATTATTATTTCTTGCAAAATGATAATAAAATGGATAGGATCTACAGAGAATTTCATTTTGTGTCACGTCCACATTTTTCAATAGGTGCTCTGTTGAGTAATCTTTTTTATACTCTTGAGAATTTTCTTTAATTTTTATTTCTTTCAACTCAAGTCTGCAGCAGCCATGAAGTGATTTTAGGAGAGCTGCAAGAAATTTTTGGAAGTTGAACAATTGAAATTTCTGAACATTTGCAGGAGTTAAATACGCGTTATTTTTTATAAATTATTTGTCTTCAGATTACTGCTATATGTACTGACTGTAGGAGAAGTGCAAGAGAATTTTTTTTTTTAAGTTTGACATCTACATGTGTTGTACTTGAAACTGAAACATTATGGTCTTTTTCCCTTAATTTTTGGTTCTATGTTTTTTCATTTTGTATATTTTTTTTTTTGGAGGGAGTGGTGGGGGGGGGGGGGGGGGGGGGTTATTGGGAGAAACTTTGTTACTGTTGTGATTCCAATGTTTGTGAATAGAATACATTTGAATAAGCCATTAGACAGGATACAGTACCAGCTGAGATGAGCAGCAGTATAACTCCAAAATTAAAATTTATACTTATATATTTTGATCATATTTTTATTTAGTAATTCAACAAAGGTGAGCTGCATTAGTAGTTTTCTGGTATCTGCTGAGGAGAGAAGTCCTCTCAGTGATGGTGATTTAGTGGCAGTCGACTTGTTGCATACACCATTTTCTATCACACAAATTTTCCCTAAGTCCATGCCATTTCCTGAAAATCAACCTCAATTTCCCTGAAAATATTTTTGGAGGTTAAAATGTCTGTGCAGGCTGCAAGCCGTGAGGTCCTCAGTTTGAATCCCACCTGCGGCAACCACATTGGGACCCTGGGCAAGACACTTAATTCCAATTGCCCACATGGGGGCATTGTGTAGTAAGGCATACTGCACGTTGATGGTGCCCTTGTCTTCAATGAATGCTAACCCTGCTTGTGTTTAGTATTTTAGGGAGTCTGACAGTTGCACACCATTGCTTGGTGGTTCTATCTGGGTACTCCGGTTTCCTCCCCCTGTAAAACTGTCTGACACAAGGTGACTCAGGCTGATGAAAGTGTTGTTAAGCTCCAATAAATTAATAAACTAGAGTGATGTCACGCATAGAGCCTAACTGTCCCAGCAATGATAATGCTTAGACACAAAATAGTCTGCGCTATTTTTTGTTAACTGTTTACCTAGCGAACCTGCCCTTGTGATATACAATGAAAGTGTCAATGACACTATAGCTTAACTTGACTGTGTGTTGTGTTTGATGAAAAGGATAATGTTCAATGTTTATGAAAGGATTATGAAATACGACAAGAATTGTGATAATTGAGAATATGTTAATTTCTGTTCCCTATCTATGTTTTCAATAAAAATAATTTAAGGTGTAGACAGACTGTACTAAGAATTGAGGGGTGGGTTAATATGACCCTTACGGTTAATGTATGTCAACCAAAGTTACCAAGTTACAGTGAAATTATTCCAAAATGAGTCATCCTATCAACCTACAATGAAATCATGTCATATTATTTATTTATTTACTGGTGTTTATGGTCATATACTTATGCACAATGGCTAATCATGACTGTGACAGTTTTATGGGTGGAGGAAGCCGGAGTACCCGGAGAGAACCACCGAGCAATGACGAGCAGCTGCTAGCTCCCCAACATCGTAACTCCGCACTGCAGCACAGGCAGGGTTAGATTGGTTGAAGACATGCATACCATCGACGTGCAGTATGCCTTAGGACACGGCGTCATTGTGCCCCCATGTGGACAATCGGGGTTAAGTGCCTTGCCCAAGGACACAATGCGGGAGTACGAATCGATCGCTCAGGCGGTCACCCATCCAAGAACTAACCGGGCTTGATGTTGCTTAACTTCGGTGATCTGACGAGAACCGGTTACCAAAGTCATGTCATAAATACAGCCTGCAGACTGCGCTAAAGGTTTTCGGGCTTCAGGCCTATGTAGCCATCACGGTTGACCGATCGCATCCAAAAGGGGACGTAATCATTAGACATTATACTGAGTCATCCTACCAAGTTACAATGAAATCCCTTCATCAATATGGCCTGTAGTCTGTGCTAAAGGTTTTTGTTTTCAGCGCTTTTGAGCAGCGTTTCGCTGGGAAAAGCGCTATATAAATAAATTATTATTATTAATTATTAATTTGGGTTTTGGGCTTGGGCAGCTGTCACGGTTGAATGATCGCAACCAAAAGGGGACGTTCTCATTTAGACACTATCTGGAGTCATCCTACCAATTTACAATGAAATCCCTTCACAAATATGACCTTTTGACTGTGCTAAAGGTTTTCAGGCTTCGGGCCCCTGTAACCGTTACAGTTGACCAATTGCGAACAAACAGGGACGCTCTCATCTAGACATTATATGGAGTCATCCTACCAAGTTACAGTGAAATCCCTCCATAAATACGAACTGTAGACTGTGCTAAAGGTTTTGGGGTTTTGGGCTCGGGCAGCCATCACGGCTGACAGATCAAATGGGGGAGTTCTCATCTAGACATCCTGCAGAGTCATCCTATGAAGTTACAACAAAATCCCTCCATATTAAATATGACCTGTAGACTGTGATAAAAGTTTTTGGGTTTCAGCCTTGGTTAGCCGTCGTGGTTGACAGATCATGACCAAAAGGGGACTTTCTCATCAAGACATTATACAGAGTCATCCTACCAAGTTACAATGGAATCCCTTCATAAATACGACACTGTAGGATGTGCTAAAGGTTTTCAGGTTTTGGGCTCGGGCAGCCATCACTGTTGACCGATTGTGACCAAAAGGGGACGTTCTCATCTAGACATGACCTCAAACCTGTATATGAAATTTTATGACAATTGGACAAGAACTACAGGGTGTAGCCTGTGGTAAAGGAAAATGTGAACAGACTCACAGACTGACAGACTTCCGCAAACTTGATGGCAATAGCTTATCTTGACTTTATCAAGTTAAGATAAAAATTGCTATTCAAAGTTTATTTTTTCATTTTTCTACCCCAAAACATACCTCATGACCTATTAATAGCACAAGCGTGATGAGCTGTTCCAATAAGGATTAATAAGCAATGGTTAGAAGTAAAAAATGAAAAAATCTGAGGTTTCAGAAAAATAATTTGTACTGTTGGCTCCAACTTGTTAGGTAAAGGGTTAAAGATGCAGTACGTAAAACATTCTCTTTCTAAAATTTTCTATTATAATACTACTGAAAATAATTTTGGTAAAAAGTGACAAGAAAAATGTTCTTTTTTCATCTTTCTGAAAGAAAGTAGAAAATTAAGTGTTTTCTGAAAATGTCAACAGAATTTGTAGTTAGATCATCAGCTGCATTGCTCTGTTGATTAGGAAATAGCAAAATATACTAAATATCTTTATTATCTGCATCTGAATTCCTGTTAAAAAGAATGAAAAAAAGATTTCATCTATTTTCAATGTCTTTCTCAGTGACAAGTAATTATAGAAACTATTCAATAACAAAATATCATAATTAGGATCCAACAATGAGACGCCACTGCTATTGTTCTCAGTAGAGTTTCATCTGAGATATGTAAATTACAAGCAAAAATAATGTGTCATAATACTGATACTTGGAGATAATGGTTGCAAATGCATTAAATTTCATCTATAGGTATCAGAGAACTAAATATTTTCCCACAGGAGATCATTATAACGTTCAGGCAAAAAAAAATATGATCGCATCACTTTAATTTTGGCATTCAAATATCTTTGTCAAGTATAGCCCTTCAGAAAACTTTTTCTGACCCCAAAACAGGGGGTCAAGCAACAAATAAGAGAGAAAAATTGACAGCAACGGAAGTACCGGTTACATGCACATATTTTTCAGGGAATTCCCAACAAAAACACACCAAATGTAAATTGTAGTTTTTAGGTCCAAAAGTCATCATCAAATCACCCTCTTTTTTATCTAGAATATTCATCAATAATGCAAGAAATCAATAGAAAGTGTCAAAAGTTTATTGAAAAAAATTTATTTTCCCAAGGCTGTTTATTTTTAGAGATTGCATCACTTCCGAGAGCAACATTTCAAGGCGGGTATTTCTAATTCAAATATTTAGTTCAGTGATACCTATAATCATGGTATTGCCTCCAAAAGATTTTTCTAGGCCGTAACCTAATAAATTAGCTGAGAGGGATGAGAATTTATAGCTTCCTTTAAAAACTACACTGATCCCAAAATAAAACTAAAATATGCATCAGCACATAATATTTTTGGAAGAAATCTGTCTCATTTAACCATACCGCAAGCAAAACAGTGCCCCAAACCAGCTATATATTTCACCAATATAAAAGGACTCTCCAATTTTATCCTAAGAGCTGGTGTAAAATTTTCTTCTACCTACTCAGGTGGTACAAATATAGCCCTGAATAGGATCCCCGGTATGCCCCTTTTCATAAAAATCTATGACATCATTCAGAAATTAATTGATATTGACCCAAAACAAACTCCCTGTGATATTAAATTCCCATTTGTGATAGATTTTAAATCACATTCTGGCTTCTGGAGACATTTCACCTTGGGTTTGATGAATATTTTCAATTTTTGTGTAAGAAAGCATCGGTTTTCTCAGTTAAGGCACCAAGAGTCATTGGTATGGCACTGACAAAACATAAAACACTGATTTTTTCCAAAGGAAACACCAGTACCTGCTACTGTGGTAACTCATAACAATGTCAAATGCCTAAAACCATCAAATATTGATTCTATAGTGCTATGCTTGTGCTGCAAGTACCCATCAGTACACTTTCACAACCTTTGTTTCAATTCCCACACCCGTTTTGACAAAAAGATTGAAATTGTAGAAAATATGTTTCCAAAGAGGATGAATCTGGGATTTCAACAAGAATATAGTGGTCTTTGATGTTCAATGTATTTGTATGTGTGGGTGGGTGAGTGGGTGGGGAGGGGTGAAAGATAGTCAGCTGCCAATTATTGAAAATGCTGACACAGGTAAATGAAAAACAAAGAAACAACTTGTCTGATGAATAGACAGATAGACAGACAGACAGACAGACAGACAGAGAGACAGACAGACAGATAGAATTTCAGTCACACATTTAGGAAGTCTACATTAGAGTACTGAATGACATACAATGAAAAATATGATAGAGGAGCCAGAACAAGATAGTCAAATAGAAAAATAATTCAGTGGACCATGAGTGCTGCAGTCTCAAAGTAAATTATAAGAAACTGAAAGTTATAATATTAACTTCAGCCTCTAAAAATATGCTGTACAGTCTTTCCAAATGTTTATCACCAGCAGAAGGGTTAAGTGTGTATGGGAGGGGGACTTGGTTCAAGGAGAGAGCAATATTTCACAACTTTCACTGTAAATTTGTGCTGTATCCCCATGTGAAATTTTCAGGAACAGTTCATGAATTACTGTTCCTGAACAGTTCATGCACAGTTTGTGAACATTAAATGGCAGGTTTGTTCATGAAATTGCTCATGAACTGTTCTTGAACTAAAGTTCATGAACTGTTCTTGAATTAAAATGGTCATGAACTGTTCATGAACACTTTCATGAAATTGTCCATGAACTGTTCCTGAACTGAAGTTCGTGAACTGTACTTGAATTAAAATGTTCATGAGCTAAATGTTCGACACTTTATGAACTGTTCAGGAACAGTTCTGGAACTGTTCCTGAACAGTTCAGAGAGCTAAATTCTATGAATTGTTCTTGAATTTCAGTCAGTTAGCTGTTCATGAATTTAATAAAGCACAAATTGGGAATTTATTTATTTATTTATTTATTTATTTATTTATCATTATACATTATATTCAGTATTAGATGAGCTGGATGAGCCAGTATAACTGTTCAATGGTTGTATAACCCATATTACGTACCCCCATGATACCCTGAGTGTCTTTTTATTGGTTCTTTAATGGCATGGACAGAGGTGTGGAGTCGATTTTTATGTACCGGTACAACCGAAGAGAAAATGTGACCAAAATTTCACCCAAATTTTCATGAAAATTTTACGTCTGCTATGACGATAAAGATTTCTCCAAAATCTCTAAAATGGACCAAATCAATTTAACCTAGCAGAAGCCCTGCATTGCCCCAAAGCCATGTATGAACTTTGGAACCGATCAGGTGAGAGCTCCTGGTGTGCTGAAGGAATTGTGGATGGACGGAGGAATGTATGGACAGACGACGGATCGCAACCCTTCCCAAAAGCTCATTCTTGACATTGTCAAGTTGAGCTAAAAAGCAGTGCTGAAAATTAACAAAACTGACGTACAACGTTTTTAAGCTCCCACAAAATCAGAGACGAGAGTAAATTGCACCCATAAAATGTTAATATATGAATTTTCAAGGGAATACTGTCACCAAACACCTTAAATATATAAGGAATTGCTGAATTATGACAGTAACTTGCCCCTGGCCACAGAGTGCTGCTTTCTCAAAACAACACACCTTTATATGCCCTTACAGTATATTAGTGCTCCACAATATTTTTCAACAAGTGCATTTTTTAGCTGCTGTCAAATAGAAAACACGGGAGCAATTGCACTTGTCTCATCTAGGACCGAAAAAGAAATTCTATTTTTACTATTTTCTTGCACTTTTCCCACAATCAATTCATGATTACTGTGCACAGCAGTAGTAATTTGAAGAACAGGTATTTTTTTCAAATTTTAAGTAGTTCCCCCCCCACCCCCCCCCCCCCCCCCCCCAACTGAAATTTCAATTGTTCCACTTTAGGGAAATTCTTGCAGTTCTACAATCAATCACTTCATGACTGATGA